>VWYP01031374.1:788212-817124 GCA_013400435.1 Pycnonotus jocosus
TTTGGTAGTAAACTTGCATACATTAAGTGCAAGGAAGCACTGACAGCATAATCCTGTTGTTATCAAACTAAGTTTATACATTCAGGAATTAAATGTTCCTGAATTCTGACTGAAAGCTGACATCATGTGTTGAACTTGGCAGGTTACATATGACTGGGCTCAGGTCTCTGCCTAATTCTTCCTTCATAATGATGGTAAATGCTGCTACACATTGTGCTCTGGATATGTCATGGAGTCAACTCTTTCAACATTGAAATTTACATTAATGAAGAAATCAGTTTTTTCAACTTTGTATTTTGTCACAAATCTCATTAAGCTGGCACCTTCCCTACCCTTTTGCTTAGTGTGGTACCTACACAAGTTTAGGGTTGAAAAAGGTGTATTCCCTCCCTGAATACTCTTTAAAAATCTCAGAGGTGGACGTGATGCTTTCATTAACACTTGTTCCTGATCTTGGCAGGACCTCTCTACAACTACCTGGTGTAAAGAGTCAGTAAATTTTGACAGGCTGCTTACAAATTAGCATTTTAGTCATAAAACTTCCACTTTTTAAAGAGAAACTGCTGCTTACTAGAAATGTTAGCTTTTCAGTAACAACAACAGCTGTATGGGGATCATAGACCAGAGCAATAACACTTCTTACTAATTGTGTCTAATATATTATAATTTTTCAATGAGTGAAAATTTTGTGTACCATGTTAAATTATTTATGTTGCAGTGTTATTTTACTTCTAACTTTGATTTTCACATTTAATATGAATGGAAGATCAACACATCTAAATGGTGAGTGTTACAGTTCTCAGAGGCTGAGTCACTTTATTCCTCCAGGATCATGCATCTTTGAAGTGTGAATCTGAAAGTTTCAAGAGCAATGAATTATCAAGAATTTAATCAAATTGGTCAAGGAGGTATACCTAAGAAATAAAGCAAAGGCCATTGTGTGTTGTTCTCTCCACTCCCCCAAATAAGTAAAAATGTCTGTCAGCTTTTTAATTCTTTGCCATTGCTGGTTGTGAAAAAGTATCTTCAGTTCTGCAATATCTTGCCTTGCACATCACTGAATTTGATAAGAATTCAGCAGAAGAAAGTGTCCTTCCAGTTGAATTGGTATTTGGAGTCTTCCCACAGTGAGCACACACATAATTCATGTTATAAAAATTCCCTACAAAGAAAACTAATGATTTTGTAACTTGAGAAGGTATCTGTTCTATGATCATAATTAACTTGAAATTTTGTGCACTTGCTGTTAGTTCTAAGGAATGTCTGGGGTAAAATGTTGTTAGGATTTTCTTTTTACCTCCATGATCAGAGTCTTCAATGGGGTGTCATGAAGCCAGTACAGTTCTTGGCTATAGGTGTTAAATCTGACAAGTATGTGTGATGCAAGACATTAATGTGATTCTTGCCTTCCTCAATTCTCTTAAAGCCATATAATTCAAGAAGATGCTGCTGCTTTGTTAATTCTGTAATATAAAAATTAATAACTTGATAGTATTGCAAGATACATTATTCTTTATTTACTTTTTGCTTTCAAAAAGTCAAATAACTGTAAAAGGTCCTGTACCTGGATTGGGGCACCCCTTGGTGTCAGCGCGGGTTGAGGGATGAGCAGATGGAGAGCAGCCCTGTCCAGAAGGGCTTGAGGGTGCTGGTGGGTGAGAGGCTGGACATGACCCAGCCATGGGCACTCCCAGCCCAGAGAGCCAAACGTGTCCTGGGCTGCATCCAGAGCAGCGTGGGCAGCAGGGCCAGGGAGGGGATTCTGCCCCTCTGCTCTGCTCTGCCCTGGTGAGACCCCACCTGCAGGGCTGCACCCAGCTCTGGGGCCCCAGCACAGGAACAACATGGACCTGTTGGAGAGAGTCCAGGGGAGAGACACCAAAATGATCGGGGAATGGAGCAGCTTTCCTATGAGGAAAGGCTAAGAGGATTGGGATTGTTCAGCCTGGAGAAAAGAAGGCTCTGGGGAGCCCTTATGGCACCCTTCCAGTGCCTAAAGGGGACCTACAGGAAAGATGGGATATAACTATTTTAGCAATGTCTGTTGTGATAGGACAATGGGTAATGGTTTTAAATTGAAAAATATTAGATTTAGACTAGATGTAAGGAAGAAATTTTTTATTATGAGGGTGGTGAACCACTGGAAAGTTTGCCTGGGGAGGTGGTAAATGTGTCATATATGGAAATGTTCAAGGGCAGGTTGGAGGATGTTCCTTCTTGTTGCAGAGTGATTAGACTAGATGACCTTTAAAAGTTTCTTACAACTAACTGTGAAAATGCTATCACAGCATTTTTTATGTTTCTTGTTATTTCCCTGTGGCTTTTGTAAAGACTTACTCATGGTATTCCAGCTATATAAGTACTATATATAGAATTTGATCTCTGTCTGTGGTCCCTGCTTATAAAATGACCTACTGTATTTTATGTGTGGGCAGTATACATTTAAGTTATCAAGATAAAAGATGGTGTGTGGGTTTTTTAAAATAAAAAATCTAGTGAAGTTTGCTTTTGTTTTCCTTTAGAAGTTTCAGCAGACTGTTTATTACTTCTGCATCTCAGCCCTAAACTGTTAATTGTAGTGGTAACAGTGATTTTACATACTTATTTCCTGGGATTTTTTCTTGTTCTTTTTTTGATGCCTGTGTTCATGCTTGTGCAGTGTTTAGCTGAGTCCCACTCCCCATCTTTTTCAGAGCTTCTAATTATAGAGCATCTGTGTACAAAAATGATTAAACAGCTCGTGTTACAAATCACGTGTGTGATTTAATCCAGATTTGGAGTTTGTGAAACGCATAGAATTCAGTCCAGTATTATTTGTACTCCTATTTAGTACAGAGGTGTTTTGCACTTCAAATGTTAGATGCTATACTATAAATTCTCAGCTCTCCAGAGGCAGTTTATTTTCATGGTGAATCCCACAGAATGACTCCTCTCTGGTCTTGTTTGGCACCCAAGTCTGTGCTTGGGTCTGTTAAGTCACAGCAACCGTGCTAAGAGCTTGGATTTAGGCTTGAGTTTGGAAAAGTTACTACAGCCACCCAATGTCCCTGATCCTGAGCCAGTAAGTCCTTTGCAACTGATCTATCTGCATCCAGAGTTGTCTTTAATTTCCTAGACTGTGACTAGTATCATCAGGACTACTGGGAATTATGGTGCAGAAATTTAGATGTGGAGACAGCTTGGGTTTGACATGGCTGGTTGTAACACAAGTAGAACAGATGTGGTGAGGCTGAAGCACTTACCTTTGGGGCCAGGTTGGGCATGAGCATCATGCTCTTCAGCACATCTTGACCATCTGTATTAACCAGTTATTTTTTAATGATAGTGAGAAATGAGTATCAGACTGATGTATATTATATTTAAGTTCCTCTATGAAGCCAGATTTAGGTGTATTGCTTGGTTGTACGATGGGTTGTCCTGAATTGCTTCTTCCAGAATTATTTCTACATTTAGCATAAAGAAGTCACCTTTCCCAAGAATCCCAACTCCTGAGTGCTATAGCTAATTTACAGCATTGGGCATCTTCTTGCCTGCTTTCCTTTGGATCAGTAGTTTTCATACTCACTGCACAATCAGTCATTCAGGTTAGAGGAGATCACAGGAGGTAATCTGGTGTGAACTCCTGTTCAAAGCGGGGCTGGTGCTTAATTCAGACTACATTGCTTAAGATTTTGTCAGATGGATCTTATAAAACCCAGAGCACAACGATTTTCAACACACCGTGGGTGACTTGTCCCAGTGCTTTATTATCCTTATGTGTTGTTATCACTGACCAAGTACTGATGAGGGATGTGCTCAATGCCTCCTTCTACAGCATCTCAGAGCTCCAAGCTCTCTCCTGACAAGGGAACCCTGCCATGAGGAGAAATGTAACCCCTGTCTCTGGGTTACTGAGCAGCCCTGAAAACTGCTCTGCTTTCAAGTGACAAAGGGCGGAAAGCATTTGGAGGGAAAGAATGTCCAAACTCTAATGAATTGCTCACATTTCCAACACTGAAAAAAGGATTGTGGGTCTCCTACTATTTCCTGCCAGCTTGTTTGAGCATTGTAGCACTCAGGGCACTGGATGCTGTGAATGTTCTTAATTGTTCCTGAAATTATCTCCCTCATGAGGCCTTTTCCTCAACACATGACATCTGGGTATTCTCCCATGATTCCTGTTTCCAACTAACTGTAGGTTTAAGGGCCTGGATCACTTGCCACAGGACTCGTGTAATCTAATTTCATTTGCCTAAAAATTTGCATTTATTTTCCATCTAGTCTAAACTAGTTACCAGATCTGTGGTCAGATCAAGAAATGCAATTTTGAGTGATGCTTTTTTCCACCCAAAGCCATATGTCCAAACTGGAGTCAATGGAATCAGCATTTAAAATACTGGGACTGTAAACTGCACCTTTTTCAGTACCTTTCAAAAAATGTACCTCTCAAAAAATGTGCCTCAGAAAACAATAGCTTTTGGTCTCTCACTGGAACTTGCTGAAGAGTTCCTCAATTATAGGAAAATCACTTTTCTTTCTGTGAAATTCAGTTGTGCAATTTTCCACAGTTTCCAGTGTTCCTGCCCTTCGGGAACATCTGTCCCGTGGCTGAGGATACCACAACTTCCAGAGCTGCCAGTCCCCTGGGTTCCTTCCGGATACTGCCTTGTATTTGGCAATGGACTTCACTCTGTGGTGTTTCAAACGGAATGATTTGGGCTTTGTGAAATCCTGTTTTCCTACAGACTTTGTTTCATAAGCAAATAAGGATCAGCTGTTTGCTCCCTTCTGATCCAAGAATTGTCAGGATATAATGAAGCAAGTCTACAGATGTCATTTTTTTTTTCACAAAACATACCATTGAGCTGTGGGACTCCTTCCCCCAGTATTTGTGTATTTGTTGGGATTAAAGTGGCTGAGTTCTTTACAAAGACCAGAGAAATCAGTTTCCATGGCCAGGCTACTTTTTGATATGGCTTATGAGGGCTGTATGTTTCCATTATAGAGCTGGCAAGGTGTGTTAAGAGTGCCACACAGCAAGCTGCTGGTCAAAAATTTCCGTGTTCCCAGCTCATTTACTTATTTAAGAACAATCTTTCTAGATGTTATTTTGGGATTGTTTGCTACTTGAGTAATTTTGAGATTTTAAGGGGTCACCCAAGTGGTCCAAGGCCTACAGCTCCATTTGATACTTGAATATTTCCTCTGTAAAAGCAAGATTTCCCCCAGTTCTGAGTTTTGCTTAGACACTTGGCACAAAGAAGAACAATCCTGCTGCAGGAGTGCTGCTCAGCTGCTAGGCAACACTTTCCAGATGGGGCTTAGGGACTTGTGCTAACATGGCCTAAAGTGATTTTCAGAGGCAGCCTGAGTTCAGTGTAGCTGCAGAAGGAGATGCTGGACACCCAGGCCAGTGGTGCAGAACAGCTTGCATTTGTGCAGATACAGCAGACGTGCAGCAGGCTGACTGCATCCATGCTGCAGATATATAATGCTCAATTGTCCTAGGACTTCTGTGATAGTGTTTGGACAGAAAAGAGAGTCAAACCTAGTGTAGTCTTAGTCATACTGCCTGTTGGGACCCTCCTCTAGAATAATTTCATGCCAGAACTGCATCCAAGTCCAGTCAGTGGGGAGAGAACTTACTCAGAGCAGTCCAAAATAGCACCAGAGAATGACTTAGCAACTCCTCTGTGCAGAAGACTGGGGCTTTGGTGCTTACTTTCAGTCCATGACTCCTTCATTGAGCAATGTGGGCATAACCTTAAAACTTATTTTTGTGATACCACAAATTTACTTTGCTGCAAGCTCAATCAGGTAAAGCCTGAGAAAAACCTCCGTATTGTTTAAGAAGTAGTGGAGACTTCTGTCAGCTCTGGGAAGATGAGTCAGTTGGTCCAAAATAAGCAAGATTTTCTTGTGATTTGGAAATTTAAGGCTGAATGTTTTAATCTGTTACATGAAATGAGAAGTGATCCAAAATCGGGAACGGGAGAGTCTAACATCACTTGTAAACTCAAACTTACCCTCACTACCACTACACAAGTTAAAATGTTGTGACTTCCAGGCAGGCAGCAGAAGGGGCATGTTAATATTTAATTTTCATTCTGTGTGACATAGGAGTGCCTGCCCGCTCCCACCTCCACTCCACGTCCCATCTTCTGGCAGGGCAGTTGCCACACAAAGAAAGGACATTTCAGAGAGCTCTGAAAATATCCTGGGGTCCAAACAGCCATGAAAGGAAGGTGTGTTACCAAATACATTGGCCCTGCCCAGGCAGGGAGACCACCCTTTGGGTAGTTTCACAAGCTGTAAGGCCTCAAGTCCTGCCAATGTTAGCACATAATCTTCACTTTGCATTTTTAAGTGGTCCCCTTGCTCTTGAAGAGTGAGGGAGTTTAGAAGAGATGCTTTTCTTTGTGGGACTGAGGCTTTCTCTGATTTTTTATAAATCTCGAAAATGTTTTTGGTTAAGGACCAAACACAGAAAATGTGACTTGTTTAATATTTTAGTCATGTTTTTCCTCCTTTAGTTTTCTGTAATGAGGTATGGAAAGGATGGCAGAGCTGTTGGCACAAGCATAAAGGATAATCAGCTGCTCTCTGAGGGGCTGGATGGGTATCTGAGAGGTAATGCTTCACCTGAGCTTTGTCTTCATCCTGGTGGTTGTGCCCACCCAGAAGGCTCAATAAAAACTGTTTTGTTTGTTTTTGTTGGTTTTTTTTTTTTCCTTTTGCCATTGTTCTAGCGAGAGGAGGCTTCCTGAATTCAGCTATATAAAGTTTTAATGAGTGACCTATTTGTGAGACTCCTTTCCACATTGGCAAACAGTGTGGATGGGAGGCAGCTCCTTGTGCTCTCTGCCCTGCAGCCACCCCCTCCTCCCTGTCCCCTCTCCGTGGGGCCTGACTGAGGCAGCGAGAGCTTGACCCGAACTCGCCAGCTGAGAAATACAGCAGCTGGACACGGCGTTTCTGCACCTTGCTGTACCAACACCAAAACAAACAGGGGCCTTGTGGGGAAACTGGTGGTGTGTGCTGTCTGATGAGAAACTTCTCAGATCCAATGCAAACATCTCTTGCTGAATGCTGGGGCCCACGCTGTTGTTGACATAGCGATAAAATCGCGTTTGCACCGTACAGTGTCCTTTTTCACTGCTTGTGAAAGGTGAGGTGCGTCCGAGCACCAAAAAACTGGGGGTTGGGATCTGGTGTGTCATGCTTTGCAAGGAGAGATCCCAGTGTCTGTCTAGGTGGGGCATAACATGGCCCCTGCTTCCTCCTCCTCTACCTGCTGCTCTCAGGTTTGGGGTTTTTTGTCTAAACACAAACTCTGGATTAATTTATCCATAAAAAGAAAAGACAGTTCCTTGAAATAATACCTTTTTCATGCCGATATTATTGAGGCATAATGTATTCCTGAAAATAGATTAAGAACTAGAACTGGAGGAGAAGCCTGAAATCCAAAACAAAATAATTAATGAGTGATTAAAAGAGTGAAGATGTAACTTTGCACGTTCTTTGAAATCCATATGAGTTCCTAGTATGCAAGACAATATGGCAGGATTTTATGATGAATAATGCAGTTCATCATATGATATTCCAGTAAATACTGGAAAAAAAAGAGGATTATTGCTCAAGGTTACGAGGCCAGGTATTTTTTATGAAAATAGTGGTCAGTTAACTTCCACAGGCAATTCTGGTCAGATTTGTTTCACAGTTAGCAAAGACTTTGTAAAGAAAATGCCACCAGTTGACTTTAATACTTAACTTTTGCTTAAACAGAAAGGAGTTCATAGGCTGTACTGATGGCAGCTTAGTCCTCCATCTCTGACAGACTTGAAAGATATTCATACTGCTAGAGTGAAGATGAAATACGAACATTACATATGTTGTAAAGAGACAGGATACATAAAGAGGAGAATAAGGAGGCATCAGTTAACATCTGGTTTTACCTGAGGCAGATGTGGGTTTCACATCTTGGATTTGGTTCCATTTTACTGTTCACACACAGGCTTTGTGAGAGACCAGATGCATAGGTTAATTGCAAGCAGAGTCCGTCTTTCATGTCTATGTACCTAAGAATGCAACATTTAACGCTGTATGCAAGGGGAAGGACAGAACCATCCGTGTTTGTCTTGAAGTTGTACTTGGAAAGTGAAAATGCCCATTTCAAGTCTGAAGCGTTGCTCCCTTTTCCATGGTTTTACAGTGACCTGCTCTACAAGCCCATCTGCATCCCCAGTATTTCATCAGCTATTTCTCCACAGTAAGTAATAAAAGCTACAAGAGTGATATCCAGTGTCCTTGAAATGCCCAAATTTGGCTGCAACAAAGTTCAAGGTTTGTATAAATACCTTCATCCTGGAACTTGATTTCAAACATTGGTTTATTCAGCATGTTGGATAGTTTATTTGCATGCATCTCAAAACCACTGCATAGTTTGGCATGGGAAGGGAACAGCAGCCAACTGGCGTGTCAGGAGTGAGGTCAGCTGGCAAAATGGTGAGGAAGCTGGCACAATACCTGCCTGCCACTGGTTTTGCTCCAGCTATACTAACACCCCATGCCATCAGGAGCTCTGAAGTCACCCACAAGTCAAACAATGTTAAAGAAACATTGTAGACGTTTACCAAAAACTGATTCGTGTTTACAGTGTTATATAATGGAATGTGCTTTATCAGTGGAAACAGGAATCCAGATTTGGGGGAAAGGAGGCTGGTGGGAGGTGAGCTATTTCTGGGGATGGGGTGAAGAGGAGTCTTTTCTTTCAGAAGAGTGAAATTCTTTCCTCTGGAAGATTCCCACCAGGTGTTTTGGTGAAGTCCTGTGGAGGAATGTGTAGTAATAAAAAATTGAGATTCAGTGAGCAAACCAGGAGGCAAGGATAGATTTATGTCCTTGGCAGCTCAGGCCAGTCTCCATATGTTGTTAACATTAGATGGCGAGAGAAATTAACTGTATCATATGCTATTGCACAGCCTGCATGTTAAACCTCTCCTGTTTGAAAATGATTTAATACAAATGGAAAAGATAAAATGAGAATTTTTCTCAAGTGAGAACAGATGGCAAAGTTTTCAGGCTCTGGAAGTCAAAGGGAGATTTCTTCATGTCACCTCTTTCTACAGCAGGAGTGTCTAAATCTTCCAACAACGTGCACTGTGTCACATTAGCTTGCCTTTGGAACTAGCCATCCTCCTTTTCTTTACTGTGGTTTGAAGGTGAAAATATTGTGGGCATAAAGTTCCACTTTTCCCCTGGTGACACTTGATTCATTAAGCTGCATTTGCCAGTTCCTGCTTCGGGAAGACTTGGTGAAGGTATGGTGTGGCACTGTGGAGCATCTTGGTGGTCTTCCTTTCTTATATCTCAGGAAATGTAGGAGCTTATTATTAATTTTTGTGGTGTTTCAGTTGTTCTCAGACCATCTGTCTGTCTCCACCTCTTCCTGGGCTGCAGTGCCAGTGAGCAAAGAAGCTGTAACAGACATTGGTGGGACCCGGTGCCCTGCCCAGAGTCCAGAGCCTCCAAATAAAGCAGGGAGGATGCATTTAAAACAATTAGTTCAGGAACTCTGCCCTTTATTTAATTTATTAAAGATGTGGTCTGACTTGAGCTCCTTAAAAGCCTTAGTTGCAATTCTCTTCTTTTAAGATGTGAGCCTTTTCAAGGCTCTGAAACAAACTCCACCTCCTGTTTTGTCCAAAAATTGTGTCACTAAAACACCTGCCAGGGGAAGCTGCAATTCTCATTTTACCTGCAGGGGATTTTTTAATCCGTTTCCATTTGAAACACGACAGTTATGCCATGCCGAAACAGCACCCCCAAGTGACAAGGGGTCTGGGGGCTATTTTCCCAGTCCCTGATGATGACTTTTTTCTTACCCAATAAAAATTTATTAGGTATCTGAAGTAGCAGCATCATTAATGAATTATTTACTAGTTTGCTTTACCTCTCAGCAGAATGCCCTAACTGATAGGCCTTAAAGTAATTTCCCTCTCTCTTTGTTCAATGTATATTTAAGTAATTACTTTGTACAAATGAGTGGAACAGCTCCAGGAGCAGAGCTTGGCAGAACAGGGCTGCTTTGTCAGGTCAGGCAGGATCATCTCCCATGAGAGGACTGCTCAGGATTCCACATCCTGAACCAGTATCTCCCAAATCCAGCATGCTAGCTGTTGAATGAAAGCACTACTGCCTTCATTTTGCAGATAATGCTGAAACTCAGCTGCTTGAGCGTTTCATGTGCCCCAAAACAGTTTGGTTTGTTTCAATATTAAGGACACTGCTTTTCAAGTCCCATTCTGCTTTGGAAAAACGCCTTTTAATTCCTTTCAGTGGTTTATTTTCAAGACTTAGGTAAAATGAAAAAACACAAGGAATTTCTTGACACTCTACAGCTTGCTGGGCCTTGCAGAGAAAAGGCAGCGAGGGAAGTGCAGCTGCAGGTTGATCCCTGCGGGGCAAGGACATAACTTTGCATTTTCTGTCTGCTGCAAGATGATGAATTTCAGCTCATCTGGAAAGTAGTCCTGGCTGGAGGATCTCAGTTCAGCTCTGACCTTCTGGGCAGTTCCTATCGTTGCAGAGCCCGGGGGTTGGTTTGGTTTGTAATCACTTTTGCACTGCCTTATGCTCAGTAAACATTTTGAAAGCTGACTGCAGCTCTAACTACTAGAGACTTTATTTTCCAGTGTAATCTGAGATCTGAGGCATGTTTTGCAGAAGGGTTGAGCTGTGGGCACTCATGAAATATACAGCAGAGGCTGCCATTGCTCATGCCTGTGTTCCTAATTGCTGTCAAACCTGGTAGCAAGTAAATCACTTTATAGCCTCTGCAAATAAGAACAACTGAAATACCAGGCCTGCCTAATGTTGTGGTATGACTGCAAATAAACTGTAGTGTCTGGGTGATTTTGGAGTGGATTATCTGACTGATCAAAATTTGTAAGATGTAGACTACGGTACAGAATCTGAATTTCTCAGCAGCAAGTCATCAAAAACATTGAATGATTGGCCAGGAAGTTAATTGTTTACACTAAAACAGCTTTCTTTCAAGACTTTGGGTGTGGATGAAGCATAATATTTATTTAAAGATGGAGATAAAACTTTACCATTCTCACATAATCTCGTATGTACATCTCTGATGTAAATACCTTCTGATCCCTAATGCCTCTGACTGCTCTAATTGTGTATTGCACTATTTATACAACCAGGAAGAGACAAGTGAAAAGGAAAATCCTGTATGTCTTACAAAAGCATCCAAATCAGGGAATCAGAACCTTTATTTTCACAAGGATTTGTTGGTTTTAACAAAGAAAAAGGCTTCTAAGCACAAATATTTTCTTCTAGCCTCATAGTTTCTAGCGGTTACAGCATAGTTTATGCCCAGAGAAGATCAATCCAGACTTTTGTCCCATCTTTGTAATAACAGTACAGCAGAGGGTTGTGGGTTTGGTGCTCCATCCATCCTCCACTGCTTTGGGCTACAGGCAGGGGCTGTGAGCTGCAGCAGCCCTGTGAGCAGTGAATGGCACACTGATTGCTGCAGTGAGGAGGTGCTTAGCAGGCCAGTCCCAACATGGCCTAGTTCTCCCTTACCAAGGATTCCAAACTTGTTGACTGGGAAAACCCTACTTGCCAGAACAAGATCTTTTTACACACAGTGAGAACAATCTCCTATTGTCTCCGGGGATAAAATGGTGCCAATAAAGGATAAAAACCCCATGCCAACACGGCGATGCATAAAACTATGTTAACTGCTTCACCACTATATTTAACTATGAGGTAAAAGCCTCTGAGAGAGGTGTTTTTTTGGTCTAACAAATCCAAATAAATGGAACGTAGTAATTACACTGAAAACCCCCAAATTTTACATTCACAGCTCTGTAACTATGCAACTAAATATTACCATTTTTTTGTTTGTTCTCGTGCCCTGGCTGAGTGTCTTTATGGTGGGGCAGGAGCAAACATTCAACTGTCCCCTGCTGCCTTCCCAGCTTTGTGGGGCTGCTGTCAGAAGTGAGGCATTCATATTTTTGTTCTCCACATCTGAAAGAAGATGCTGTGACACACTTCAGTTTTTCAGGGAATGTGCCATTGTGCTTCCTCTCATGGTGCTTCTTCTCTCTGCAGAAATAGACCAGCCCAGCTCTGTATGAGCAACAGCTCCCTGAGGGTACTTGTCTGGTATAGCTAGGAATTTTTAGGAAATGGAAGGAGATTGGGGATGGGTCTTATCTAAGACATGCAGTGACTTGAAAACTCTGGAAGCTGGTCTGATATTTCTGGTTCCCTCTTCTCAGTTTTATGTCCTGACAATGAGCCTGAAGAATAGAGTTTGTTCTGCCCTCGACTTCTCTTCCTCCTCCAACTCACACTCTTGATAGCCTGTGCTGCCAGGCAAGGTGCCCAGGGAGAAGAGCAAGGTACTTCCAGTGGCAAGGTGTTTCTTTTCACCGTGGGCTCCTTATGTAAGCTTTGTAGGTGAAGCCTGAATCACTTTCTCCAGAGACATTCACAGAATCACAGAATATTCTGTGTTGGAAGTGACCCACAAGGATCCTTGAGACCAGCTCTTCAGTGAATGGCCCATACAGTGATTGAACCCACAACCTTGGCATTAATAGCACGATGCAGTGACCAGCTGAGCTAAAATTGTGCACAAAGGGCACCAGAGATGTGCTCTGAGGGAACCCTGGATGCAGCAAGCACCTCTTTCAAGATGCAGAGCATTTTAATAGCCCAGGTCTGTTATATTCAGTAGGGGAGGTAACGTCTGCAGGATGTGAAGCAGCAGCTTGCAGAGCTCTGTGTGGGAGATGGGTGCCTCTTCACAGAGAGGACTGTGCTCAAGGCAAGGGATCCTGGAAGCTCCCAGGCTCACCAGAGAGGCTCTGAGGGACTGCAGGATCCTCAGGCTTTGGTGCTGCTGTCCAGTACAGTCTTTCAGGATCCTTTGGCTACTTGGATACAGATAGGTAGGTAGGTAGCCAAAAGGAGAGTTTGGTGGTCTAAATCTTGACTGAATCTTGTCTTCACCTGATTTTCCCTACACAAAATGATAATTCTGCTGACAGTTTTGAAACCCATCTGCTGCTTATCCTTTGATCTTCCATTATTCTTCTTGTCCCGCTTAAGCCCATTTTGTAAATTAGCTGGATCATAGTACTGGCATTGCCTTTGAGAAGTCTTCAGGTGTTTCCTGAGGGGCATTTTACCTTAAACCACTCCAGCCCTTTCTTCTCTTTCTCTTCTCCCCCTCTCCTGCCCCTGCTTCCCTTCACTAAGCTCAAACAATGCATCTTCTAAGGATCAGGTAGAGAAGCAGCTTGTATTATATGGATATATGTGTACAGTGCATATATGTACGCATGGGTAGCACACATGTGCACACACAGAGCATGAATGTATATGTGTATGTATATATGTATGTATATGTATGCATATATAGAGTGCTGCAGAAGAGCTCCAAATGCAGTGCAGCCTCTAGATGCTACTGCATACAAACAACCAGCCCCTCTTTGAAAATCTCTCTTTTTTTTTAAGTTTGGATGTGCTCATTGTGGAGAGCTGGCCCCATTACGGGGCTTGCCCTTTTCCATTGATTACATGGCACCAAAATGTAGAACTGAATGCAAGTCTAGGTTCATGCTGAGAAAACCCTGCTAACCTCAGGGAGAAAGAATTAGTCGGTTTCAGAATTTTAATTTGGTCTCTAATGTATTTCGGCTTTATTTCAAAAATCTGAAAGCACAACAATCAGGGAAAACATGCCACATAGATCCATGCCATTGAGTTAAAATATTTGTTCAGAATAAATAAATGGAAATGCAAACCACTGCAAACAAAAATCTGGTTGCAGATTGTTGTCAAAATTATATACACACGTGTATATATTTTCATTTCCTTCCTTTCCAAGATAAATTATTCTTTAAGCATCTCCTGTGGAACACATGTGTCTCTGAAATTCCAGAGGACTAAAATGTGTGGAAATGCAACATGTGAAATCAGAATTACATCTGGTTATGTACTTTTTGACTCCAGTATGGCTCAGTCCCTTGCTTCCCAGTGATGTTTAGATTAAGCCCTCCAAGATGAAAATTGTTTCTCTTTGTGTCTCTGAATTTTCAGCCATGAGAAATAAAAATAGAATTAAAAAAAAAAAAAAGGCAAGGAAGACTTTTTCTGATGTAGTGTTTTCCTATATTGCTCTATGTTTTTGGGGTTTTTTTCTTTAATTGGTAAAATCAGCTGTTATGACAGAGGCAGCATGATAAATAATAAGCAGTAAGCTGTCCAAGCAAGAGCTTCTTTCTCACGCCATTTCCTGCAGAGTCAGATTGTATGAATGCCTGCAAATATCTAAACTTGGGGCAGTATTTGAACATCCCTATTACCTTTCTGAGCTTTAGATCCAGCTCTTTGATTTGGTCTCTTGAGCTCCTTAAAGCTCCTTCTCTGCCAGTTTGGATGATGTGTAGGAGTCTGTAATGAATACGCTCATTATCTAATACAAAGTGGCATAAAACACTCATGCCATGAACTCCGCCACACAGCTATACCCCGCTGCAATTCTCTGATTCATGCTGTACGAGATTAATAGCGTTTATGTTATTCATATATCTTGCTTGACCTTGATCTGTTAGAAACTCCCTCCTTTTTATCTCTGTCCCATACTGGGGAGGTTTTGTCCCACATTAACAATGGAACTTTTGTACTTCAAAGCACATTCTCCCCACGCCCAACATCCTGAGTTTTAATTTTCCTTACATATATAATATCTGTTCCCTTCTCTTTCCCTCTCATATTCTTACCTATGTTTAATGGGCTGATGCTATCTCAGGAGCTGTAAGCTTTTATTTTATTTTTTAAAAATATCATAGTAAGTTAACCCTTTGAAACCTAATTGCAGAAAAAGATTTAAATTCTACCAGAAGAAACAAAAACATACTCTAAGAATAAACAGTATTTGTAGCTTTTCTCCATGGCATTTGTAGGGCAAATACTATCATTTCGGCTGTGAAAACACGTAAGAAAATGTGTGTGTAGGGAAAAGATGATATAGAGACTTGAATAAGGGGAAGACAGAGTCACATAGTTATAGATTTTTCAGAATGCTTTGAGTTTCTCCTGGGGCACTTTGTGAAACTGAAGCATGTTCCTGCACTCAGAAAAATGAATTGGCTCCCGTGATCCATCGCTTCTGCTTCCCAGAGCAGCACAATGCTCTCTGCTCATGGTGATGTGAGTGAGACCTTTCATGAGAAAATCTGGGCTGTGTGGAAAAAAGATGTCCCATGGGAAGTAGGTGTCTGTGGTCTAGTATGTCTCAGTCAGCAGGTCTCCCTTTTGCTGGTTGCAGCCTCTCACTGTGGCTGGTGGTGCACAGGGAGGTTGAGCAGGGAGCAGGAGCTGGGGCTGGGAGGAGCCGTCCCCTGCAGATGAGAAGCCATCCTTCTCTGTCCCCTGGCACAGCAGCAGTGCCTTGAGGACAGTTTGCTGCCATGCTGGTGGGGAATAGGAGCTCTGGATATGCCCAACACCTCTTGTCCAGAGCTGGAGCAAGAGCTAACGAGGCTCTGGGGTAGATGTGCTGAGGAAGAGACAGAGGGACAAGAATGGAGCTGGGCAGGGGCTTCTGGCAGTGCATTGGGGCAGGGAGGTGCAGAGGAGCACACAAACAGACACAGAGAGAACTCAAGAAAAAGATCAAAAGTGGGATGTGGTGACAAGCATGAGTGACAGTCTAGTGAAAATAACAAAGGAGCCCCCACATATGGTGCAAGGAGAGATGCTGCCTGAAGCACTGGGGCCAGACTCCCACCTCGAGGAGTCACGGCTCTGCTGTGCACTGGGCATCCTATGTCCTTACTGTGCTTCCTGGCCATCTTCCGCCACAGTTGGAAGTGGGATTCAGCTCTGTCTGCATTCCAGTCTGTCAGTTGCTGTGACACCACAACAGGCAAGCAGGGAACTCCAGCTACCACCTCCCTTCTTTCTTTTCCTCAGCACATGCCAAGACTGAGAGCTGTCAAAACAGGTGTATGCTTGAGTCCAAAAACTGCAACTGCCAAGGACCATGTGGTTCTTAGGCTTATAACAACTTCCCAGTCTATTTATTTATTTACATTTGCCTCCAATTTGTGATTGGTGGCTTCTTAATTTTTATTGTCCCATCAGCTTTCTGGAAGGCTGGATTAAAAATGTAATAGTAAAAAACACTGATCTGGAAATACTTATGAACTAAGAGCTGCAGGGAGAGGCAAGGTCTTTTCTTTAGACACTGATACCGCTGACAAAATGGGCAACTTCCAGATATAATGGCTCAGCTTTAGGTCATGAAATTGTGTCCTTTTTTTCCCCTAGTGGTTAGGCCTAATAAAAGGTATGGCATCTCCTTCCAGATCCTTCCTTGCCTATATTCCTAGACCATCATCACTCCAGCAGCACTTATCAGTAAATACTTGTGGCTGGGGCTGTGCTGCTTGGAGCGGTTTGGTCCTTCCAGCTTGGTCCCTCCAACTTCCTGCCTCCCCAGCTGCTGTCTCTGCTGCCCCTGGCCAGCAGCCCCTGTGCTGGGCAGCAGCAGCCCCAGGAGCACAGAGGGGCTGGCTCTGCTCCACATCTGTAATTCTGCATTCACTCATTGGTCTGTTTTCAGGGGATTTGCTGAAAGGGAAATAAAACTATTGCATTTAATGCAGAGTAAATAGAGCAGATCCTACAACATTTCTTTGTGATGTGTGGTGAGTTCTGCATATTTTTTTGTTCTGTTTTACAGGTTTTTTACACTATATGAAAAACCATGAATCAGAGTTTCGAAGCAAACAGTGCTCAGAAATACTTAGGGATCTTCTGTGTGTTGTTGCCCAGGTCTGGAGAATGTTAAGATCCATCTATGTTATAATGCATTGAATTAGCTAGGGGAGAAAAAAGGAGTAACTGAGATAATTTTTTTCTAATCTTTGCTTTAATCTTGCAAAAAAACTCCTGATGCTTTCTAATAGAATTCCAAAGTGATAACAACATTACTGGTATTAGGCCCACGGTTTAACTATACTGTACCTGTGTTAAAGGAAAGCTCTGTTGACTCTGGATTTGTGGCAGAACATATACTACTTTCATGGGATTAGAAGCCTGTATACTCTGGCCTTGTGAAATTGTTTTGCTTTCTCGGCATGTTCGAACTTCTTGAGGAAGTGAAGGACTTCCTCTATGAAGGGCTGTGCTTACTTCATTTCTTTGTGCTCCAAATACTGAGACAGCAAGTTCCTCGGGACATCTGTTCTTTGTTCGCTTTGGGTTTATTTATGACATGCATCTGCCTGCCTTTTCCTCTCTGCATTCAGTACTAAGAAGAAAAAAAGAAAGGGGAAAAGAAAGAAAGAAAGAAAGAAACTCTCGGTGCTGCTACAAAACCATATCCCCCAGTCTTTATGCAGAGATAGACTGATGCTTTAAGGCACAGTTTCACACTAAATTAAATTGCAGGGTGCAATGCCAGGAAGTGTATCTGAACATCAGCAGGGAAAATATCCTCCCCTCCACCACCACCCTCTTGGACTTGGAAAGAGCTGAACTCTGAGCTGCTTTCCTTTCCCTTTTTTTTTTTTTTTTTTTTTTTTTTTTTTTTCCTGTAGGCTATAAGAAGCAAGCCACGTACCAGTGCAGCCAAACATTTTCTAACCTTATGCTCTTCACCAGGCCAGAGCCAATTAAAAAGTTTATTTTCTGGCTTTTTAAGCCTGAGTTTTTGTCTAAGTTTTTCCTGTAACTTAATGTGCCACATTCCTTGTTTCCATACAAGCCTTGTCAATTCCCACAAGTGCTACAGAACTCATGTACTGCTTACAAAATTGTGCAAAAACAGTACTTAAACAAGATGGGGCCCCAACATACTTTGGGTAGGATCAGGCTGTATTGCTGATGTCCTACAGCACCACATGGGACATGGACTGAAAAGCAGTAAAAATTTTCTTATTGTGTCTCTTGAAAAATCTGCACTTGAAAACCACAATTTTTTTCTGAAATAGACATGTCAAAGCACGATTTGTGATCCCAGAGTTGGTTGCTAGGCTTAAAGTCTCTCTCACTCCAAATTAAACCCATCCTTTAAGGTTCCTCTGTGGTCAGGGTTGGTGGAGTCATCCCACTCAAGAGGAATGGTCTGAAATAAGGAGTGTTCTCTCTCTCCAGGGATTCTTCCCTCCTTCATTCAGGGGCAGCCCAAGCAGTATGCTTAGGCTAGCTGGCTATATGTTAGATGCTTAATATTTAGACAAGCTATATCCTACCATGAGCAAACAAGAGCTGTTCTTAGCTGAAAGTCGAGGTACCCAGACAATGACCAGGTTAATATAGAGACACTTGCTACAGTTCCTCAAAACATTCCACAGCACAAAACCACACATGGGACTTGTGTGTCACTAATCACTCTCACCTCTTCCATTGCATTTCCCATGTTATGCTAAGAATCAGCAATTAGTTGTAGCAAGTAAAAACTGTCACATATATTAAAGGCAGAAGCACCATTCGACATTTACAGGAGAGTGATTAGAGCATTTAAATTTAACCTTCAAAAGGAGGAAATTAATCTTCTTTTCAGATCCATTGGAAAAATAAATAATTTCAATAATTTTCTTAAACTAGAGTGGAAATTATTTTGGCCAAAAGCCTTTCTGGCATAGAGGGAGACTAAATGCTAAACTAGACTAGAGGCTATGGAAATCTACCACTAGAGGTTTGTGAATAAGAAGTTAAACAAACTTCAATTTAGTTTATATAAAGAAACAAGATCAGTTGAAGAAAGATGGACTTGCTCCAAAGTTACAGAATGCATTTCCCAACACTGATCTCTGGGCACTGAAGTATCCTTCCTACTGCAGAGGAAGGAGAGTCAGAGCAGGAGTCTGTCTCACAAAGAACTGGGGAATGACTGATCTGATGGCTCTGGACATGAGGGAACTTTTTGCATTGTGCTAAGAGTGTGTGAATAAGGGCTTATAACAGAAACCTGAACAGGCACTGCATTACTCAACAAGAACTGATGAAAATCCATTTGAGTTAATGAGTTACATGACACAAGCCTGGAAAAAGGCAGCCAAGCCCAGTCTGACATGAATTTGTGAACTCAGTAAAACTTCTTTCAGGATGAATGTAGAATGGCTAAGAAATGGTAAGAAATTCCAGGAAATACGAGGAAAGGATGTAGCAGTCAGCATGAGAAAAAAACAGTGTTGTGTATAATGTTGTGTCTTGCTTGTTTGTACATCCCTGCCACTCTATCCCCTATAACCATCTGCATTTGTTGCCTGCCTTGTTTGGGATCTGGACAGGGACTGTATTTTTAGCTTGACTTCAAACATTGTCAGTGCTTGGCTCTGAGTTGCAGAGGCTTTTGCCATTTCTAATATTCATTGTTTGGGACTGGGAAGCCTTATATAGCCTTGAGCTGGAAGACAATGTATTCAGATTCTACAGTCACAGGAACCAACTGATTTACATCCACTTGATGTTAAAGATTTAGGTAAAGCATTCAAAAACCTCTTCATGTTGTTGAGTAGAAACTGGGAATGTTTCGAACTGGTACCATATTTCCCAATTTCCTTTACCTTGTTTCTTTTGTAAGTTTCTTTTAAAGGTGGATCCAGCCTGGCATTTGAGACAGGGCTGTTGTGGTAAGGGCTGTGGCTCTGTCTGAAAACACCAATTCCTCTCTGCTTACCGTAGAGGGAGCTGAGAGGGCCAGCTTGGGTTACACATTCATCTTTCTGCCTGCTGACATTAGATTAGAGGAATCTGTGTCTCTGTCAGTAGCAAAATCAAACCATGAAGAGAGAAAGTGTCAGAAAGCAGATTCACAGAAGTCAATATGGAGTGGAAAAGCTTAGCTAGCTTTAAGGAAACACCTATGAGATAGTGTGGTTTAGGCACTACTTTGGAAAGTGAAACACTGACTTTGAGGTTCCAAAGAAACGCCTACTATTGGTCTGGGTCACATCGATGAAACTCCCAGAGCTGGAGGAATCCTGCTGCATTTGTTCTCATAAAGGCCAGCAGAGTGTTCTCTGGACACGTTAGAAATGTGAGGCCTTTCTTTCCTCTTTTGACTGCCACTTGTGAGAAATGGCTGATTTAATAGCAGTCATCCAAGAGACAGTTCTTGGCCATGAATTTCACCTGGAGGGATGTTTACTGTGGTTCAGACTCAAAGCTTGGATCCTAAGTTCACCAGAAATCAGAAGAAGTGTCCAAGGTTAAAAGCAATGTTCCTTTGCCTGTGTGGACAGTGGAAAGAGCAAGAAAGGAAGTATCCCTACAGAAAGGAGGTATCCCTGCTTGTAGGTTGAAAAAGCTGTCTGGGACACCTTGGGAGTGTTTGTTGGGCACCTTGTCCTGTACCACTACTATAAATGGGACTTTTGCCACAGAATAAGTGGAAATGGATCCTTATCTTATGAACCTTTATTTGCACAGAAATCAAGAACAAAGCTGTGTTCACCTATCATAAAGCAATTCTCTTGTAGACAGTGTGACTTTGCACATGTTCTAGATAAAGATGGTTTTGAAACTAATCAAGTGTTTTGATGAGATCTGTTTCATAAATCCTGTTGTATCATATGATACTATTACTGATCCTATGTGTTTACTTTCAATTTACACTGTTGGCTCTGTTTATTGCATTTTATTAAAGTCCATCACACAAGTTATTTTTAAGTCTTGTTGTGAGAAAGATGAATTCCAACATATGAAATAACTAAATAAGTAAACTGAAAGTAGCTGAAAGCTTCTTTACTCAGAAGTGCCTTATTTGAATTTCTTACATGGGAGTATTTGCTTGCAAAAGACAGGATATTGATGATCAAACATTCAATTAACTGAAGGAATTCTGTGTCTTTGTACTAAAAAAAAAGTATATAAAAGCTCTGGCAGGGGTTTTTAAACTCTTTTTTTCACTCATTTAAATGTATGAAAACATATGTTTCAGTATGCTTTTACCGTAAGTTGACTAAACATAGTCACACATTTATTAAAGGAAAAAGATCAGCTTTCAATGACTTAAAAGCTCACAGAACTGCTAATATAAATTCTTCATTTCAAGCTGATCTGCCCATATATTATATTGTACTGGTTCATTTCTGTATTTTAGTCCCAGGGTCACTGAAAACATCCTATCAGATCTCCTGTGAAATGTAGCCAATAGGTCAGCTTGCATTTAGAATCAAGTCTATAGAAGCTTGAAAGCATCTCAAAAGGCATCTCATTCACTTGTAAAGACTGATGGAAGGATATTCTGCCTTAATATTACCACCCTGTCACATTTTAGAAATGCTTTTAGGTTATTGTCATGCTTCTGTCCCAGCCATCCAGCCTTCTAGTGCACCTGTTTCTTTTTTTTCTTTTCTTTTTAATTTCTTTTTTTTTTTCCTTTCCCAGGCTCCTCACAAGTGTCTACATTCACAGTTTTTGTGTGTCTGTTTGTATTTTACTCTGCCATCTGACACCCTGTTTCTTTGCTGGGATGTACCTCTGCAGTCCCAGTCCTTCACATTTCCTGTTCAGTTGTCGTTTTTATCCTACCCTCTACTCCCAGACACAGAGTTACCTTTGTGCTCTTGACATCTCTAGCAGATGTCTTCATCTGACCTGAGTGCTCCCCAGCACCTGTTAGCCTTCCCCCAAATCCTATTTGAAATAATGCCTTCCCTTTGCAATTCCATCCGTCTTCTTGAGTAAATTGGCTCCACTGCACTAAGTAATCCTTTTCTTGCACGATCTTTTTTGTCTTTATTCCTATCTTATCCAGTCTTCAGGAAGAACAATCCTCCTTTTACGTATCTTTTGCAAACACTGGGCTTTTCTTGTCAAATACTGCAAGGTGTAGTGATGCAGAGCAGTTCAGGATGGGATTTGCGTGGCAATTTCAGCCCTAATGACTGTGAAGTCATGCTTGCATAAAGAGATGTGTTCTGTGCAATGCCTTGCAAGAATAAGCTGCATTAGTACCTCACTGATGAATTAGGGAAGCATAAGGTTGAGCTGGTATGTAGAACTGAAACGATTCAAGACAGGATTTAATAACTCAGAAGTTCCAAAATTTAAACCATATTTCTGATAATCAAAGCATCATTCCAATGATGTTTTAACTCCTCAGCCATATGTGAGATACGAGATTGTGGTCGTTAGCAGAGAAACGTGCATCCCTGGAAAGATACTCTTCAATCTTGTGAGATATCCAGTTATCCCTGGTAAGTGAGGTCTAAGGGCAGGAGGTGCTGAATCACAATTGCTGCATCTGACTGGGGCAAATCCTCTTTTATAGGCACACAGATGATGTGCAAAACAAGAATATGACCTATTGTTGATTTTCCCTAGCTTTCCTAAAGCCTGTATGACAATGGCCCAATTTGCTGCACCTCCTAGTGGCACACAATCCAAATTCTGACACACAAAAAGGGATTGCCCTTTATTAGAGTGTACTCATCTGCTGCTTTTTGCCCATTCCCACTCCAGTGTGAATTAATGTCTCTGAACTACTCTGTACCATGCTGCAGACATTTGAAGTGTTGTGCAGAAATATTCAAGCTGATCTCACATAAAATTTACCCAGATTCGGTTCCTTTATTTGACTGACTTGCAACCCTCACAATGTTGTGTCACATCAACAAAGCTTCTGCTTGGGAACTGGTGACATAGGCAGCAGCTTAGCACATGGAACAAACTATTTGCTCTCTTTAAAAGTGAGGGAAACTTTTCTCTTTGAACTGTATGGTGTGAACATTTCTTTTAAGAAATGTTTGGGTTTGTTTTTTTTAGGAGGAAGAGAGTACCTCATCCAGAAACCCATCAAAAAGTCTTCCCAAAATGTGCAAAATATGGTCTCTGCTAAAATCTAGCAGTTGTATTTGAAATTAAAGAGGATGTCAGGATTCTTCTTTTGCAACTTATTTCTTATTAATCAGCACTGTTAAAGTGCAACGAGGTGTAAGATTTAGCATGGTGGGATCCAGATGTTTTCTGAGCTCTTCCCCTTTTTCTTTCTCTCATTCATTCATGGATCACTTTGCCCTGTCTATGAGTTGTGCCATTAGGCAATGGCTGTACTTGACTGTTGATTCTTGGTAATACATTCTATGAACAGTATTTTTGTTTGTTTGCTTGTTTTTCATACAGGCAGAGACCATTTAAAACAGTGCAAAAGTACATAGGGAAACTGTAGGAAAACACTCAGGGCAGTAGCTAAACTCCTCTCTGAACTGTGGCCATTTTCACTGCCTGCATGGCCACCTCTCTGCACGACAGAGCAGCCTACACCACATCTGTTCAGGACCTGCAACTGCATTAACCTCGGGATTATGACATCAAGAATGGCATTTGTACAATTAAAAATGTTATCTCACAGGGCAGCCCTTGTTGCCCTCAGCCACCTTTGGGTAAATTGTGTTGTAGGAAAGGTTAAAAAAAGCTGCTGGAACTAATCCTTTTGATGAAACCTTTAACAAGTATGTCAAGCTCCTCTGATCTTGGCCCTGGCAGAGTATAGCTGCAGTTAATGTCCCCGGCTCTAACTCACCATCTAAGACCCTCTTTCCTGCCGCGTGTTTTCTTCATCAGTTTGTATTTCTGCCAGTCAGTGTCACAAAGCACTTCCTGCTTCATCCCCGCCTGACGGGGTTAAGCCACGCTGATGGTCTGCAGTTGTGTGCAGCTTCATTTTTCATAGATTCTTTCTGATAACCATAACATGAACTCTGGAGTATGTGTTAGGAACTGAAAACAGGCCAAGTGTTTTGTATTAGAGCCTGTATTCCCACATTCAACAATTCTCCAAGGGCTGAAAATGCATCAGTGACATGTATGAGAAAAAAAAGGCTGGGACTAAAATCAATTTTCTCCCCTCTTGCCTACATGAAACAAAATTAAAAGCACAATGAGCCTTATTCTTTTTTCATTTACTGCTGAAATTCCTCTGCCGTCTGTGAATCAACTCTTGTTACACCACTGTAACTGGAAGTAAAATCAACCTCACTATCTGGTGCAGATGTTTACACCTTAAAAAAGCCAGGAGCACACACAGTTTCTTTATCTAATAATTTTTTAAAAAGCCAGTAAACATTTTATCTTTATGGATGGAGCTAGACCTCAGAGAACCGATTAACCAAAACGTGTAACTCGCTGTAAAGGAACAATTTGATACTCCCTTATACATGACCGCCTTTCAATATCCTGGTGCGTATTGTGGCCCTAAGCTGTCAGTTTAATGCCTGTGTTAGCACAGATCAAAGGAGGACAGAAACAAAATATAAAAATACAGCAATAGATAACCTAGTGTGCTTTCTTATCTCTGGTGAACATTTTATATTAGGCTGGTTTATTTGCTTAGTTTTGCAGAGTCGTCTTTGCTTCCGCTGAAATAAACTGGGGTGAAAAGCCACAATAATCCTTCAGATAAAATGGAAAAAGTTATTTATGCCTGTGCTATTCATAGATGTCTCTTCTTAGAAACTGGCCATTTGTCGTTTTGGTTTTTTTTGTAGCATCCGCTTTTCTCCTTGAGGTCTCACAATCTTCTTATTTTTAATAAGAAAAAGAAAAATAACCACAATGCAGACCCATGCTAACAATTCTGCCATCCTGGCTGTCAAAGAGATTTCCTGTGGTCTGTTTTTGGCTGTGCACTCAGCTGGTTGCACTGTATATCAGGCATTTGTTTAAAAAGCAAACAGCTACAGTCATCACCAGCATAAAAATTAACTCATGACGTGTGGGACTTTTCACTTTCTTAGTGCCTATCTGTGAGCCACCTGAAGACTCGTTGGAAGGTGGACAGCCAAGAGGCTGAATACATCTGGGGGAGGTTGTTGCTGCAAGAAAAGCAAGCCAAGTGTCATCCCCTGAATGCTAAACAGGGGTAACCATGGATTTGCTCATGTGATTTGGTCCCTTTACGCCGCTCAGAGAAAGGGATGGAGGAAATGCTGCGGAGGCCCTTACAGCTGGGGACAGAAGGGGACAGTCCTTTCCTCCCTGCCAGCACCAGGCTGTGCAGGTGCCACATGCACCACTAAAATAGATCAGGTTGATTTTCTAAGAACAGGTCAGCTGTGTATTTTTTCTCAGTATTGTTTGAAGAATAATTGTGGTTTCACAAGTTATTTTTCACAGTAACATGTGAAGAAAAGGCTAAATTTTTCTATTCTATTCAGGATGCAGGGGTATGTGGAAACATTTTTCACTAGTAGGTGCCTTTTGACTGAAGAATGTAAATAGTTTTTGGGGTTTTCTTTTCCCCTCTGCTGTGATTTTGACTTAAGGTGCCTAGTCCTGTTTTAAACATCAGATCACTGTCTAGCTCAATCTCGCAGTTCATAAGTATTGAAAATGTTTTCTGATGCTTGCCAAGAATGCTATATGAGTGAGTAATGTGATTTGACTTACTGAAAGGGTTCTAATGCAACGTTAATCCAATATAACAAACCACTCATGGAGCAGAAATACAGCTTTCTTTAAAAGCTGGTGAGATACTATGCCATAATGTTACAGACATAAAGATTTACTATGCATTAATTTTAGGCTGCCTATTTAAAATTGGGCAGTATAGAGATTAATTTGCACAATTATTTGCTTTAAGAATGAATCAGAATTTATATTTCCTGTATTAGACTGTACTTTTAAAGCAAGTGTCATTGGAGATCAACGCCTCTGTTTGCAGCAGCAGTGTATATTAACACATCTTGCAGAAACCGCCTGTTCTTTGTGATACAGAAAACAAAATACTGATAAATTATGTAGAGGCCCACAGGTTTTTAATCAAGCTTGGAAAACCAAACCTAGGGTTATACAACTAAATTCTTTACATACAAACAAATACAGGCAGTTACAGGGTAGTATGGAATAGGTCTCATCTCATCTAACTTTAGTTCCTCAAAGGTAAGTGTCCAGGAACACGTACTTCTAGTGGATTATACACCTCATCTTTAAGGTAAATGCTGCTCTCAGAGCAGGGGCAGTGCCTGGTTCTAGGAGGGCTTGTGAAAGCACTTCATATTTGGGTGTCCTTGATGGGATGTGACATGAAATCACTTTCTAAGCCGAAACCATGTACTTCCATTGCTGATAATGGTGCCACTGCAAGTCACTCATTTCTCATATTAAGTGGATCTGTTATTTTGGCTCTCTGACCTTCCAGTTCCAGGAATGCCCTGGGCTTTTTTTTCTGAAGCTGTATTTCTTTTTGTGCAGACCATGAAGTGGATTAATTTCTCTAAGGAACATGAATAAAGTTTGTTTTTCTTAAATTCCTGGCAAACAAGTTGATAAAACCCATATGGATCACAAAGTCTGAAGCTTGAGTACAATGTTCCTCGGGTGAGCAAACACTTGTCTTTTAAAATAGACGACTTTTAGCTGTGGGGATTATATATATACATATTTGAGATCTGTTCTGTGAGCCATCAGCTCAACTTCAAAAACATAATACAGGAAGCTGACTGCTTCTGAAGGTGTTTTCCTTCTTCCTCCTGTTAAGCATACATGCTTTTCGGATAAAGGTTTTTAACTCGAATTTGTCATAGTATCTTATAATTAAAGAAAAATTGTTTAAAAGTGGTTTGAAGCTTTCATTTTAAACCCTACTCCTTCTTAGGCCAAATGGCTCAGAGTTTTAATGTAATTCTTACTGTTCTGAGAACTCTTCCAACTTACACACACACACACACACACACACAGATATCATGTGTCTCCTACTTTGGCTAAACTGCAGATAACCGAATCTACTGAGATTTTGAATCAATCTCTTTTCAATATGCCCTGTGCACATCTCCATGCCCCAGCATGTCTCCAGCCACGCCTTCTTGGCACCAGTTGATCTGAGACATCCTTGAGTGCAGACTAGGATGGGAAAGCATCTCTAGGGGCAAGTGCTTTGAAAGGCTGCAGAGAAGGTTCATTCTTATGTGTCCCAGGCTGCTCAAGCAAAAGCTATGACCTTCCTTCCTTTGGAAAAGAAAGGGGCGACCAGCTTAGTTAAAAAAAATGCTTGTTTGTGAAATGAATAGAGTGAAATGAATCATCAGTTAGCAGAGATCTTCTGTATGTCCTTAAAATCTGTATGGTGCTTTCTTATCCCTGTCTGTACATGAAACTTCAGATGCTAAGCCCTATGGCTATGCCACAAGTGGGGTATCATGGTCTTCCACCCCTGTGTCGTCTTTGGCTTCCCCAAAACCTTTCCTGGGGGCTTCCACACCAGCCAGGTACTTCACAACACACAACATTCCCTCATTTAGGGCAGGAAGAAACAGACATGTTTAGATGTATTCTCTACTATCTTATCTCCTCATCTCCTCAAAAGACAGGAGGAGTAGCAACAGCCCTAAAGTTCCAGGAGAAGTGTGCGTGGAGGGCTGGGCAGCTGCCCTTGCACCTGGTGGCTGGAGGTTGCTCCTGTGGTGACCTATACAGTAGTGCACAATCATCTGTTGATCTGCAAAATAAAGCATAAGTTTTTAGTTTAAAGCCTCAGAAACCTTTAAAATTACCTGAGAGGAGAACAAAAGCAATTAGCAAAATATGTTGTTAGAACTGAGGCAGTTTCTGCAGATTTTTTCCTAAATGTTTATTTTGTAGTGGAGGGAGCAGTGTATAGTAAAAAAAATTAATAACAGTGAAAAGTTTTCCTTGGCAAAAAGAAAGCATTTTGAAAGCAGCTGAAGATGAAATGTCAAGGCAGCTGCTGGATTGCAGTCTCCATGGCAATCATAACACAACACTTTGATTAGTTAGGCACATGGCAGAGCCTCTGGATAAGAGTCCGGGGGTGGTGGTGGTGAAGGGTAGGTTATTGTTTTTTAAGGACATTTTAAAAAAATCAGCACAGAGAAGGATCTGTCCTTTCTAAAGAACAGAGTGTATCAAGTTTTCTCTTCAAATGCATTTGTACACATATTGTGGCACTAAAAAAAAAATCTTAAAATTGGTAAGAGTCAGATGCTTTCTGTTAAAATAATTCTTGCAGAATAGAAGGATGATTCCCTTATTATGGAGTCCAAGCATCTTTTGTCTTTTATGTTTTTATATTTTAAACACCCTGTAGAACAAGGAATATGTGTCTTTTATTCACATATTTTCTTGAGGGGAGAAGAAAGCAGAAAGCCTGTGGTGTGGATTCAGGAGGGAATGCAGGTGTTTGGACGCTGCATCACCCCCTACAGGTACATCCAAACTACTTGCCAAGTGAGCTGGGCTCACCTGTGTCTCCATTTGTGCAGAGTTTTGATAGTGGCATGAGCTGAACATGCTGGAGGCAAGGCAGAGCTTCCTCTCCTTTTACTCCTGCTCTCCTCCACTTCCCAAAACCCAGAACTTAGCCTTAAATACTGTGTTATTGGATAGAAGTGGACAGTCCTTCCAGTCCACATTTCAAAAGGAAGGAAGGAGGGTTATCCAGCTTTGAAGTAAAGACCTGGTTTCCCAACTTCAGTAGTGGGTTTAGAAGTGGTAAACTCTCCTGGTAGAGCGGAGCATGAGTATGTCTGGGCAAGGTTCCCATCAACATGCTGCCTCACTGCTGCCTCACTGCCAACAAGGACATTTCAGCTCTGTAATTGTGGGTTCTGCTCAGACCTTTAGCCTGTTGTGTTTATTTTGACTAGAATGGGGAGGAGGGGTGTGTGTGTGGAGGGACACATGGGACCAGCTCCTGTGACATGTGTGCACAGCATGGTTCGCCTCTGAGGTGATGCTGTAAGGACACGTCACCAACACAAACAACACAAATACTGTTATGTGTTTCAAAGTGGGGAAATGTGTGAATTACATAGAATGACACATCACCTGTGTCATCCTTTTTTCTTTCAAAAACTCCATACATATCAAAATCAACTTACATTGGTTTATTGTCAGGGTTTTTTTGTTTGGGTTTTTTTTTTTT
>VWYP01031374.1:821274-840574 GCA_013400435.1 Pycnonotus jocosus
CTTCCCTTCCCTTCCCTTCCCTTCCCTTCCCACTGTGTAGGAGGAATGCTCTCTTCCTGCTTTGGCATCTTTGTTTAACTCAGCTGTTGGTCAAGACTGCTCACATCCTTTTGCTTCTCAGGCTCCATGGAGATTGAGTATAAATCCAGAGTGAGGTGACAAAGACCTCATGAAAAGACAGACATCAAGAAATATCTCATAGGTACCCACCAGATAAGTGGAAGTAAACGTCCTTATGACTCTGTAGGACAAAGTTCATAATAATCCCTCTTGTTACTTATCTTATGCCTTCACTGAGACATCACCAGACATCAAGAATTGAAGCAAAACCCCACATCTTATTTTTCTCCTCACCATTTTCATCATAGGTCTATCACATCAGATCTGTACTCGGTGTGGGAGGGAGAACATCACTCACTTCTTTGCAAAAGACTGGGTTTAAATAACTGTAATACTGCTCTGTGTAGAAGGCTTAGTCTATGTCAGACTCCTCTGTCTTTCTGTGTTCTGGTCCACTTACAAATAGTGTGCCGTGGTATTTGGAGGAGGAAGGGAAAAGGAAGTTGTGGGTCTGTTCCCCTCTCTTGCACTCTGTGCCTGGGTGTGCACAACTCAGCTTTGCAAGGATGGCTCCCAGAAGGAAGGAGATCAGCTCAGTGCCATATCTGGTCTGCCTATGGAAATCCATTCTTGATTCAGTTCAAGACAAAAAGGGAAAAAAAAAAAGTTTTAGAATGACTTTCTGGCTCAAAACTGCTCAGTCATTGGAATGTAACAAACCAGTATGAAAGTAATTTATGATTAATTTGACAGATGACAGAAACGATTGGTGGCACAACCAATTTCTAATTATTATTCAATTATATGTCTTAAAAAAGCTCACCTAAAGCATATTCTTAAAGGGAAAGCTCTTCAAAACAATAGGACAAAATGTATGCAAAGCCTTTTTGTGCTGTCTTTTTAGCAGTGTCTGGCAGTTTTTATGGCTGCAGGCAACTTCAAATAGAACATGACAGCAAATCAGCCACAGCAAAGGATCAATGACAGCTAAACTGGTAGGCGGTAAAGCTCAAAAATAACTCATACCTACCTTTTAAAAATTAATAGAAACACTGTGCTTTATTCCTATTTTCAATTGGACATGGAAGATGAGAACTCAAGGACTTTCAGAATGATCTAGGACAGCCTTGTTAGACAATTTTATTGATTTTTTAATGGAAAATTTTGTTCTTTATTAAGTTTTATAGCAGTAAGTGTTTGAATAGAGAAAATCTCACAGAGAGAACACTTACATAATTCCCTACCATCTAAGATTTGCCTAAACGAGTAGAAATTTTTGCCTTTATTGCAAAAGATAAAAAAGGTAAATATATGTTTTGACAAAAACTATTCTAGGATTTATTCACAAGAAAGGTGAAAAAATAGATTTTTAGAAAAGAAACAGGTGTCAGTCAAGGTTGAAATACTCCTAAACTACAGCATATCTTCCACAGAATTTATTGTAGCAAATACTGTCTTTCGGAAAATCATTGTGCATATATTCTTATCCCAAACCAAACAATTCATTCACATGTAAGAGTGTGATATATTTGTCTGTAGGTAAAAACAATAAACTCCTTAAAGGACAACGTTCATAAAATTGTGATAATGGCAAAGGAGCTGTAGGAACTGATCTTCCCATTTTCACCAAACAACAGCAGGTGGATTAACCCATTTGAGCTCCTTGTGGAGACAAACAAAATATGTAACATCTACGCCCATAAAACTCTGAATTTCATTTTCATTTACTGAGTAAACACTGGAACTCTGTATCAAACAGCAGGTGTCCATTGCATCACAGACTTAAGGCCTAAATCCAAGTATTTGAATGTTACATGAACATTGGGATATGAACATCACTGGAACTTCTTTGACCTCAGTGAATGAACACATAGAGGACAGTCATCATACAGGACTGAAGCATGTGAAGATACTCAAAGTGATAAAGGACACATTCATAAAAGACTCAAATCACCAATTCTGTAACCGATGAAGAAAACAAAAAGGAAATAGTAACAGATGAATGCAGAACACAGATTTGCCAAATTCCATTGACAGTAAAAATATTCCTTGGCAGTGACTTTATATGTTAAGTAATCAGTTCATGCATTGCAAACCTTAGGCATCAAGAAACATATATATATATATACATATGCGCACACAAAGAGTAGTACTGAAGTTCTTTACCCAATTTTCTCTCTCATGTGAACATACAAATACGCTTGCTACCTTGGTCCTTCCCTCAGAAATTTATGACCACTATTTCTGATGCAGTTGTGTCTGGGGTGAGGGTGAGGAAGGGTAAGGTCCGTCAGGATTCCATTGACTCCTCTGCCGCCCCCTGCCTCATGTCACCCTGTCCTTGGGGACCCTAGAGCTTCCCTCTCCCCAAGAAATACTATGGCATAGATCAGCTACCTGTTACTGATTTCCCTACCACACATCCCAAGGCACGATTTTGGGGCAAATCCTGTTTGATACCGTGAAAGCTGCTGTGCCCAGTCAGTTGACACAGATTGTGGTCCATCCACTCCTCCAGTTCCCATCACCCCATCATCTTGTTCAGAAGTTAAATGTGCAGTAGATTTGGAGTTTCTTGGAGAGTATTTACTTGACCATGACTTCTCAGAGAAAGTTGGGTAACCACATGCTGGGAAGAAAATTGAATTATGTTCTCTTCAACTTCCATATTTCTCGATTTAACAAATACTTTTTCTCTTCTAAACTCAACAGTACTAAATTATAAGATTCTTGGTCAAGTTCCACAAGTTTCCGCAAATAGATTTTATGTTTTGTTTGACCTGTTCATGATTGCAGCTACGTCCCAAGAAAAAAGTGGCTGCTTCCCTCAAACTTCTGTTGTACAAGAAAATGAGCCATAGTGGAAGGTCATTTCTGAGCCTGTACTAAGAATGGTTTGTCTTATACACATAAGTTTCAGCATTAATTCACATTAATGGTTTGATAAACTTTATTATCCACTGTCAAAATAATGTTTCTTGCATAAAGTTGTCTCTTAATATACAGTGTGTGCTGTGTACTTCACTGGTCTTTATCACAACTCTTTACATTCCTCCTATACTACATGGATACTTTTCTGCTTTAATGCATGCCAAAAAAAGCTGAAAAAGTAATTTCTAGCCCATCAAAACAGTACTTTGAACTCCTGCCCTAACTTTAGACTTGCATCTCTAAAGTGGGAGCAGAGAAATAGAAAATATTTCCTAGAAGCTACATTTGGCTTGCAAAATTCTTTAAAATTCGACCAGTGAGAAGACTAATTCTCTGCACTCACTGGGTACTCTTGCTCTGCACTGGGTTTTGATCTACAGTCCAAACTTTATGTAAATCATGAAAGACAAATCCACAATTAAAATATTTTTATTGTTTAATACAAATAACCAGAGTTGAGCATCCAGAATTTCCCTTTTGGCCTATTTACTGTTCACATAAACTGTATTCTCACCTCAAACTGTGAAACCTCTGACTGTTCCTGTTATCTTTTTTTTTCACTTGGACACACTAAATATTTCATTAGTTATGCCCTGAATTATAGCATCTCACCTGCTTGACTAAAATAAATCATTAACACATGGGTTTATAAATAACTCGGAAAACATCCTGTCTGAGAGTATTTCTGATATAGTCTAGTCAGGCTGAATTGAAAACATTCCTATAGCTCTAAAAATATACATACTCATGGTTTCTTCTGTTACAGATTGGTTATTACGCTCGGTACTAAAGTCTACATGCTGCACACTAACAGCTCCAACATGGAATTATCTATTTATTTTCAGCTCAGTTTTAGACACAATAACAATTTTTAATAACTGCCTAGTTGTGCTTTCTCTAAAATATCTAGAGCATTTGCTGTCCTTTGTTATGATAACTGAAAAAATAAATAGTAGTAATGTTGATTAAATCTAATGCTGATGGGGTTAGACTGTGCAATTCAGTAAAACCTTCCTAAACACTATTCTGGACATTTTGGAGGTTTAAATCCCTTTTTTGTTTTTAACTTTTCTACTAAGGACTGTTTCATTCTACTTAATTGCAGAAATTCTATTTCCGGAAATTTTCCTTCAGAAATTATATAAAAGTTGCAATTTCCATTATTTTATATTATAAAAGTTATAAATTTTAAAAATAAAATTTTGTATAATTATAAAAGTTGCAGTTTCCATTATTTTATTTTGAAAAGAAAACTCAAGCTAAAATTCATGTGAAAGTTTGTCTTGACTTTCTCCCATCCTTCCCAATCCCAGCCTCTCTGAAACATCAGAATAATTTTCTTCTTGCAAACAGCATGGGCTAATAAAGCCCACCTCCATTCTTATAAGTGTTTTCAGCTTGTTCAATGTAATAGTTTTACAGTGTGAGTCCTTGACTAGCAAAATAACATGTATTGTCTCATGTTTTCGTCAAGATAGTTCTGATTTTCTTTTAAGAGCACTGAAAACTTTGTGATCTGAAAAAAGAAAAGGAAAAACAGAGTGCTTGTGGATCTCTGGTCACAGGAAGAAGCCTGGGAATTTCCCATTCATCTCCTATTAAAAAAAAATCAGTGAGTATGAAAGCTTTAACTGGGTGTTTAGTTGAAGAATAGCCCAGGTTTAGATGGTGCAGTGTATTGACAGATCAATAAAATTCTGAGTCACTAGATGGAGAATAATGAACAGTTTAAGCTCTTTGAAAGTGAATTGGTCACTCCTGCTTGAAAAGGGTTTGTAAGTTGTTCCACCAACACTGGAAATGATTAATTTACTCTGTTATAAATAAGTTTCCTACATTCCTCCTCCCTCATAGCTGTTATTCCCAATGAAATACAAAAATAACAATAACTAGTAGTCATCTTTGATTATTCAACAAATTTGTAAATGACCTGGGTTCCCTTCCTACATTTCCTCTGGAAGAAGAAGTAGCCTGTGGTATGTCTGATTTGGATTTTGCACACATTTGCTGGATGGATAGGAAGTACAAACCAAATAGCCAGATTAATAGAGGATTTCCATCATCCTTTATTAGGAAATCCAGATGGAAGATGTATGGATAAATGGAGTAAAATAAAGGACTTAATCGGTCACTGACTCTTCTGCACGTGGAGGGGTGACTCAATGTTTCTCCAGCACACATCCTTTGCCTAGCATGGCTTTATCCTCATATCACCCTTGTGGGAGAAAGAAAAGTAGCAGCCATAATTAAGAAGGTGACCTCTCATGCCCCCAGGTCTTGCAAGGGAAACTTACCCAAGCAGTGATAAAGTTACTGTGAGCTCCAGCAGGTCCTGCAGCATGAGCAGGAAACTTTACAGTGGACATCCATCTGCTGTTTAGATGTGTCTTGATGTGCCGTGTGCTAGGCAGCTGTAATTGCATCAGTTCAGGTTATGTCATGTCTGGACTTGGAGCTCTTGCCTCTAGTTACCTTTCTGGGCAATTAGCTCACTGCCATTCACGTCCTTCCTTTCTGGACTGTGGAGCAAGGCTATTTGTAAAATGGCTTCCTCTATGCTGCTGTGACAAAGAAAGCTCTCTCAAGCACTGAGGCCCTTGTTACACTCCTGGCAGTGCACACAGCTTAACTGCTTGCTTGCTCCATTTCAAAGTGTCACAGGATCACACAGTGGTTGGGGTGGAAGGGAGCTCCTGAGATCATTGTTGCTGGAAATCTAAATAGGAGTCAGCAGTGCCCTGGCAGCCAGGAGGGCCAACCCTGCCCTGGGGTGCATCAGGCACAGCATCACAGCCAGGCAAGGGAGGGGATTGTCCTGCTCCGCTCTGAGCTGGGACGGAATCACCTCCAGTGCTGGGGGCAGTTTTGGGTGCAGCAATATAAAAAATATATTAATTATTATCAAATGCCCAAAGGATGGCCATGAGGATGGTGAAGGGCCTTGAGGTGAAGCTGTATGAGGAGTGTCTGAGGTCACTTGGTCTATTTAGCCAGGAGAAGAGGAGATCGAGGGGAGACCTCACTGCAATCACAACCCCCTTGTGAAAGGGAAGAGGAGGGGCAAACACTGATCTCTTCTCTGTGGTGAACAGTGAAAGAACTTGAGCAAATGGCCTGAAGCTGTGTCAGGGGAGGTTTATGTTGAATATTAGAAAAATGTTCTTCACACAGAGGGCTATTGAGCATTGGAACAAGCTCCCCAGGGAAGTGGTCACAGTGACAGCCTGATAAAGTTCAAGAAGCATTTGGCCAAAGCTCTAGGGCACATTGTGATTCTTGAGGATGGTGCTGTGCAGGACCAGGGGTTGAACTCAATGATCATGATCAATTCCTTCCAAATCAGCATATTGTATGGTTCTATGATCTAGTCAATCCTCTCTGCTCAAATACAGTCACCTAGAGCAACCTGACCATGAAAATGCCAGTCGGGTTATGAATACCTTCAAAGAAACTCCACAATCACTCTAGACCACCTGTTCCAGTGTTTCATCAACTTCAGAGTAAAAAAGACTTTTTTTCTTGCTTTCAAATTGAATTTCAGGTTTGTTAACCTCTGCCCATTGCCACATGTCCTATCACTGGGCACCACTGAGAAGAATCTGGCTGCCTTTTCTTCATCAATATATCAGTGTATACTTTTATCACGTTTGATATGATCCACCTCCCTCTGCCTCTGAGCTTTTTCTTTTCCAGGCTGGAGCCCCAGCTCTCTCAGACTCCTCTTTCACTCATTATCTGTTTGCTAGGTGGATGCTCTGACTGCAGAATTCATTCTAGTGCAGTTTTGTTCTGTAATCTTTATTGTGTCATTGACATTTTTGAAAGTATTCAATTTCCAAGTCAGAACATCCACAGTGGTTTCAGCTACCTGCAACTTTATTGGGTAGAGTCATGTAATTTTTATAACAAAATGCCATAAATGAAATTGTCTTTTTGAATGCTTAGTGTTTGGTAGGACAGGCACAAACCACTGATTTGCACTTTAGCCTCTCCAATACCAGAGAACTATAGTAACACAGCCTGTGGAGTCACCTGTGGACAAATAAGGATTGAGGCTCCTACACTAAATTTTGTTCCTATTCAATAATCTTTTTGTTGTATCTCAATCCCAGTTTTGAAATTGAATGGTCACACTCTTGTATCTGTTCCTTCTCTGTTCAGTCAGGCAGGCTGTGATGACCCTGACCTTACTGCAGTCCATTTTCTCATCCCAAATATATTTGATGGAATTTCTATTTTATTATGAAATGCTAATTTTGTTTAGCAGAATATTGCTGTCTTCTTCCAAAACTCTTCAGATTCACTGGTTATGGTCCTCAATTGTCTTTCCTCAGGGAAACAAAGCCTATTTACTTAGACCTTGGCAGTTGTCTTACCATCACAATGTTTACTTTATTTTCAGTACAAAAAGCTTGTTACCAAATACAAGCCAGATGGTGGCTTATTTCTCCAAAAGATAACACGTAATATAGACAAACATGCTGTGATGTCTCTGAGGATAGAAAAATATTTTACATCAATGATGTGTCTCAAAAAATCATTACATTGTGGAGATCATATTATCTTTTATTACATTTGTGGGTTGTTCTCTGTCTATAAGAAGTGAATACATCCATCTTTCCTCTCTTACAATGGCCCATTTTTTTGGTCTTCTTTACTTATGGTCTGATTTGAAAAGAAGTTAATCATCCTCTGATTTTATACAGAGGGAACTTTGCAATGACTAATATAAAAATTCAAGTTTGATTGTCTGCTGTTGGGATTTTAGTTGAATACTGAATAGGGGAGAGCTTTCTCTCATGGTGTAATGAATGATATTGATCTCCAAATATGTTGCTCACATCCACTGTTTAAATTTCCCTTATGGGTGTAAACCCAGCTTTGGAATATGTCTGACTATTATTTTTCATTTCTTTAGCTTAGATATTGCTTACAACGTTAATAGGTTGTAAGTGCTGTTGTCTCTGTCCTTGTATTAATTAGCCTGTGCATCTGTTCAGTTTAAAATTAATGATATTCCCCTGGCTGTCAAGATCTACTGATGTTCTGCTGTGACATAAGCAAACACTCCACTTAAGAGAGGTCATTTAAGGTAGTCCTTTTGTTGCCATCTTTCTTGTCTAAACAATGAAAGTCCTGCTGGCATTTGGACAGTTTTGCAAAGTAATGCTCTGCATTGCAATCTTAGCTTGTCTTTAAAGTGCCAGAGATTTTCTGGGCTTATTGGTCAGTGTGTGTTTAGCACTTAGTGTTTTAGGGATATATGTAACACCAGGTGCTCAGAAGTAACTTAGTGACATTTGGGAAGTGAACACGACCCTCTGCAGAGAGGCTAAAGCTGAACAGCATTGCTGGCTACACTGCTCACAGCCTGTGCACGGGGCATAGGCACCAATCTCTGACAATAATGTATTTCACAGTGTTGCTTCTTTGTCTACCATGTGTGCTGGTAAAAGGCTGGCAGCCTTCAGGCTCAGCTCCTCAGCAAACCACTTGGTACCTTATCAACAAGGTGAGGGAAAGGATAGGAACAGTCAGCTTTGGGGTGCAAATTTTCACAGTCAGCAGATTCTGAAATCCATGTGTGCTTCACAACTTGCTCAGTGTCATATAATTTCTGAGAAGTGTTTCACTTTCGATTAATTACCTGTCTCTGCCCAAAAAAGTTCCATTAGGAGACTTGTATCAAGTCACATGTATGGTTGTAATTCAGAGTCCTACACATATAATGGGATTTTTTTAAGGCAGGATTTTCTAGAAACATAGAGTGAAAGTCTGTTTCTGTCTCACAAATGTGGCAAAAGACTCCTGACACTGGTGTTTAAAACAGACTAGCTGTAAAGAAGGCAAACAATCACACAATGTATTGTTATAATGTTAATCTGTGAGATTAACTTGTCAGGATATCCAAAAATACATAGGAAAAAACCTTTGGATTTTTGCATATATTTACAATTATATTTTAATTTTTCAGTTTGAAACAATATTTTAATTTAAGCAATGCTTTAAATTAAACAAACCAAAAGAAAAAGATTTTTAAAAAAGGGATGTGAAAATATCTAAACAATCAATCATACCTTTCATTTGGAATTGAAATATTTTACATTAATCCAAAAATCTTCTTTCAGAATCTTAGTTGATTATTTTGCAAAAAAAAGTCTTAACTTGATTACTTATTTCTTTTGGAGCTGTTCTCCCTTTTCCATTCTCTGTTCTTTTTTATCATTCTACTAAACAAAAATATGAATATTCATATGGTTCTTTTCTGAGATGTTATTTCTCTGTGGATGTTCCAATCCTAACCAGAAAAAGCTGAGATTGCAGCTTTCACTAGGAAAATGCTAGTACGACAAAAAGTTGCTAAGAACTCCTTTTTTTTTTTTTTTTTGTTTTTATGTGAAGTCATTGAAAGAAAACTGAAAGCTATTAAGAAAAAAAAAAAATCCAGCAATTGCAACCAGATATTCTCTTTTCTGACAATATGTTTTCCTAAGGATATCTTCCTTCTCAGTACAAGTCATATTGATAAGTCCCTCTTTTGCATACTAAAAGTGTTAACAGGGATATACTATTCAATTTCAACTCCAAATGTCAAAGCATTTGTTGCTTCTCTTTCCAGCGTTAAGAAATATTTCTAAACCTAAAGGCTTGTTTAGCTACATCAGTAATTGGTAATAACTCCTCAAATAATGACCTACCTGTACTTTTTTGTATTAACGTTACAACAGAATACTACTTCAGAGAGACAGATTTTCTAGACAGTATTTTGGAGAGCCTCTCCAGTTTTTTCCACTGATTACAGGGAAATGCAAAGGACACTAATCTCTTAATTTCACCATTTCATTATGTAACTTAAAACTTATCTGTCCAAAGTATAGACTTAAGTCTTGATCCTTGCTGCTTCACCAGATAACCAACAATTCATGCAAGTCTAAAGATTTGTGCATCACACGGTGAGAATGTCAGTACAGAAAAATCTGCACTGTAGGAGTCAGAACCCAGCATTGGTTCCGATCCAATCTTTAGACATACAGTTTTTGGATTACAGAATATCCTTCCACACAAAGAATTAAAAATACCTGAGCGTTATCTAAGGGCTTCTTTGTCACCAGTGGCCCTTTTGGAAGGATGCCTCAGCCTCTGGGGACCTGCAGCCTCATGCCATTGTGTTGTAGCTTCCAGGCACATAGTGAAATCAGGGAATGCCATCCAACATGCACCATGTGATTGGTCATAGTCACCAAGAAATCACTTTCTTGTGATATTTTGTGCAGACTCCCTTAAAAACCCCAGTGTTTCTCCACACCCTGAAATTTCCTCTGTGACAGTTCTGGAAAACTGCAATCTTTCATGGGCTCTGTGTGTTTTTGGTTTCTCTGATGCCTGTCTGAGTGCTTTGTGGAGGCAAAGGAAACTCTAAAAGGAAAGGCTGCAGAAGTTAACAGGAAAGGTGAGACAATGGCACAGATAAGAGCGTCAGGTTCTCAGCTTCAAAGGAGTTCAGATAACAATGGCTAGGACACCAAGTGATGGGAAGCATTTGCCTGTCTGGCTCCATCCTTTCTGGGATCAAAAGACATGGAAAAAACCTCAAAGACCCTTGAAAAGGGAGGGGACTCAGAAGAGTGCCCAGATTGTGTCAACGAAAAAGCACTGATGGGCTCTCTCCTCCCACATTAAAGAGAGAGGTCACTTTTGACAGAGAAATTGGAAGTAAAGGAGGGCTTCCTTTTGAAAGAGTGGAGAAAACTTGGTAAATAATGCACGTAGTCAATATAATTTAAAAAAAAATTCCCAGTATTGCATTTCTTCAGGTGAAAAAACAAATGTTTTGTTTTCCATTACAAATATTTTCCTTATTACTGTAGAAGGTATTCAGGGTCCAGGAAGAGATCTCCTAGAAAGACTAGTTATATCTGTCTCCTATTTATAGCTAAGAGAGGATAAAATGTTAGAGGATGTGTTTTGAATAGTTCTCTGAGAATGGGCTCAATGAAGCCAGTCACTCTGAGGGCACATCCATTCAGGATCAGTAATGTCTTTACAGTTTGTGTGTCATTCTGTGTATAATAACACAAAGACCAGATAGACCACATTCTAACAGAATTCTTATTTCTCCCTCAGGAGACTCCTCTGAACAAAAATATTGTGATGAGCACATCCTCCTGTCCATCATACACAACATTTCCTGCTTTCCCATAAATGTCTGCAGCCCATGTGCTAGCTGATTGCAAGAAAACTATTGATCACAAAAATATATAAGCAAGAATAAAATTCTTCCTATTTCCAAGAAGCTGTTGGTCTCTGTTTGGGCCTGTGGTGGCTATTACAGGAACATGCCACAGGTGTTGTGGTTTTGAAGAATTCAGGATTTGCTGATAGACGTTTTGGCTCTAACAATAACAGATCACTTCTCTTTCTCCAGCTCTTGTTTTAGCAACTCTCTGTAAATCTTTCATTAGGAATTAGTAAACCGGGACTAATTTTGTTGTCAGTGGTAAGAAATAGGTATCTTCAGAACATACTCATCATACCTCTGTTAGCTGTTTTTGCATGAGACGACACAGCCTCAGGAGCTGGGTATGTCTGTACACTGACAACAGGGGATGAAAAATCAGTTTACTGGCTGAATTTTCTTATGGTCTGTTAGGTGTCAATATGTTGACTTAAATACTTCATATGTGTGTGTGATGTCAGAGATCTGCCAACCATGACTCACAAGAAACTTTAAAATAATTGAGCATTTTTAACTTTAAGAAGAAAACATTGAAACCACAAATTGTTATCCCAAATATTTGAATGGTAGCTGCAAAGAGAAAAGAAACACAGTCTTTCCTTAGCCCACTGGGATACGAAAATAGCTGCCTACCATGGCTGTAGGGTGTATTTAGGTTAGATTTGAATGAAACCAAGTATGATTATCAATTAAATAAGCAGTGGTGATTATGTGATCTCTGTCCCTAGAGGTTTTTGAATACTTTACAGACAAACATCTGTCAGGAGCACTGAACATTTGTCCTGCACTATCTACCCCATCTGAAAGAACCACTTGATCTTATCAAGCTCCCTGTATCCCTATTTTCTAAGGCTTCATCTGTACTGAAATTTAAATATGCCAAGGCTCATTTTCTGCCATGACTCCAGCTAGTACAGAGCAACATGTGTCTAGAGTATTTAAGTACCTTGGCTGCCCAAGATGAGGTGGCCAGCTTCACACCACTCAAGATGGACATTGGCCTGTCCCAACCGCCAAGTCACACCTAGAATTTGTTCAGGAAACTGCTAATTGATGTCATCCAAAGATGTGTGGAGACCCTTCCAGTATTTGAACAACACCAATTACCAAGACAAACTGCTCAGGAACATTCCCAGGCCCAGTTTAATTTGCTGATATAGCTATAATTTGTAATTCTGCAGCCAAGTCTGTCCACATGCTCATCAGAACTGTTCTCAAGTTGAAAAATGAAGTAAAGCCTAATGTTCTCTACACCTGAAAACAAGCAGTCTTTTATTACTTGTACTAGCTGGTGAAGATTCTCTGTAGCTCTCCTACTTTGACTCCTATCCTTTTTTTCTCAGTAGAGGGCATCCTTAGTACAGCCACTTCAGCAGCTTGTATCCATACAGCAAAGTGTGGGGGAAACTTCATATTGCCTCCAAAGCAGACTAAGCTGAGTAAACACTTGGTATACACACATATTTACGAGAAATACTAAGTCTTCTGGAACAATTTGGCCAGTATTCTCTTGAACAGGCTTTCTTCTCTTCACCATAGTAGGCAAAAAGAATAGGGGTAAATAGGGACTGGAACACTAAAAAACAGTTGTGAAAATTTCTTGCTTAACCTTTTTTGGGGGATAGAGAAAAAGAACCAGTTTGACCCTAGAATCAAAGTAGCATATTTATGTTTTTGTCAGAAGAAGAGAGGGAGATTTTCCCATTTACTTTAATTAAAGTTCTCCACAAGGTCTTTTTTTTTTTCCCCTTAGGTTTGGGATCTTGGCAGGCTTTATGTTTTTTAAAAAAATCCAGCAAGCTCACTAGGCAAATTTTCCCATGCTTTCAAAGCTGTACTGCTTAGGCAATCAAATGTTAATCCAACCACAGTCTAGCTTTTGCTGTCTTCCCAACAGCTTGATATCTCTTGCCATTAGAGTTATACCCTCAGATGCAGAGTAGACAGTGATGTCGCTGTCCAGCACGTAAATGGTAACGAACTGCAGCACAAATAATGAATTGATAACGTGCATGTGTTCCTCACCCCCAGAGCATGTGCAGCGCTGAGCCAGCTGCAAATGATTTATTCAACGTACCAAAGCTATACTAAATCAAGCCAAACAATATTGCCTCTTTTTTTTATAAGGGTGAAGTATTTCCCACGAAGCTGGTAACTCATATCTATTAACTTATAATCTCTATAACTCAAATGTTTTGCTTCATAACACTCAGCCAGGGGTAAACATCAAAACAATTGAAGGCAGTCTCTAAGGGCTGTGTTAGCTTAATAACTGTGAGAGTGAGCATACAAATGAAATGAAGAAGGCACATCTAAGGAGAGTATAAAAGTGAAAGTCCAGAGAGTTAAGTGTTCTTGGCCTTTAAACAGTTTTTCACTGAGTCTGATCTGCAGAGAGTTACCACCCTGAATATTTTAAAAAGCAGACCAATGTAAAAATTGAATTACAGCCCTTAAATCTACCTGATGTGTATTGTTCTTCATTGGTGGCTTTTACTGACAAATGTAATGTTTATCTAAAATATCTGATAATAGGAAAAAAAAAAAAGAAGAGGTTAAAAAAATTAAATTTTTCTAACAAATACCTTCATTACAAAGAAGGTTTGTAACAGTTCTTTATTAGAAGCTAAATTTGAATGACAATAATTTTGCTGTGATTGTTGTTGATGATAAACTGCAAACAGCATACAGTGATCACTACCACATGTATTTAGACTTGGGTTGGCTAGACTTGTATTCTCCCAGGGAACCTGGGTACTTCAACTGGATTTCATTTTTTAAAATTTATATCTCACTGAGAAATTTCCAGCTTAGTTTCCAATCTATTTATTCACAAGAATTCTTAGGGTTTCCTCTAACTGTTGCAGATGTTCTTTGCTAGCCTGGGTTCTGCAGTCTTGGAACAAGCTCTCGGGAGAGAAAAGGCCTATTTTATGGGATCAGACTGTTTATTCACACTGAAGTCAAAAGGACTAGCTGTATCATGTTGCAAACAACAGCAAATTATCTGAACAGATAGATTCCTTTTCGTTGCAATGATAAATGTGCACGTACACACACATGCACACACAAACACACAGGTACATGCACACATATGCATGAACTGTTTGGGAGTAAATCTGAGAAAAAAAAACGAGGGAGGAATGAGGTTAGCAAAAGTTAATGGAAGAAAAATAACCCCCTTGGGCTTAGGCTACTCCTGTCAAAGAGTAATAAAGGGGTTTTGTTTGTTTTGTTTTGTCTTGTTTTTCCTCCCGATGAAAACAGATGACTGAGGCCTGATTCTGTTCTCTGCAAAACTATTGTAAAAGCCAGAGCTGGGAGTTGAGCAAAAAGGAGCGCTTGTTGCCGCTTGCCCAGAGAGAGGAGCTTGAAAGTTTAGGGCCTAAAACAGTAGTGTGACATTAATGTCAGAATGTTTGGACTTCTTTATTTATGAAAAAAGTGCCCATGTCTTTTTAGGTGCAGAAGTTAGATGGATGCAGCGGTAACAAAGGACCCAGTTTCTCAGAGATTCTTAAGAGCTGCCAGATAAAATTAGGGTTTCATGAAAGGCTGAGAGAGTGCAGACGCTCATAAATAACGATGCTGTCCTCCTTCCTTCAACAGCACTGCAGTGGGCTCTTGTGGCAGCAGGGACTGTGTTAATGCTTTTCATACACTTTAAAAATTAGGTTTTTATTTTAATGAAACATCCATGTCTGTTTTGAAAGAGATTTTTGTTTTTAACTAGAAACCCAAAAGTTATTTTTGTTCAAACAGTATAGCTATCTTGTCTTCCTTATCCAGAATGTGGAATTTCTTCATTGATAATTCATAAGGAACTGCAAAAAACACATAGCCATGAACATCATTGGAGCCACACTGTCTCCCAGAATCTCTGGATGTCAAATATACCCAAGGCTGCATCTTTCTCAGTGAAAAACAAAGAAGAGGGAGGGGGTCACTTGTTATATTTACAGCAGAGGCTCTGCCAGTGGTCAGCACAAAGCTGAAAGTGAAGAAAGGTGATCCAATGGATTCCCCTCCAAGCCTCCATCCCAGCCCAAAAATAATCCAAAAATAATCCAGACATTTCTTATAAACATGAAGGCTTGATTTAACTTAAAATCATGAGAGAATGCATACTTGTTTCAAGTCGCAAAAAGGATTGCTATACGGTAATATCTTGTGCCTTAGAAAACAAGTGTTTGCACAGGCCTAGACACTGTCACACGAGTCAGATAACTCAAAACAGCTCAGTGTAAGTGAGAGTCAAGGGAAAACCTCTTACCAGGTTTGTTTCTTACTCCTTGTCAGTTAGAAAAAGAACTATTCCACTGAACTTTTAAAAAATAGATTTAAAAATGTAAACACGAAGACAAATCACCAACCTCCCCCTCACCAAAAAACTACAAGCACTAGGCAAGCAAATAATATTTAGCTGGGGTCACTCTTCTATTTGAAGCAAAAATTACACGAAAAAATCCAAATGACAGCAACAGCAAGCCTTCCCTGACTCTAGAGCGATGGCATTCTCCATGCCTTTTGGTTTTGTTTCAGAAGGAAATCCACCTTCCAGTCATTCAGTCCCAGAATCTCCCTGGAACATGTGGCCTCTAAGCTCCAGGGGGAACCAGGAGGCTGAAAGGGAAAAGGTCCCAATTGCATCCTAACATAGCCCTAGAAAATACTTCATTATTTGTGTTTCTTTATTGAAATTCAGTCCCTTTTGTAGCTGAGGCAATACAGACAGCTGTTCCATTTATTTTAAATTCTCCCTGTTTCTAGGGTAGTCATTTAGATCTGGTAGGTGAACCTCTGAACAGATTCTACTTGACTTCTCAAATAGAGATGAAAATCCAGCCTGGAGATCAATGGGAACTTTTCTGCTGGTTCTGGGAAATTGAGATAAATTTTCTTATTATTCTTTATCTTGCAGCCAGGCAGTCTTCCTGCAGGAACTGAGGAAAAATAATAAAAACAATTTATAAAAGCCAGCCTAAAAACTAAATCTTACTGTGTAATATAATCTCTCCTTGGGAGTTTGTTTTTTCCCTTGGCCAGGCTGTGTTGCTGCCAGGTTCATGACTCCAAAATTTGTGAGTCACATCTTGATCTGTAGAGGAGCTGGGTCATGTGTGTTGTCACACATTGCACTTGCCTTTCCCGTTGCTACTGTGGGTGAGTATTGCCAATTCCATTAGCGTGGCTAACGGTTCTAATTTGCTTCTGGTTTACATTGGCTGCAGAGAAAGCAAATACAGTAACCCTTCACTTTGGGTGGCACCAGTAGAACTAGGTTTGTCATGCCACAGAGCAGCCAAAAGAAATACAGTAATTTCTGGGAAACAGACTTATTTACATGTTATATTCTTTTTAGTGCTATACTGTCATAGCTGTCTGTCTGTTTAACAGGCTTGGACATGAAAGATCTGGATAAGGACTATAAAAGATGCAGGGGAAATTGGAACAAAATTAGGGAAATACTGGAAGTAACAGAGAAAACCAACAATGGATACTTACTGAAATGCAAACTTGAAACAAGAGAATACTGAAGATAACAACGTTGGTAACATAAAAGAAGGATTTGAATGTGTTCAAATTCAGGCCATCTACATTTCAATAGCAGCAAAAGAGTGGTGAGAAGTGTAAGTAGTTGCATTCTGGCTTCTCCATTTATGTGGACCCTATTCTCTGCAAACAGCCAAAGCTCTTGGCATCCACAAAAATCCAAAGTGGAATTGGACCCCTCACTTTCCTTGTCACTTCTACATCTAGGACTTTTGTCCCAGTGAATACCTAAGCAATAATTATGATAAACAAAAAGTAACTACAATGTATACATGCTAATGTATCGATATAGTTTATTTTGTCCTGACTGGAAATGGAGAGTATCAGACAAATCTTTTACAACATTGATGAGAGAAGAGTCACAGGAGGGCCAAGTGTTTCCAGAGCATTCTTGTGTGATGTTAATCAAAATGTTAATTCCCATAAGGGAGAGAGCAGAGAACTGACCTTAGGACACATAAGACATTAGAGAAGCATTGAAAGCTGCTGGGCCTTATCAATCTCCGAAGATGCCACAAAAATTGTAATCTTGAGAAAGGGGCTATGGGGAAGGCACAAGCATTTAAAGATTGATAAATAAGCATAAATATTTTAAACATTTGTCCCAAATACTCCCAAATTTCAACCTATATTGAATTAGTAAATCTGCAGTGTACACTGAAGAAGTGTTAAAGCAAAATTATGTTCATCATTCAATGACAAACTGGCAGAAGAAAGTAATCACTATCATTTCCTTCAGTAATTTCAAGGGCTGTGGAGAAGGCTCAGAACAATTCAAATACCTGAATTGCAGAGCACCAAGTGAAAGGAGACAATTACAAAAGCTGACTTTTGTGAGCTATTGCCTAAGGCAAAATATCTTTTCTCTTTGAGCAACACATATTCCAGATATCTGTTGCTGGCACTTTGTCATCGGATGCTGTGCTTCCTGTTTTGGATCACATACTAAGCACATGTGGTAACTAACTTTTATCAAACCTGACAGCCAACCACTGTTTGATAGACTAGTTTCTAAAAAATGTGTGGAACTTTTTTGGATTTAAACACAAGGAAATTCAAACCCAGCTGGACATTCTCCAACAGCCTTTATGCAAAAAATCTCTACTTTACAATTATTAAGAGCATTCTCTTAGAAATATCTCTAAATCAGTTTTGAGACATTACAGTTCCATAGCTTGTCTCATTATGGGGAAATTGTCTGGAAAGTTTGATTTCTTGAAGGCAAGTAGAGATGACTTTTCCAGATATCAAGCAGAGGAGGCCTGATTGTGACATCTCCATAAATGCTCAGGTCACAGCTGCCAATTGAAAAGCCAAGAAATGCACTATAAAAGAGGGGTGACAAAATCTGTCTTTGGAAGCTGGGATCAGTGTCTGGCTGGGAGAATGTGAATCTTAAAAAGACATTCCTTTGTTTCTACCCAATTTCCAGCCACCAAAGGGAAGCCACATGGAATTTAAAGCAAACCTCCACCTTTCAATCAACTCATCAATTTCCAAAGAAGAGATGTAGTCTGTATTGAATTTTACTGGATGGCTTACAGACTTTCAGAAAGTATTTAATTCTAAATTAATTTCCACAGAACATTTCTCTTTACCTATATTGGCTTCATCTCTCTTGTGAGAGATTTTATGGGATCTTTCACATCAATGAGGAAAAGTCCTTTTTTACCTGAAACAAGGGAAACTTGCCCATTTAAAAGCCATGGGCTGAAGATACATATCTATGGCACAGTTCAGTGTCATGCAGAGATCCTGGAAGCCACCTTGGATATTCTTGCTAGGTTATGGAAAACATTATGGTTGTATTAATGCAGGACTTTACCCAGACTCATAATTTGCTTCTCAGTTGAGCCTATTAGCCTACAGAAAGAGTTGTATTGATGCAAAGAGTATTTTGTCCCACAGTAACCTATTTAGAATTCACTTACCCTTTTTGGGACATCACATCCTGTTAAGCAGAATCTCCAAAAGTGGCTGGAAGGAAAAAGACTTTTGTGTGAGAGGTGATTCATCCAATATAAATTAAATTCACTGCGTCCCCTATGGAAGGTGTCAACAAATGGGAATGCCAAATGCAATTATTTACCATTGATCCTGAATGTGGTGATTATCTTCCAAGAAGTAGGCAGATTAATGTGCAGTGAGGAGGAGGAAAGTGTTTCTAGTGTGGTTGAGTAGGTTAGCCACAGGCATAGTGATCTGATCTAAGGCACTGGGGCTGAAGTTTTCAAATGCCTCTGCCTTCCCACTTGTGCACTTTAACACAGTGAGAAGCTAGTTTTCCCAAAGCGCATATGAATCTGATTCCAGGCTATGTCTAAAAATTTAAAGTAAAGGTTTAGCTCTTCCTGGAATGTACCTAGAATGAACAGTATGTACTATAATTCACTCCACTTTGTGGTGATTTTTGTTATTTTGAGGGCACTCTTCCCATATCATGCAGAAGCCTATGATTTCCAATAATAACAAAAGTTGGTTTGTTTTTTTGTTTTTGGTTTTTTTTTTTTTTTTTTTTTT
>VWYP01031374.1:840592-863514 GCA_013400435.1 Pycnonotus jocosus
TTTTTTTTTTTGTTTGTTTTTTGTTTTTTGTTTTTTTTTTTTTTTGGTTACAAGTGCCCGGCAGTTTTATCTGTACAATGATAACTGCAATTTCAGTTTAAAAAATCACCCCCTTTGCAAGAGCCAGGAATTTCTTTCACCACATGTGTCTGGATTCCTTTACATTATCCCAACACACACACAATTGTCAGGCTAGACTTTGACAATGAAATTAGTGTCATGGACAAAAAAAAAAAAAAAAAAAAAAAAAAAGCGAGCTTTAGCCTCTAGGTGCACCTGTTTACAGCAACGAGGCAGGCTCAGTCAGGGTGTATGTGTCAGTCTGCCACTGCAGCTGTTCCATTACCATAAACCCCATAGTATTTATTAAGTTTTAAGCCTTTCTGAACTCCGTAACTTTGGCTTACAAAGGGAGGCTGTAATGCTATGTCTGGACTGTGATAATAGTTCAGATAAAGATCCAGCATGTGACTCCTAATGAAAGCATTAAGTCTATTGGAAGGAACTATATCAAACTATATGCAGTAAAGCAGACAGCAAATATGAACCATGAAGAATTAATGATTAACTATTCACTGCATACTTCACTTGGAACAGCACTGCCATTGAAGGAGTCTGCAAACTGTGGAAGAAGTTAATTCACAAACTCATATTACACAACAAGGTAAAAATCACAAATGCGTTGCTCAAACTTTGGGTAGCTGTTTTTTAGTGCAAGAAAATTATTTCCTTTACGAGTAAATGTTGGGTCTTGTTCATGTCTCCAGTTCTGCAGCTGATTGTACACAGACAGAACACTCCACACAGACTACCCAGGCACACTGAATTTATTGGCAGTCCCAGGCATGTCCACATGGATTCAGCTAAGGCATAGAAGTCTCAGTCATGATAAACAACCAACTCTTAGATGCTGAATTACATCCTTATTATTCTTTAAAACTGCTTGTGGTTTTTCTTTTCCTGGGAGAAAGTTGTGTGGGATTGCACTCATTAATCTTTGTGCATTCTGTTATTTCAGCAAACTGTAACATTTGAACGCCAAATTCTGAGATGCCATCATTTAAATGACTTCTATGTTAACATCCACAACTTCAAATTAACATCACTGGCAGAACTGGAGGAAAATCCTGGAGAATGCAATGCCACAGCTACTGACAGGCTATGAGGACCACATCTGTCTCCTTCAGTTCCTGGCAGCAAGGAATTGCTGTCTTGCAACTAGTCACTGACTTTTGTGGAAGGTTCAAGTCTTAGCTCCTGGTACTCCAGTGGGAGGAAAAACTGCCCACTCCAGGAGCACTGCCTGCTCCAAGGGCAGTGCTCCTGCAGGTCCCAGGGATTAAATCCTGCTGTCAGCTGGTGTGCTGCGGTTCACCACTGTCCATGTCAACAGTGTGAGAGCCAGCCTGCCCTGCTGCCATGCAGTGTAGCCGTGAGCTGGGGATTTGTTTGGCCTCAGAGGCCCTGGGTGTGCCCCAAGGGCACATTGCAGCTGAAATCCTGACCTGACTCCCCACCCTGAGTGCCAGAGGAGCAATCTTGTGCAAAGCTCATTCTGTAATCAGTGGAGGAAAGCAGACAACCCCAGCAGTTAATTCAGTTCTCTCTCATATTTAAATTGCTTAGCTGTAGAGGACACCATTGACAGTGTGAAAGGATGAGGTTCCAAACTTAAGGCTCACTGGAAGTGCATAGTTGTTTACCTAAATCAAGTGCCAAGTACAGAAATTATGTTTATGCCAACACAGTTCTATTTATGGCACTTCTATTTATCTTGCAATCATGAATGGGCCTAATGAAAATGAAGATGAGTTACAGCATATTGAGGAAAGTAGGTTATAATGTTCTCTTCCTAAAACTACAGAAAATTTTCAGTGTTAAACAGCAAATACTTAAGGGTTTGGGCCAGTGTTTTGGTGCAGACTGATGCAACTCTTGATTGCTCCACCTCCTGGCACTGTATTACCATCACTTCATAGTCAGCATAGTGCATGTGAATTCCATCTAGGTTCTCACAGGGGCTTTTACATTTGTTTTCTGCTGCTACATCAGTGAGACTTTGAAGGACTCTGAATTAGTTATGTTTTATGACAGATATGAACACTTTAACTTCCTGTGGTAGACTGACCTGCAAGACCCTGAACCAGCCTCTCTCTCCCCCTCCTCAACAGGACAGGGGGGAGAAAATAGGATGGAAAAAAGTTCATGGTCTCAAATAAGGGCAGGGAGATCATTCACCAGTTACTTTTATGCACTAAAATTCAATATGGAGAAAATTAATTTTATTTATTGCCAGTTTGAAAGAATAGAATGGTGAGAAAGACTGAAACTAATACACCTTCCCGCTGCTCTCAGGTTCAATTTCACTCCTCAATTCCCAACTCCTCTACCTCCTTTCCCAGGAGTTTTACAAGGGGATGGGGGAGGATGGGGGACAGCTCCTTCCTGTCATTCTTTACTCCTCAGACTTTTTCCTTCAACCAGCATGGGTCTTTGCCAAGGGCTGCAGTTCCTTCCAGGAGCCTGTTCAAATGTGTTGCAGGGAAATACCTTCCATGCCATGGTCTCCTTGGGGAGTAAATTGCAGAGAAATCTCTGGGGAATGGGCTCCCCTTTCTCTGACATTGTTCTTCCCTCCTCTGCTGTCTCTCACTCCTTTCGTTTCGTTCTTTGGTCTCTGGAGTTCTGTGTTTTTTCCCTGTTCTTATATGCATTTTCCATGAGGTGCCACCACTTTCACAACACAGGGCTCAGCCGTGCCCTGTTGGTTGGTTGGAGCTGTCTGGAACCATCTGTCTCAAGCATGTGTCAGCCCTGGCCACTCCTCACCCAGTGCGCTCCACAAAGGCCCAGATCCACAGGAATATTTGCTTCTCGGTCTCGTCAGATCCAAACATTCCAGGCAATTTCACCAATAGACAAGTTTAGTTACATGTGGGAACTCTCACAGCTGTTTTATACATCCAAAGCCAGGTCTCTGGTTTACAGTTACTGATTGGTGAGAGACAGGGGTCTTGAGGTGTGTGTTCAGTGTGTACTAAACTATGGATTGATGGCAGGGCTGGAGATCTCTTCAGCAGACCTGTCCTTCTCTACTGAACTACAGAGGTAGACAAGGCAGGATGTTATTTCCCTCTTCCTCTTTCCTGAAGTCTGCTTCATGTCTACCCTAAAACAACACAATTCTCTGCCTTTCAGAAAGGAAACATGCCTTCCTTCATGACAGATTTTAGAGCTCTGTGGATCAAACAGCTTTAGAACTTCATTATCATGACAAACCAGAATTTTATTATGGAGATATCACAACCCAGTACTGCAGTAGAACTTCAGGAAAATTCGGCTAGTCTTGAAGTCTTTGGGCCTTTTGTGTGTGTGTGTGCTTCCACAGCTCCAGTGGACAGGTTAGGGAGGGGGTTTGAGTGCAGGAACTGTGGTGGTGCACCCTGTTAAACTATTACCTCTTTGACTGTGTTTCAGACTGCCCCAACTACCTGTCTCCAAGGCAAATTTCCTCAGGAGGGCCCAGACCAATCAGTGTCAAATAGCTTTTGATTTTTCAGCAGAGACACAGCTGTTACTTGTGCTATCATAACACTAGAATATTGTGTGCTGAATGGGCTTGAGGTACAAATAAAATACTGGGTTTCAAGGAAGAAATTAAGAAGTGCTTTCAAAAATAAAGATGGGGAATGATGACCCTTTGGGAGAGGTCCAGTTTCAAACAAAGGCATTTGGAGCTGTTTGAGGTGCCCTGAGGTACCAAACATGTCCACTTGGTGCTGGGAAACACAGCCCAGGGTCCATAGGATATTTGCTTCTGGCATGGAAGCCAGGGACCCACTGGGTTATCCTGTTTAAACAAATCTATCATACACTCATTCATTAATCTCAGGTTTATATATTTTCTTTAAGAAGTTGATTTCAAAATTTGTTTTCTTCTTTCCTTCTTTTTCTAGGTACCCATTTAGGGAATTATGAGATCCTTACTGAAAATGAGTAGCACTTTATGTTGTGATTAGACATCTGTTTCAGTGTTATTAGCCTCACTGATAACTTTGCTGATGAATGTGAAAAACCAAGGTAAAACCAGTCAAAAAATTAATATGTGAGAAAGGGAAACTGTTCCTAACAATCACTATTAATTTGAATCAATTTTATTTGGAAAATAATTCCTTCCTTAGTTCTTCTTTCCCCTTTTCTTTAAAATAATTTGGAATCAGCTAAATCTTTCTCCAACTTGGTTTTTAAATTAGTCATTGCTTTGGGTTCTCCAGCTTTATAATTTAGAGAAAAAAAATCTTCCTTGCATTACAAAACCACATTTCCTTTTAATTTAGTGGCTGCTTTCCAAAGCAGGAAGTTAAGAAAATAAAGCAACTTTATACCCAGAGTAAGATAAATAGTACTGTCCTGAGAGGCAATGCTATTTATACTCTCTTTGTATTTTTATTTCCTACTCTGCCCTCTTCCCCATTCCACTGACTGTAATTAAAATCATAGCTTCTGAAGTAATTTTACATTTCCTTTACAGTGCTAATGCTGTTCTATCCCCTGCAGAAATTATAATGGTGTGGTTGCTAGTGTAAGCAAGCTAGAAAGCACAACTGGTACTTTAATCTGTTCTATTTAAACCATCTCTTTTTAGATGGATCATTATGATGAAATAGGGGGTGCTTTCACAAACGTTTTATCATGAGTAGAGTCTTGATGCTGCACATGTTCTAACAATTCCATTGCTGTGCAAAAAACCCCACCTTTCTGAATGTGAGTCCTCTTCTTGGAAGAATGGAGATGACCTGGGTTTCAGCAGGGAAGGAGTCACACAGTATTTACAATGACTCCTTGTTCAGTCTGTACAGAGACACAGATGCCTAGGGTGCTTGGTTTGTCTTCTGGTGCTCTTCAAAGACACACGTGCCTCTCCACTGAGAGAAGAGGGAAGCATGTTACATCATTTAGCAGGACTGTGCTGCTCAGGGATGGGGATACACACCTGGTGCCCTAGAGCTGGGTGCTAAATTAGCCACCCTAGACCTGCATAGAGGCTGTTATGTAAAAGTGCTGTTATTGTTATCAGCAGAAGAAGCTTAGTAAAGGAAAAGCTGGAAATAATTCTAGCTCACAGGCTCCAAGTAGCTGGGATCGGATAAGGAACAAAGAGAGGAAACGTTTCAGGGACACCTTTGTCCTCAGAGTCTGTGTCTACATGGCAAAAGACATTTGTACCTGCTGGTGCAGAGCAGCCATGTCATTGCAGCCAGGGCTGTAGTGGTAGAGGGCTGGTGGGAGTGAAGCCCGAGTTGTGTCTGCCCAGGATGGCTCACAAGTCTGATGTCACAGAGAACCTGTTTTTCATTTCAAAAGAAAGCCAGAGAGCTTATTAGTGCTTATGAATTATCCTGCTTATGGTAATTGGGAGTGTATGGGAGAGGGCCAATTCTTACTCTGTCTGGCAGAGTAAGAATTTCAATTTTATTCCCTAAATCATTATATATTATTTCCTAAATAGTTTCCCTGTATGAATAATATGCTAGCCATGGTGGAGTCCCCCTCAGACATCCGTCCTTCACTAAGTTAACTGGATTTAACTGTAGGTGCACTTCTGGCACTGTAGTCCTTTAATGAATTTGATTATAAGAGCATTAAAAATGTGTTACTGGGCAGGAACTTTGTGGGACTGAAACTCATTCATACAAAATGCACTACTAAAAGGCAGCAACAGAATTATCCTGCAATCTTAAATTCATATTGTTTGGGACTTGAGAGTCACTGTAAGCAAACAGCAAAAATAAACTAAAACAATGCAGACTTAATTGGCAAGGCTCTTTTAGGATGCATAAATGTCCTTTCATAGAAGTGCAAACAAATGCTAACCACAGCAAAGGCTGATCCCTATTTAGGATCCACAGGCAATATAGGAAATCTGCAGTTTGAGGCTGCCTTGTCATGCTCCTTCAAAAGTGAGGTAGAAGTAATAGAGTTAAATCACTCAGAATACCAGAGCTCTAGCAAGAAAAAGCACTGTCCAGTGTTGAGTGACATAAAGAAAAGCTGATTTAAACCAGTGAAACATACCTCTCTCCATCCCTCCTCGAAAGGCAGTGAGTGGTTTGACTAAAGCCCAGTCATACCTAGAGCTTTTCCAAATTGGAGATGTGTGTAAGGGGTGTTTGGCAGATGTGGAATGAATCCAAGATAAATGCCTGACCTGCTGGACGGGCTGCACGTGCAGCTCAGGGGGCAGTGCTGGGGCTGCCTGTCGGCTGCTGCTCCATGGGAATGTCAGAGGAAGGTGGGTGGCCAGACAGGACACCTCGGAGGAGACTTGACCGACCTGTCATACGGCTGGCAACCCCAGGTATAAAGCTTTTGACCCATGCCAGGGCTACCAGTCATCCAGAAGTCACAAGCAAAACTATAAATGTATCAAAATCCACCTAGGGGGAGCCTCTCAGCAGGAAGGAGGAGGGGTGCTGGGGGCGCATGTTCAGAAAAATTTGCAAAAGCCTGCTACGTGCTAGGTTGCGTGCGCGAAACAGATCCGATCTCTTGGTGTTTTTGAGGCTAGAACATTCCTTTTCAAGTATTGTTAGGTATTTTTTTTTAGCATCTCCATGTTAAAATGTGATCAGAGAAACAGATTGTTTGTTAACGATGTGCTCTAGAATGGAGCAGTGATTCCTAATTGCAAAATGGGTAGTACTCAGCCTGGCTTTCTGATTGGCTTCAGGGAGCTTGAATGCATGGCCTTATTTCGCTGCAAAGCCCTGGCAGACTTTGCACATTAAAATTCTAAACTGTCTAAGTAGGTGTGAAACTAATTTTATGTTTATTTTTTAAAAACCACCTATGATCATTTAGGGCCATCCACTTCACTTTGGGAGGCCCTTACCTAGCTGCAGGTGGGCCCTAGGAGACAATAAAGCCCACCTCAGAGAGGATAATTTCTTGAATATCATAACCTGAATATTTATAGCTTCTGGAATCGTTGTAGCTACTTATCCATGTTTCCAGCCACAACTTTTCTTAATAAGAAGGCCTTTGAAAAACTTGCTAAATCTGGACATAAAAGGAAACAGAAATTTTCCTAGTGCAGTGGAATTTTTTAAAAGTCACATAGTAACTTTATTGATGAAACAAGGAAGAAAGCACTTTTCCACCAGACTTTGCAGAGCTTATTTACAAAACACAAGATTTTTTCATTAATGTGTAGGCACGGCAAAGTCATGGTGAGGTTTGCTGCAAGAGTGAGTGTGCTTGTGTGGCAAGTAATTTCATCAGTGAGTTATCTTATTTGTTTGCTTGTGGTGTTTTAATATGTTTGTGAGAGATGAGCCTTGGGGGGAAAAAGGGTTTTCAAAGAGAGATGAAAGAACTGAAAGACATTTTTGACTTTTAAAGTTTTATTTCACATGTGAAAATGTGTGCTATGTCCTATTTACACAATTGCAAAAATGTCTACTAATCATATTTTGCATCTACAATTCCTATGATCACTGACTCTCTTTCTAAGCTCACTCAATCACTGACAAAAACAAGCTTCAAAATTGGTCAACAAAGTCCAGGGAGTGCTGAAATCACATTGGCTGGCTAGGGTTCACCGTCAAATTAAGACACATAATTTTGGGTATCTAATTAAAAGTTTCTGCATGTAAACCAAAGAACTAAGCTTTTTTTCCTGTCAATGGGGAAGTGAAGAGCTGGAACAGGGTTCAATTACCTCAGAGTAGGTATCTGTTGTCACATGAGATGCCCAAGTGTCTTCCATCAGGTTCCTTCTGATGCCTAAAAGAGGTTCAGGTGTAGCATGTTAATGGTAGTAAGCACGTAGTTAGGTCAATGTGCAAGCATAGAGGCACACATACACATGGCACATCTTCTTGGAACGTATTGGAGGAGGTGTAGCTCTTAACTTATTTAATTTTCAGTATTTCTTTTTACATTTCTCAAAATCCAAAGTTCTGAATGTGAAGGTACAATTGGGATGTAGGTGCTAAGCAGTTGTATGTCTCCTCTCTACTTGAGTGACACTAGAAGTACTGCTAAGACTGCAGATAGAAGACAGAGTCACTAATTGAACTTTCAGGAAACAGAATCAGATTTTCAGCAATCCTGCAGACAATGTCTTCTCTGTCCTCTGCAGGGACAGTAGGCTGAAAAAAGCTTTTGCAAATGTACCCCTTTAGTCATAAGGTGCAAAAAGATACCACCATTACCAAATGGGGTAATTAGCTGCTGAATGAGGTTTCAAACTCAGTGCTGGCAGAGTATAAATCATTTGGGGAAGCTGTAATGCCTTATTGCAAATGATGGGAGCTAGGAAGCATTGCAGTTATGTGAAAGTGTTATTACTATGTGTGCTTAATTATCTTTTATGTATGTTTATGTTTATATGACTATGCATGCTTCTGTTATTACTGCATTTATAATTGTAGGGAATAAAAGCTTAAGTATCATTTTCCCACTATATATAGTCTCTCTAAATCAGGACTACTCACTGTAAATGCCTTAAAACAGTTAATCAGCAATGTCATTCTCTGTCTTGTGAGTAAATAATTGCTCTGGAGACGATCTGTTCAACAGCTTCTACCATAAGATATTAAAACCACAAGAAACTCTTCTTTCCAACCATGAGGACTTCCCTCCTCTTAAGACAAATCTTGCAATTAATTGACTGTGAGTCATAACCCGCCGCCTTGTTTCCAGAAGGAAGAGGCTTTGGTTGTTTAATTAAGCAGTCCAAGTCCTTTTATTTTTTTTCTGCAGTGTTGGAAAAATAAAATAAAAAGACTGATTGATTATAACAACAAGCTGAACACCAGATGTTTTATGAATATATAACTTCCCCAGCCGACACCCGTGTGCATGTAAGACAAATAGAAAAAACAAAGGACTGTTTATAATTGTCAGAATATTAAAACCTTTGCTTATTCAATGTTCTTTCTTTGCTGGCCTGTTCATCCGGCCAAAAAATTCATTTATGACATAGACCATTCATTGCTTGAGTTTTGTTTTCCAAACTTGGTAGAAGTATTTCATGGCCGTAGTCAGATGTCTTTCTTTATGTAAATTTTGATAATTTGGAGGCTATCTTTAAACCAGTTCCTGAGACCGCAGGCTGCAATAACTCACTCGGTTTCATGTGCTCTGCTCAGCCCCATCAAGACAAATTGCCGGGTTCAGGGTCCTTTGCCAAAAGAGAGGAACATTCCCTTCTCCTGTTACATAACACTGAGACACTGGAGCGGGAGAGACGGGAACCAAGGCTTGCTGACTAGCAGGTATTCTGCAGCTTTGGGGCTTTCTGCTACTCTTTAGGGTATCTTTTATGGAAATCTAAGTACCGTTCTACTGGAAATTTGTGAATGTAGCTATCACTAGTGCATCAGCCTTTTTCTAAAAGACAGACTGTGGACCAATGCTTTCTTGCAGTACACTTACAAAAACTTCTGTTTGCTTTTAAAGGATTTTTTTGTTACAGCAATGCAAGAGTTGGTCCAAGAACACCTAAAAAAATAATTCATTGTACTGTTTTATGGTTTCTATAAAAAATCTATGGATATTTTTCCAGAGCTGTCAAAAAGCAAAATCCTTCTTGGATTCATTGCTATCTTTAACTCCTTGGATGACAAGGTACCTGAAACTGTTTTTTTTAATGGCATTACTGCTTTCAGGAGTTTATTGTTATCATTTGATAGAGTTCCAAAACACACTTCAGACTTCATATGTTGTTTTGAGCCTGTTGCAGCCACACTTTAAAGACACAGAGTAAAACTGGGTAGCAAGCACTAGCCTCCCTTCACAAGGTTACTGTTAACTTGAGTTAGGATCTTCAACTTCCTGGATCTATGCTTTGCATGTGCTACACTTTGATGTAGCTGAAATGAGAAGTGCCATGACTGCTTTGTTTAAACTGTGAAATAGCTAAAACAGTATCACATAAAATCCCTTGCTTTTCTGTTTGAACTGTTCTTCAGCAGTTTTTATAATCTGTATATTTAAAATGAGATAACTGCGTTAGTATTTTCCCTTACTTACACATATACACAAATGTGCATGAGTTTAGTTTAGTTTCTGAGAGGAATGAGGCTTAGGCCATCAAACGGTGAAGGGCATGTCCATATGTCTTGCTCGTTGCTCCTCTGCAATAATTTTTGAACTGGTTGCTATGTGACAACCAAAACTAACAAGCCAGAGGACCCAGGACCCCAAACTTCCTACACATTTTGCAGAGAGTGATGGCTGTGAAAGCAAGAGAGACCCAAATAAGGTCTGCTATCAAAAGAAAAGTCATTGCAATCCATCTCTGTAATGTCTGAACGGGTTGCAGGTGCAGTTTGCACACACTGCTGGCTGCGGGACAACACATGCTGCTGCTTTGCTGACCAGAGAGCTGGGGCTCTGAGGGGACTGTGGAGGGATGTGTGGAGTGGAAATACAGAGGAAAAACATCCAGTTCATCTCACTGCTTACTGAACAATTTATGTGTATATCTGTACATGTATAGTGTGCTTAAAAACCAGAATAAATTTTATATATACCACTGAGGGCAGGGAGAACTGATCTCTCCTTCTATCAAGTTGCCAACAGTCATCAGAGATTCTTGGGGTTTTCTTCTTTCAAAGAAGATGAAAAAAAGAGAAAATAGAGGATTCAAGTCCCAAGCTAGTTGTTTCTGGTATTCAAATATATTTGTTGGTTTACTAGACTTCCCAGACCAGACTCTAGTTCTTCATTCTAATGGATCAGCAGGTGTTTTTCTGGTGCAGATACAAAGACAATATTCTGTCAGCATATTTATTCTCCATAAGACCATCAAATAGACTCTAAAATTTCTCTTCAGTGTCTAAGTAGATATGCCTGATAATAAATAAGTTTATTTTAACACTTAACTTTTCTACTTAAAATAGAAGAAAAAAGATTGCCTTTTGCAAATAAAATTTTATAATTCCTGATATTAAATTTCTAAAAGAGGAATCAGATTATGTTGTAGTCTAGACAAAATACAGCCCTTAAGAACAGTTTTGATTTCTTGATGAAATTTTATTTCCATTCAAGAAAGGACTGCTGTAAGTCTATCAAAACCAAAATTAGCACATGAATTTTAGTGAAAGGCTTGTGAGAATCCTGATTATCCCTAGTAATACGCGGAAACTAATCTTCTCTGTTTTTTCTTCTGTATTTTCCCACCTAGCATGAGGTCATGGATTGAAAAAAAGACACCTTGTAAACTATAATGTGGATTAATTTTGAGCACCTGATGGTAATGCACATGGTCTTTCTATAAAGCTCTGTATGTTTGTATCTGTTATACAAATCTATAGATAGCTATAGTGTTCTGTAACATTATCACTGAAAGTGAGATTCAAAGATTTCAGCAGCTGACATGTGCTAGGTGGTTAGCACAGGCCCAGTTCTTCAATCTCACCTCTGACAGAAGCTGCCATCTCCTCTATTCTAGTTTAAACATTCACTTAACTGTGCTCCAAACCAAATTTTTGCAAGTATCTTATTTAATATATGTATACACAGGCACACACACACATTATTATACATATAATTTTTGGTGTTGGGGACAGAAATAAGAAAATGCCTAAGACTTGGAGCAGTTCCCTATGGGCTTTCTCAGCTTCTTCTGGTTTCAGTGGGGGCTGCTCATGAAACTGTTTCTAAAATGTCCACAAAATCTTTACAGGAATTCTCTCTTTTCTCAAATTTCTGAAACATATTTATGCATCAAGCACTCAGTACTGAAAAGAGTAAGTTCCTCCTGTTCCCTTGGGCAAAGAAGTGTCTCAGAGCTCTGCCACACATTGTGGGAGTTAGGGTACTGTTGCAAAGGATTCCCCGTGGCTCCAGGGAACAGGTGAAGGGCATGTGCATTGCAACCCTGCATTTTCAGCTTGCCTGCTTCAGTCTCACATCAGAAAATCTCCCTTACAAAGAGCTACACTTACACATTTTATACCTGACTTTGTTTGAGCTTACATTGAAATATACCAATATTCCTAAAGATTCCTTTTTGGGTACGTCGGGTGCTACTCTCAGTAAATAAACATTGATTTTGAGAAACTGTTTATGGTAACATCTCAAAAACTGGAGCTGAATTGATCACAGTCAAAAAGTATTCTGTGCAGGATTTCAGCTTGCTGTAACAAGACAGCAGTGGACAATGTAAGTTTGAATAGCTGAGCTATTTTTTCTAAGAGAAGAATGGAAAATACATGAAATACTGGACAGTTTGGCAATTAAAACAGACAGAAGACAGAAAGAGGAATTGTGATATGATAAATACACAAGGGGAAGAAATAACTCTTACCTTTTTCCACACACAGGAACACTTAGATGCAACTTCCTATTTAAAATCCGCCTATGTCAAATGCATGAGGAACCTGATAATGACATTAATACTAACAAAAGAGGACATCTGATATCCTAAACTATGCACACTGTAATATCAGGTTTATTTTACACAAAAGAGATAGTATCAGCCAAAAATAATACCTGCCACAGAACACAGACAGCACATCTCATTCAAATAAAACTCTGCTATTTATAGCTGACTTCAGTATAAACTTTCTCCTTCAGAGATTTAATTATTTAGCTTCTTATGAGATGTAATAGCCAAAAGCACCTTTCAAAGTGGATAATTTTCATTAAGGTGCACTTCCCTTTCATTAAAGTGCATTTCATTATTCTCAATTTCTAAGATGGTAGGATAACTAGACAACTATTTTGATTTCATTCATTCAAGGAAGATAAGAGAGAAAAGCAGTTGGAGAACAATGTTTTTGGGAGCTGGTCTTGCAACGCTCTGGTTTTGAGAGCCACACAGTTCAAAGCAGACACATCCTCTTCTATTCAGAAGCACAGCCCGTGGAGGTGCCCACCTTTTGTGCAACAGCCCAGGGCCCAGGGCAACGGGGAGACCTGAGTGCAGTTGCATGAACCATGTCTGAATGGAGGAAACTTCTACCATTCCTATGGGAGCTGGGCTGACAACCAGTCAAAGTGGGAGAAATTCCATTGGTCAGAGGTAGAATAGTTTGCTCCCCTTTAGGTACAAGTGTTAGTGTTGAATGTATTAGCTGATGGTGAAGGAGGCACACCATGTCTCTTTCAAATCACTCTGCATCCAGATCACCAGATCTGGTTCTGGGTTAGAGCTTTCCACTAGGAAATTAAATCTTAATAATTAAATACTAGGAACTTCAAGACAGGCCCTACTTTACTGTCCTGCTGAAATTTGCACTTGAAATAAATATGAATTGAGGGAAGAAGACTAGATGTTTATAATGCAAAAGGTTGAGAGAGAAAGGTCATTGACTGCAGACCTGGTGACTCCCATTTGTCATGCAAAGCAGAACAGCTTTCCACAGAAAAACCCATGTGTTTGCTAGGCTGGTTTGTCATGCAAAGCAGAACAACTTTCCACAGAAAAACTCACGTGTTTGCTAGGCTGGTTATGGCTCTGCCAAGTCAAGGGATACATTTTAAGCTCACACACTGAATGAGGCAAAGGGAAGATTTGAATGTTAGTTTCATATGTTGGATAATATTATCTGAACTTGTAAGGCATATGCCTCCTCTGATTTTTGAATTTTTCCAAATCTCCTTCATAAATGTAGATTTTCTTTACCTTTTTCTTTCAGAAAGACTTAGATGAGACAATTTGTAATTTTTAAAATTTAAAATATTTTTGGCATCAATCCAAATTTGCCAAATCTGATTCATACTGAAGAATCACTTTCACTTGAAAAAGTCTCTTTTTCGCCCCCCAAAAATGCATTATTTATTGAAAATAATTCACTTGACCATGCCAACTTAATTGGTACAGGGTACAGCATCCCTGGCTATATTATAAGAGAGCGAAGTATTCTTCTCAGTGCCTGGCCCCCCCATTTGGTGCATTTTCTGAGGTAAACTTGGCAGATTAATTCCATGTTAGAAAAATGATCAGAAGGCCAAACACAATGGAATATTAACCATCCATCTGGATAAGTCCCTGCAGTGGGAGGTGTGAGCAAGCTGGAATCTTCTAACCCTACAGGGCAAAAGTGTGAGGGAAGAAATGCAGCCAGGCTGCAGCATGAGCTGCCAAGTGTTCGGACAGAAATAAGAGAGGAATCTCCGGCTGCTAGCAGTAATCCTCCGAGATCTAGAGTTTGCTGATGGCACTGCCAATCATTCTGACTCTTTTAGTGTACTGCTTTCACATATGCTTTTATTTTTCTATTTGCCTTTTATTTATTTATTTATTTCCTAGAGGATTATTTATTAATTTCATGTAGGATTTAAATTATTAAAAACTGCTCTTGAGGATATGAATCTTCCTGTTGAAGCATTGTTATGTCCAACCCTAAGAATTGTTTGGCCCAATGTTACTGTATCACTCAGTTGATATTTACATAATGCTAAATAAGAATAATCATTTTGAGGCAGTTTGTTCAAATATGGGAAATGTGGGAGATTTCACATCCCATCAGAATGAATGAGTGAGAAAAATGGTGTAACAAGTCTTTTTGTAGATGTTTTTTCCTCTTGCGTTTTAGAGCAATGCAGGATACATGGAACCATGGAGGTTCCCAGAATTTTGCTTGAAATGAAACAAAGGTCCCTGTTTCTTTTCAGCTTGAAACCACCTGATCTTCGTCTAAACCTGGAGGTTGACATCCTCTTTGTTCTCCCTTCAATCAATCAAGCGTACGTGCACAGCTTTTTCGAATCTGCTCACTGCTTACTTCTGACACCAGAAGGATGTTCCAAGCTGGTGGTCACTGAATTCCTCTGCTTAAATCAAAACATTCTGTGGAAATCTAAATTTAACCATCTTTTCTTTCCCAAAGACTGATAATAAGCAGACTCATAAACTGAAGGGGTACAGTGTCTTTCCAATACAGTGCAAAGGCAGAATCGTATCATATATTTAGGCTAGCTGATAGAGGCCAAATTCAGTCCTCTGTTGCATTCTTTGGCATTGTGTTGAATTCAATGAGAACCACCTGCACTCAGAATTTGACCCCAAAATGAAAGCCTAGTCACAGATTTGATTTGAATTGCTTGACATAAAAGTGAGGTAGGGTTTTTTTTCCCCAGTGTTTTTGAGTAGTTGTCATAGTAATAATAAAGATAGAACATTTCTTTATGGAATAGGTAAGAAAATATTTAGAAATACTTCTGAAAAACAGTGATGATCTGCTGTTGCTGTACCATCTATTAAAAATTGCTATTTTCCTGTGATGCATTGGATTCATTATGTTTGAGTATGGTTATGTGGTGCCAGATGACTGAAAAATTCAGGTGAACAGGAGTTTACAAGTGGGTTGAGTTTTATTAACTAGCAGAGCTGTCTGGACTGCTTCAATTTAAGCAGTCCTGTAAACTCACCACACATTGTGGGTAATTCTCTGCACTGGAACACAGGGACAGGAAACAGAATGAAGCTCCCATAAATCCAGTGGGAAATTATCAGTAACCTGCTGCACCAGTTAGACACACACAAGTCTACAGGGCTGGGTGGGGTCCACCAAAGAGCACTGGCAGAAGGGCTCACTGAACCACTTTCCATCAACAGGTACCAGCAGCTCTGCCCAGCTGGGGAAATTCCACTTGACTGAGGGTCAGTGAATGTGCCACCCAATTACAAGAGAGGCTAGAAGGAGAATTCAGGGAACTACAGCCCCGTGAGCCTGCCTTCAGTGCTGGGGAAGGTCACGGAGCAGGATCATACAGAGTACAATGACATGGCACATACAGGACAAGCAAGCGACCAGGGCTGCCAATATGGAAAGCAGATCCTGTTTGACCAACCTGATCTCGCTATGACCAGGTGTCCCACCCAGCAGATGAGGGAAAGGCTGTGGGTACAGTCTACCTGGCCCGTAGTAAAGCCCTTGACTCATTTTTTCCACAGAATTTTCCCAGAGAAACTGGCTGCTCAAGGCTTGAAGGAGTACTCTCTTCATTGGGTTAAATTGGCTGGATGTCTGGACCCACAGAGTGAAGGTGAATGGGTTACATCCAGCTGGCAGGTGGTCACTAGTGGGGTTCCCTGAGAATCAGGACTAGGGCCAGTTCTGTTTAATAATTTTATCAGTGATCTGGATGAGGGAATAAGTCAATTCATAAGTGACACCAGGTTGTGAGGGTGTTGATCTGTGGAGAGTAGGAAGATTCTACAGAGGAATCTGGACAGACTGGATCAATGTGCTGAGGCCAGTTGTATGAGGTTCAACAAGGCGAAGTGCCAGGTCCTGCACTTTGATCACAGCAACTCCCTGCATCACTGCAGGCATGTGCTCAAGTGACTGGAGAGTGGCTCAGTAGGAAATGACCTGAGGGTGCTGGTTGACAGAAGCTGAACATGAGCCAGCATGTGCTCAGGTGGCTGAGAAGGCCAATGGCATCCTGGCCTGTGTCAACAAGAGTGTGGCCAGCAGGACCAGGGCAGTGATTATCCCCCATTGATACAGCCAGCCATGCCTTGAATCCTCTGTTGAGTTTGGGGCCTCTCACCAAAAATAAGGCACTGAAGTGCTTGGGCAGCTCCAGAGATGGGAAAGGTCTGGAACACAAGTCTTATGAGGATCAGCTGAGGGGTTTAGCCTGGAGAAAAGGAGGCTCAGGCTAAACTGAAGCCTCTACAACATCACTCTCTACAACACCTGAAAGGAGGTTGTAACAAGGTGGGGGTTGGTCCTTTCTCCTAGGGAGCAAGTGACAGAATGAGAGGAATTGGCCTTAAGTTGAACCAGGGGAGTTTTAGATTGTGTAGTAGGAAAAAAATTATTCACTTGAAAGGGTTGTCAAGCATTGGAACAGTAGTCAGCATCCCTGGAGATATTTAAAAGATGTGTGGCACTTAGGGACCTGGCTTACTGGTGGACATGGCAGCTCTAGGTTAAGGATTGGACTAGATGATCTTGGAGGTCTTTTATGACCTAAATGATTCTATGATTCTGACTTGTTTTTAATATATTTTTAAATGCAAAAACATATTGGGGAAGGAATTTATTTTCTACTTTGTTTCCAAATGAGAAGGTAACAATAATGATAATTCTTTAATAAGAATTGTCTCAAAAAAAGAAAAAGAGAGAAAATATTTCTCATTCACTTCACTGTAATGTACTTCTGTTAGCTGTATTGCAGCTAAAAGGATGACTGGAAAATTTTGGCTAGCATTTCTTGAGTTCCCCTAATTTCCTCAATTAATCATGGCAATGATGAAAAATAAGCATTGCATTATTTAATGTACACTTAACTACGTGCCTGTCAGTAAAACAAACTAACTGCTGAGGTCAGAATATCTCTGGTTCATGTTCCTTCTAAATAATAGTCCAGTGGTGGCAGCAACGTCTAGTTGTTAGGAAGTGCCCTTGAAATATTTCAAATACTCTCATGTACTTGAAACTGAAACACTCATTTAATAAAAGTGTAATCTTGAACAACAAGAAAGTGTTAGTGATTAAAACATGTAATCTTTTGAAACATAGTTTCTCCTTCTCTTTCTTTGTACCCCTTGTAACCAGAAAAAGCTCCACAACATGAGTGAATTGTACAGGCACCTCTGAGATCTGTACTTAAAATTCAGTGGCTGGATACCTATGGTATTTTCAAGGAGAGACATTGACTTAAACCAAGACTGAAACCACTAGAACAGGTTCTTAGGCATATTCTCACTCTCCTTCTTCTCTTCTGCTCCTTCAGTTTCTCCTTTTCTCTAGAAAAGTGTTTGATTAAATAGAAGAGCTCTCTTGCTTTTTGAGCAGTTACCTGTTTAGGATCAAATCAGATACCTTTTCTTAGAACAAGTAGTACCCTCCTCTGCAACAGTCCTTAAGGTTGCAGTAGGAACTAATGGCTGTGTACAGTGTTCCTGCAAACTGACCTTACCCCGGTCATTTGAATGAGAAAGGATCACCTATACAAGATGTTTCCATTATGTGTTGGAGGTATACAATTAGCAAGGGCAGTCTGGGCATCCAAAGCAGGGTCACTGAAATGAAAAGGGGGTAGCATGAGCTGAACAAGCTTTCCAGGATCCTGGACATGGATGTGAAGATTGTATACAAATGTGTGCTAGAGTGGTATTAGTACCAAACAGCCTAACCGAGCTACTTCTTCTCTTCTTGGGATCTGCTTTTAAGCTTTTAAAAAAATTTGGTTGCAAAAATGAGTCTAGAACTAGTCCATCAAAAAAGCTTACAATCTGTATCTTTTGAAATTTGGACAGATGAGACCCAGCTATATTATTTGTTCTTGTCTCTGACCAGCTGTTGGTCAGATTCTTTGTTACTTATGTTCTGCTCTGAATATTTTGGAATTTTTATACTCTTCATTGTGGCACAAATAGTCTCTTACTATCTGACTCTCTAGATCAGAACACAACAGTAGAGTTGTGTAGAGTACCCCACAACCTGGGTATTACTACTGTAACACAAATAATAATTTCAGCATTACATTAAATAAAAACCTTGTATCTCTGTGTCTAAAATTATACTGAAGTCGAAACCTAATGTCAGAAGAACAATATAGCTTAGTAAAAAGTTAAACTAATACCTTACTCCCTCCACCACATATACACTTGAGATATAGAAGCGCTTTGTGCATTCACACCAAATTTTTTGAATCTGTTTCCAGGGGTTTTGGAGTGATAGGGAAGAGCTTGGTTACTGAACCAAAGATTCTGTGACTCTGTCAGTTCTAATCTTTTCATTTTCTGAAAACTCCTCAGCCTCTTTATGTCCAGCAAACATATTACTCCCCCGAGAGAAGATGATATTAGCAGAACCACCACTGTCTTGCCTCAGAGGTGACAACGCTTTCTACCACCGACAGTCTCATTTCTAAATCTGAAGGTGCTACTGCCTTGATATCTTTGGTCAATACATCACCCCCTTTGTGTTTATAGCATTTGGTGACCTGATTTTGTCTGCTTGAGACATTCATTAAACAAAGATTTCATAATTTTTAAAAGTAGAGTTGAAAGTTTAGTTCATGGCAAGAAGCAGCTTGATTTTGGAAACTTCTGGGAGCATAACAGCTTCCATATATTTAAGCTACAGTCAGCTTCTTCTCCTTGGCAAACCAGCTTGCCTATCAAGCTGTGTTTGATTTTAAGCCCTGGGAGCTCATAGGTTTCCTTTCCAAACAGGTTTTTCTTTGTTTCCATATTTCTGTAAAAGCCCTGTTTGGCTAAAAATGTGTCCAAAACTCAACTAATGGGGGCCTGTGATGTGTTTCTTTGCTTGCTAGCCATAGTCAGCATGTGGGTACAATTTTGCTCTTTGAAAGTTCTGCACATGAATTCGTGAGTTAATCTAAATTAGCAGAGAAAACATTGGCAGAATTGCCTACCTCTTGTTAGCCTGAGAGCTGGGAGAACATGAAGGCTCTCAAACCTGCATCTCCCACATGGCATCCCACTGCTGTGCCCACTTGAGTCAAAGGGCAAGAAGCAAGTACTCCTTTGAAGTACTACCTTAAACAAGAGATAAGGAATAGTAAACTTAACTGAAGCCTAACTGATGGCAAACAATTCTGTCTTCTCATGCACAATAAGCAATTGCTGAAACTGTCTTTCAACCTGTGTAACGTAATCATGACACCAATCAACCCAGCCCAGTCTCTTTTTTTTGCTCTTCCCATGTTATTCTTTTACTTCAGCAGATCTTCCCAATAAAGCTGAGTGATAAGACTTTGCAATTGCACCCATGTTTCTGAAGAAACAGTGCACAAGGTAATGACAGGTTTTGTCACTGCTGGTGGTGGCTGTAAAGGGTTCCCAAGCTTCCTGTTGCTGAATGATATTGCACTGGCTTCCTGCAATTACACAATACATTGTCATGCAGATTTGCCACGGGTCACTGCGTAGGGATAGGAAATTTCAGAGGTTTCTGTTGAACCTGTCAGGTTGGCAGATCTAACATAACATTGGGATTCCCTCCAGCATTCCTCCCCACAGTCCACACAGCTTATTGCAGGCTCTCTCTGAGCAGGGGGTGTGAAACATGTTGCACTGTTCTCCTGAGGAAATGCACCAAATGCCTGTGTTAGACATAGGCATTGAGAGTCTTCAGGTCCTTGAGGGAATGATTAGGCCTGAAGGCTTGCAGGAAAGCAAACTGAAGGAAACTACAGGAATATAGAGGAGTTTATTTTAGCAATACAGGAGAGTTGAGATCCTAATGGGCTCAGTCCGTCTTTTTCTGAAACAGGGACATTACAAACAAGCATATATACAGCTACAGTCCTTGGAATGAAAGGAGAAAGATGGTGAATGTGTGCAGCTTTTTCATTAAGGTGTGGCTTTCTCATTAAGTTGCCAAGGACAAATCTGGGGAAGAGGTGTGCTTCCTCATGGTCAGGAGTTGACATTTAACAGCGGTCCTGTTATGCATCTAAAGTCAGGGGAAATATCCAATAAACCAAAGAGATGAGGAAGAGATATCAGAGACAACATTTAAGTTTAGAAAGGGTAAGCTGAGAACAGGATCCAAGCTAACATAAGCAAGGAAGGAACCAGTCACAGTCTGTCTGTCTGCAATTTAGAAAATCTCATGCATCCAAAGGAAATGACAATGCATTTGGAGCACAAATCTCATGCTGGTACTGTAACATAAGCCATGTATATTCAGAAGTGCAAATTGCATTTAATATGGAAAAAGCCATGATTTGGAGATTTTATGACAAAGCTAAGCATAGGAACTAAGCCTAGGTTTAGGAACAGATGTATCCTGAGTTTTATCAGAAAGCACAGTGGTGTGCTATGATAAAATTAGACAGTGTTTTGGGGATGTTTAAAAGCTGTTTGTCCTCACCTTCCATCCCTTACTGTGATATTTTTGTATACATATAAAATCAATTAAGTTGTGTAGCAAATGCAAGTGATTCCAAAGGACGGTAGCCATGCTTCATAATATTCTTCTCAGAGGACCCTAAAAATGTTTTCTCTTATTTGAGGGGGTTGTCTCTGAAAAGAGTTTACGCTCTCTCTACCTTTGCAATAGAAAAACTCATTGTCTGTGACGGTATCAGCAATTATCTCTGTTAACCTCTCCCCTGCTTTTCAGGGATACTGAGTTACAGGTTTGATAGTTTTGTGAACATTTAAAAACAGACAAAAAAAGATAAAAAGGCAGCCAACAGGTCTAGGAATATTTTGGTTTTTATTTCATCTCCTTTCGCTTAAATATTCTGCTGAAGGCAGGAGTTCTGGTCTGGGCAATATAGAAGTCTCATCTGTGGGGTTACTGTGGTGGAAGAAGAAATCATATTTGTATTCCTGCCTTGTTTTAAGCACTCAGTAAAGCTGCTGATATGAAAATCCTTTCCCCCTCCCTCACTTTTTCTTTGTTAAGTGAGTGAACCTATAGAAATGGTTTTTAAAACATAATCTCCACTATGGCTCAACAGATGCCTGTCCCCTCTTTCTGTGTCCCCACTGCTGCAATTATCTTCTTGAAGCTGTATAGAGAGGAGAACAGGCCAGACATTCACTGAATTGACTCATTTATTAATCATTCATTATCTTTTGTAAGAATGAGAAAATTTACTGCCTTGTGTCTGAACAAGAGTTTTCTGAGCAGATTCTGCAAGTCAGCAGTTTCTGAGGTTGAAAAGATCCTGAAGATGAGAAAAGGCCTGTCTTCCTCCATTAGGAGTGCTTCTCCACTAATCTGCTGATTACCCTGAGTAGCCAGAGTAGCCAAAATGTGGATTATGCCCTGGCACAGGCTTCGTGCATGCAGAACATCTTAACTTCTGTCATGGTAGAGGACTGTGTTCTAACAAGCTGGTTGAAACTTATGCTTCAGCTTGCCATGGTATGTTTATTTAAAGGCTTAACAGCTTGCCATGGTTACACTTGATGTTATTATTAATAGGAAGTGTTTTGTTTTGACTCTCTTTCCTGCCTGACTTAGGGTCCTTTTTTACATCGTGGCCATCCCCAGACATCTGAATGCACCTTCCATCAGTGCCTTTCCACACCTGGTGCAGTCACAGAAGTCTGTGTGAGGAGGTTGGCAGCACAGGAATCACAACAGATAAAATTTAGGCCAAAATGGTCACGGTGTCTGTGTTGGGCTGGCCTGATTTGAAATCTTCTATTTGGAATAATTTTTCATGTATAAAAATATCCTCAGTACTCTTTCTCTCCCCCAACAGAGAAAGATACTGGTAGAAAATCTTTTTTGGGAGTTTTACAGGGAAATTCAGGTTTCATCTGTTATTTCAGTTATAGGAATGTGATAGATGACAGCCTTAAAATGAAACCTTTTACAGAAAAAATGTAAATGAAACACTTACATTTATGTGAAGAAAACCCTTTATATTTCCCTGGAATTAAATTTTAGAGTGAAAGAATATGCCTGTACCAAAGTTAAGTTCTGTGAAGGTGAATAGCATAACGCTTCTTGATCCCAACAGAAGCTTCTGGGTCAGGGTCTGCCTGACTTAGTTTACCCCAAAAAGGGCCAGTTAGTAGGTAGTTGATTGGTGTAACTAAATTCCAAAAACAAGTACAGTAACTGTGGTGAGCTGATGAATATAGCTAAACTGCTGTTCTCTAAACAGTCACATAGCTAAATATCACTTAAGCAGCTTGGCTTAAATTACCTTGGAACAAGTTACTGTGAAAGGGAAATGAAAGCATATAAATGAGTCTGAGACACTTGTATTCATTTGAGGAGAAGTGAGGGAAACAATTAAGATAAACCAGAAAATGGCAGGCCTGTCGAGCCATATGGCCCTTTCCTGTTCCTAACACTTCTTTTGTTTAACTTTTCCAAAGCAATTTTGTCACTATTACTACTGTGGTTGTTTCAGTTTTAAACATGTTTTCCTAGCATTCAATCTTTTCCCCAGCTGCCCCTGACTAAAAAAAGAAAAAAAAAAAAAAAGAAAAAAAAAAAAAAGAAAAA
>VWYP01031374.1:863576-889537 GCA_013400435.1 Pycnonotus jocosus
AAAAAAAAAAAAAAAAAAGAAAAAAAAAGGAAATTAAAAAAGTCTCAACTCAATTAAAAATAAATGCTAGAAAGATCTTTAAGGTGCTCTTTGGCTCACATTGCCTTTAAAACTTTGCACTGTATGCTAGTTTCTTTTGGTTTTTTTGTTTTTTTTTTCCTTTCTGCCTGTTTTGCCCAGCTGTTGGGCACTCCTATGTTCTGCTATAGCAAAACAGATGCAGACTACAGATCACATGGACTGCTTCAGTTGAATGAAAGCAGTTTTGGTCATTAATCCTGTCTATAGGCTCTTTGGCTTTTTTTTTTAACAAGCTGTCTTTTTTTTTTTTTATTCTAGCTTTTAATCACGGTTTTCAAAAAATTAAGAAACAGGTCTAAAAAAAGTGTGAGAGAAGGAGATCAAGCAGGCTGCTGCGAGCTTTGAAGCGTAAAAAATAAAGGGAAAAAAAGAAGCTTTTATTGTCAGGAAATGGCAAATACCTATCTCAGTTTAACAATTCTGTCTGGCTGTAAGATAGGGAAGTAATGCCTTTGGCAGTACATAAACCCTTGTTTTCTTGCCCTTTGTCTTCCGGTGTAAAACACTGCTGAAAAAATCACCTGTCCATAGCGAAGTTAAACTCCTGGCTTTAACACAGTTGCATGGGAACTTTGGTTTATTAATGAATACAACATACCCTCTTTGATTTGAATGCTTTCAGAGCGCTGAAAAGATTCAAAAGGCATCGCTTCCTGCACCAGCGGCGTGCCTTTATCCGTCTCAGTGGTTCACCCCTACCCAGCTGCTATATCTCATTAACAAGCGTTTGGCCATCGCCGCCAACTTCGCAGTGTTGACACTTGAAAGGCCCGGGCAGGCGCTGGCAGGCTATCAGCTATGGCAACAGGAAACTGCCCCAAGACAACACTGAGAAAACAGCAGCTGCAAAAGCCAAAAGCAAAAGAGGACGGGGAGAGCGAGCTAGGTGTTTCCAGGCTGCGCTGTTTTCCATATGGGCTGTTTGTGCAGCAGAGCAATGCCAATGGAGAGGACGAGAAGAAAAAGAAAAGAAAGGTCTAATAAGGAGGTTGATATAAGCTTGCTAGGCACTGGGGCATTAAATACTTTTTTGTTACATTTTAATGGCTTCCTGAAGACTATTTTCATGCAAATAAAAGCCTGTCTCTCTAAGGAGTTCACAAAAGCCAGGCCTGGGGCCTGTTCCCTGAACCATCTCTGGCCTGGGGTGGCTGGAACCTGCCACCTTTCCCTAAGGGACATGCTGTCCTTGTCCCCTTGCTTGCAGCATGTTCCCTCTGCAGACATGCTGGACACTTAACTCCCACCCCTTGGAATCATTATACCCCGAACAACCGTGTCTGCAGCCCTCAGCCCCAACAAGCTGTGTTTGCCGAGTGCCACGGGAGTGCTGAGGACCAAGCCTGTCAGCCAAAGTGGGGCACCTGCTCTGCTGCTGCCCTGCCCCAGGCAGAATGTGCTTTTCACCAGCTTTGTGTCACACAGAGAGCTGCAGAGCCTAGAGGAGAGGCGTGGGGGGATCCTACAGGAGGCAGCACGGAGAGTGCCCTTATCACTGGGACAGAGGAAGCTTGGCGTCAACTGATGGTGGAGGGATGAATAAGTAAAGGAACATTGAAACGTGTGGCATTGAAATTAAGATCCTTATTTAACCATATCGTGCTTCTGTTTTACATATGTAAAGGAAAAGTAAAGCCTGGATGCAGTTTATCCTACCTCTTACCCTATGCTTCCACTGGCATGCCTGGTGTACCAGGTTAACTACAGCTCATTCTGCAAACATTTGCAGCAAATCTTTAAGCAGCATTGGTCAAATTCATACAACAGTATTAAAAGCAGCAGCAGCAGAAAGCAAACTGACATGAGCTCAACTTGGCACCACCACCTTAACATTTTCAATGGCCTGGAAAAAAACCTCTCAAATAGTTTTAAGTTTTTCATAAGGATCAGTCTTTATTTTTCCAGTGGTTCAAATGTAGCGCTAACCATTGCCATGTTTCTTCCTTCGGCTGCTTCAGGGGTTTTGCAGCTGTGAGAGGCTTAAGGGCGGATGTTTAGATAATTCAAGCTTGTATTTTACATTTACAGGTAGAAGTTGTATACACTATCACTATTACAGAAAATGGAAACTATTTTCTCAAGCCTCATGCACGTCAAGCTCTGTGGTTTATACTAAAAGTGGATTTTATAGCCTGTTGTGTACACTTCATGTTTCCTGTGCCAAGGAACCACAAGACAGAAAACCTGAAACCTGTGAAGTTTCCCTGCCTTAGACCTTGGTGTAGCATCGTCACCAATGGTTTCCAGCACAGCAGCACACACTTCCAGTTCTGTAATCTGTGGTTTAGCTGCAGGGTGACTCAGGTGGTGATTCAGTAGGTGGCAAGCTTCCCTCTGTCAATATTGAACTCATGTCCCACTGTCCAGGTACACAGCACTGTTTAGAGGACCAACATTCTGCCAGGATACAAGAGAAATGCAGTGACCAATGGCTGCTGTTCAAGACCCCATGGCACAAGTGGAAATATTAACTCTTGGGCACACGTCAGCTTTCAGTTTGATGGAATACGTTCTGCTTAAATTTTCCTTTCCCATCCTTATGATGATTTGTAATCTTGTTCTTCCTGATGGCTTCTTTCCACAAGACAGAAGGCTGCATTCTTTATTATAGGAGATGATTTTTCTGGATCCAAGGGACAGAAATAAATCATAGCAGGAATAATGTTAATCCTCGTTATTAAATGAGTTCACACATCCTTTGTTCAAAAGTAAAAAATGTAGAGATATTTGAGATTAATCCTGGATTCTCATATGATACCTGTCGGTAAAAGAACGTCCATGTGAGAAAGTGCAAATGCCACCTTAGCATCCTGCTAATTACCACTGTACTGGGAAATAGCACTTAATTCTAAGAAAGGCATTTTTCTAACAAGAGTTGCATGCTGCAAATACATAAGTTCATACTGTTTCCATTTTATCTAACTAAACTGTATTATTATTATCGTCGTTGTTATTGTTATTTTACATTTCTGGTAAAATATTACGTGTTTGAACTGATGTTCCTAAAAAACTCCCATACTTCAGATGTTTGCCAGTTGAGAAGTGTCTCCTGGCAATTGAAATGAGCAATGCTTGTTCTGTGGCTGGCACATCCCTGGAACACAGCAATCAGCTAGCATGCTTTCACGCCAGGAGGACGTGCATGTGCTTGTCTCAGTGTGTAACTCTCTCTCTTTTGTTCATTTGTGGAGCTTCATAGGATTTTTCTTCTCCGCTCCTGATCAGATATTTTTGTGTTTTGATATGAGTTATCTCCTGTTGCATAGATACAGCCTCTGTTCTCTTCTTGAGAAAGAATTGCAGTATTCCCCCTGTGACTTGCAAAACCATATCTAGAATATATAGGAGTGTTTAATGATTTACTTGTCATATGTGTCACCCAAATAGGGAATTTCTGGTCTGCTGAAAGAAAAAAATAGAGGATTTGGAGATGCAGTGTTATTTCTCCTGGGTGCTACATTAAGACAATAAAACATGTATTGATATTGGAGTTGGTTCTTCAGTGTCATGAAAAATAAAAACCACTTCCAGCCAAAGCAGGCTTTTACAAATAAAAAAGCATTTTCTGAGTCTATATTAAGAAGTACCTATTGCTGATTTTGAGAAGTAGCAGAATATATGACAGGATATATCCTTGCCCTAGAAGTGTAGAAAAAACATATGTATCAATTCTGGTAGATAAAACCAGTGTTCTGGCTTGCTCATCAAACAACACCATTTTAAATATATGAAGACACATGAAGACAGACATATGAGAAACAATTACCAGGTGAGAAGATCACCAAATAGCTACTTATTGTATAAGTGTGATAAACTATGGCTATCTTGGGGAAAAAAGAAAACAAACAAAAAAACCCCAAAACAAAACACTGCCAAATACAGAACAAATCTGTGTTCTTTTTAGGAAGTCAATTTTTTTTCTTTAACTTTATGAATTTAAAGTCCCTTCCTTTATGAAATCCTACATACCGCAGATAACATGAAACATTATGCATGCTGTTCAGACTAAATTGATTAATTGTGATGTCTTGCAAGTCTTCATACTTGTGTATCTCTTTTACATCCTCACTGAATCCAAAAAAAGTTCATCTGACCTTGCATGTTTAAAATGAAGATGCAAATTAGTTTTTCCATATTATAACTTTGATCCTTATACAGAATTATTTTTTTATATAGGAAGGCTAAGAGAGGATTAAAATTTCTAATTTTAATTTCTATCTCTTCAATTTTACCAGACTTTCAGGAACATGGACTATACAAAACAAAACTATGCACCCATCAAATAAAACTTACATTAATTTATTTCTGGAATGAGATTTTAAATATGAAATTTTGCTCCAAGGTATTTTTTTCCTCTTTCATAAACCCAGGATAAGATTAAATAATATATATAACAATATATTAACCTTTCCTTTATTCCAGGAATTCTACTGGACATTTCTTAAGAAAACCCTCATCTCTCAAATGTCTTTTGAAGGAATTTAGTTTTGAGCTAGTATCTTGGCCATATAGATTGTTTAGGTGATTTTTGGGTTTGTTTTTTCTTGTGAGCATCCAAGATTATTTCTGGTAGACAAGGCAGCTAAGCTCCAATACACACAGCCCACAAACATTTACACGTTTTCCAGTTCATAAAATGTGGCATGAAAAAGAGCTCATTATAGGCATATTTATTTGAAAGATTTCTTGGTGTTCTGCTTCAAGAAATGATGGCTGATTTGAAATTGAGAAAAGTGCCATAAAATGGGTTCCTTCAGCTTGATCAGGTTCAGTGAAGATTGTGAAGGACTGTAAAAGCCTGGATTCATTCAGTCTTATGGCTTTCCAAAGCTCCTGTGAATGTTTTGTATCATTGCTGTCAGATGTGATTTTCTCTGCTGCTGCAGATGTGCACAACAGATTTACTGTTACAAGTAATAGATAGTAAATTCCTGACATAGAGGCATTTAGGGCCACTGCCAGATGTCTCATTTTAATAATACATTTGTATATCCTAGTTCCAGAGGGACAATTATGCTGTGAACAATAAAGATAAAATCATTGGAGGACAGGTATTACCACTTTATTGTTGTAGTCAATCTGTGGTGCTCAATAAAATGGATGAATTTAGTTTTGGTTTTGTGTTGTTACAACAGGATTACTATCACTTAGATCTCATTTAAAAAATAGTGGATAAGGACATGTCTTCATTACAGCTGTCTGCATGGGAAGAAGATGGTCTGTTGCTCCAACTTTTCTCTGACAGTTTGGATGCAGAATTATCTCCATCAAACTCCAGAATGCATTAGGCAAATGGAGTCTCATTTCTATCCTCAGCAAATTAGACATGCTGAGAGATCTGTTGGTTGGGTACTGACAATTTGTTATCTGTGCAATTGAATTGCCTGGAAAACAGTGTCCAGCCTTGTGAAGGGCTTATCTATTTGCTGTAGGTACAGGAAAACTGCAGGGAAGTTTCAGTAATTACCTGCTTTCTGGCTTTCCCTTGGGCAGAGTTCTGGACTAGTTTTGTTTAGCTGGTACAAATAACAAGGAATATACCCACAACTAAAGGGTGTCTGGGAGTTGCTTAATGTGAAAACCACAGTCACAAAGATCAAGAAAGGGAGAGTGCAGGTCTAAATCATATTTTTATTTTAAATTAGTAGGATCATGAAGACATTGTAAAAGAAACAGTTAAAAAGCCTGAGGCATCTACTGTAACACTAGGTGAGTCAAGACTTGACCTTTCCAGAAATTCAATATTGTTTGAATTGAACAAGAAGTTATGATATTGGTACCGATTGCTCCATGTTTGCCTCTGAGCCACTCTTCAAGATACACTATATTTAAGTGTTAGTATTAAGAGGTGGATGGATTGGAACAATCAGAACAGAGAAGAAATAAAGGGATTATTGGAGGAAGTCTTCTCTAAAAACTTGTTGGTTTACAGTGAATCTTACCTCACCTGAAGATGCCATAACTCTTTCCAGTCCACTCCTACACTTTGAAATTGATCAGCTTTGACTCTTGGCCTTCCTTTCTCATAATGTCTGAATGAACACCTACATGGGCCCAAACTGCCCTTGTCCTGGCTTGCAGGAGTCTGGAAAATGGTAACAAAATGTGGCTGTGGGCTGTGAGCCCTCTGGACCATTGTTTCCAGTGACGGCTGTTGTCTGAAATTGGCAGTCTCAGAATATGGCACAGTCCCTCTTCCTGTCTCCCATTTTTGGGGTCTTTCCATGGCTGAGTCAGTCCTTCAGAGTGGAGCCCTGTCTCTCTGCCACCTGGGTGATGCCCCCTGCTGAAGGCTAGGAAAGGTGGGCAGTGTGCCCCGTATTCATGTACACCAGTACCTCTAGGGTGCACATCAGGGTCAGAAGTGGCCGTGTTCTATCCTCATATTTTGGAGGAAAAAACATTTGCAGAGGTGAGGAATGAACCTGTAAATCTTCCAGTACATCCATCACACTGGAGTGTAGGGAAAACAGGGTGTAGTCCTGCATCTGCCTTTAGTTTAGATATATCCCTTGTGATGCAGAAGAGATGGGAAAGGGGTAATAAAAAATACACTTTTGAAAGGTTTGTTTTTGAGGATGACAGTTGGAGAATCCCTCTCTTTTCACAGTCATAGGAACATCATTTAGTCGACATTATAGCTTCCCACCATAGGGCCACCCTAAACTCTGGTTTGAAGGAACCATGCTTGGCTACAATCAATCTGGATCACATACTTCAGTATATTCAATTTACAAGTGTTCTTCTCCAAACTACTCCTCTTTTCCTAGTAAAAATGAGACAGCTTTAGACAGACAGTTTTAAGAATTATCCCGTGGGTACTGTTAAAAAGACCTATTCATAGATACTCATGTGTTAACCACATGTGTGTCACTGACAGCAAGTACTCAGAATCTAATGGTGATGGCGTAATGAAAATAGCCAAAATCATGGCAAATCGTGGAAAAAAAACCTGTGCAAATTTCTTGAAAAAAGAAAAAAATCAATTAAAAAGCCTCTAGGCTATCAACATGGAACATCAGAATAAGAAGAAAAGATATAAACAGTCCTGCCAAGCCATCATTAACAATTCTTAGCTTTCTTCAGACACATCCTACTCACTTCCTCCCCATTGCCTTCCATTTTTCTTTGTAAATAGTGTAAACTGAGTGCCAAATTGCTTCCCTGGTTTCAGCAGTCCAGAAAGTCTCCTTGGCATAAATCAACCTGCTTTGGAGACATCTCCCTTCGGGTTGGTCTGGCAGATTAACAATGAAAACGGAAGAGACAATGGTACAGTCAGACAGCTCTCCAAAAAAACATATTGGCTGAGAGCTAATAGCTGATTAGTAAAATCTTCCCATCATTTAAAGATGCATTTTCTTTAGTGATGAAAACCAGGTCTCCTTAGACCTCGAGTCGGTGTCTGGTCTTCTAGGTCAGTTCCAGGGCAGGTTTATGTTGTGAATAGAACAAGGCCTGCAGTTTGGGTAAGCATATGTGCAAGGTGGCTTTTAATGTCAGAGTCTGGACAAGATTCAGAGCCGTAGCTGCAGCAAAGCCAGAGAAGCACACTCAAACTGAATTGTGTGCTGCTATTGGGGTCCAGTTAAGCCAATGAACCATACAAGGCCTTGAGTGAGGTAGAAGCAGAGCACACACTTCTCCGCTGTCCTCTGCGGTGGTTTCAGCATTGCCTCTGCACAGAGAGGCGAATAATGTCACCTTCCCAGGTGCTGAAGAGTACATGATGCTTTACCTTGCTTTTCCCCTGTAAGACAAATAGATCATCCATGTGAAATTTGCAGCATGTGAACTGTGATTATCTCTAGTCTTCAGAATGACATTTGTGCAATTAATTACTGGTGACTACTGCATTCATTCTACTTTAAATTCTGATGAATGATTCCAAGAGTAGCTTTCCTTCTTTGCCTGCTGTTGCATAAACTCAACTTTTAAAGATGATGGAATGAAAGGACATGTAAACATAGAAGAAGTTGCAGCTAGGTGAGTATTCAGAGTCAATATATATATTTCAGAGAATTTATAAATAATTTAATGATTTATAAATAACTTTCTGTATTTAATCCCATTTTATCATCAGATTGTAAATCCTTTATAAAATGTAAAATAGGATTTTGCTACAGAAATACTTTTCTGTGAAAGAGCTCATGTACAAAAAATGTTTTTTGAAACATCCATGACTTTATGATCTTGCTTAATTTTTTACTGTAGTTGTTTTAATAATATGAAATGTTAATTATGGATATATTTTTTAAAACTATCAAAACCTATGAAAATCTATTATTGTTGAAAAATGTTTTAATGTTCTTTGGAGCATCTACTAAATAGATCAAGAATTGCAATAAGTAAAGATGCAATTTAACCTGAGTTTAGCAGGACTAGATATATATCTTTATCTATCTATCTATCTATCTATACCTATCTACCTATCTCTACATCTATATAATCATTATCTATAATCATGTATATTGAAAAAAAAAGAAAATAGAACTATACAAGACACATAAACACCACTCCTTTTCCCAGAAGCACCTATAGTAACGTCTGCTAGATAGAATTTTCACATAAGGTGCCTTACAACATTAATGTTTCTAAGTCTTGTGATATACATATTTTTGCTTTTTTCTCAAAAGCTTTAATTGTCAGAGCAAAGGGACTAAGAAAGAACCTTGACTTTCTTGAAAAATCTTAACATTGTCACCTATCTGATAGCTTTACAAATGTATTGACTAAATCTGTTTGACTTTTGTGGTCATCCGGACCCTGAGAGGCATATTTGCAGAAGCTGAAACAGCATCTTCTCAATATTTGGGTAATCGAATGTCTCCCCTCATTGCTGAGGCATTCTCTGATTGTACAACTACCACAACAAACAATAGAGAGGCCACGATCCTCTCCTCAAGCCCTGGATCCCTGATTTTCCTTTTTGCTTAACTATTATTTCATTCCCTGGCTCCATTTTGGACTGCCCCAGTCAGCTTCCACTGTGACAAAGCTCAGGAGTGGCTAAATAGGGCTCATTTCAGATAACATGACTGTATCAATCTGACCTCAGTCTGTCCTAAACAATCCTCTGACAGCATCCCAAGCTTCAAACACACACATAGGCTGTCACAGCACTCACTAAGGAAGGCAATAAATATCTTCAGTCCTCCCTGGCATGTGTGACACACTGCCTTTGCTATTTTGGGCATTTTAACTGGAACAAAACATGAAGTGAGTAATAAGAACATCTCAGGGAATCATGGTACTGAGGACCACTCTGGACAAACTATTATGTAGGGTAGGCATGGCTATCTTGTTCTAGATGTCACTATCCCTTGGATCCCAAAGCCAGGCAATCTTGGGATCAGTGCCAGTCTCTAAACAGTATGGTGGATTTTGGCAAACGAGGCTTCTGTGTTTGTATGCAAATCTAATTAGTACATGATTATTTATTATGCCAATTTTCCTCATCAGTGAAGCCAGTTTGCCATTTACCAGGTCATTAATGAATTGTCTGATAATCGAATTTAAGTTGATTTTAACAACTTGTTTTAAATCCCCGGGGATTATAATACCTGGATGTTTTAATACTATTGGGCACCACTGAAAATCTGCTGACTAAGTGATGCTTTGTATGTTTCTTCAATTACTCCTGACAGCTCAAGCTTGTTCCTATTCATTTTGTATCCAGATAACTGTCTGAACTTTTCAGTGTATTCTAATAATTTTAGGCACAGGCCTTTACAAATCACTTTAAACCAGAGGAAAACAGAGCAACCTGTATGCCACCTAAGTTTAAATTCTTATGTAACATTTCTCTGGGCACTAAGAGAGAGCCCTGCTTGGGCTATCCTATGCAGCAAGCCTCTATGTCTGAGCTTAGCTTCAGCGCATATAAGGTTGCACTGGAACTGATGCACTTATGCCTAAAACTCAGACTATATAACTGGACTGTCTGAGTCAAACCTCAGTTTCCTCAGGGCAGGTTCCTTCTTGCTGGGATGCTTAAAATAGAAACATTTACCTACTGCCCATTTTCCTCCTAGTCTGGTTTGCAGCATGCAGAAATTGCAGCTCAGAAGCCTTTTGATAGGAACCACCACGTTCTCTGGGACCTGCTTAGGTTAGGCACCATCCCCCAGCAGAAGCAGAGACACCCAAGCTCCACTATTTACAGGGCCATCTAGACTACTTTTTGGGCATGAGCTGTTCAACTTCCTGCCTTCCAGAAAAGCTCCTCCACAACCTGTGCACTCTGCCAGTCTTAGGAGCTGTGGGGTGCTCTGGCAGTGGTGAAGCGCGGTCATTCACAGGAGAGATTGGTGGAACTGCACCATCTGCACTGCTACCAGCCCTCATTCGGAGCCATTATGAGTTTGTGTAATTTTAAATTCACAGGCTGTTATACCATAAACATAATTTGATCCTTTAAGTCAAGAGCTCATACTACAGCAGCCTGTCAGACCTTTGAGCTAAAGATTTCTTTAAGGAAAGGATGAAGGTTTAGTCAATGCCAAGTATACCCTAGACTTTATCTCTCACCCTTGCAGAGGATCAGCTGTCTTAGCCACTCATCACACAGTTTGCCTTGTTCCTGCTTGTCTACAGAGCCAGAAATGGACTCAGTGATACCTTGTTCACCAGTCCCCTTTGCCAGGGAGAGAGGAAACTCCTCCAAAAATGGTACAAGCTTCTCCTACACTGCATCTCTCTGGCAAATCACCTGTTCAAAGAGGTGTATTGGGTATGTGTGACTTTACTGGCTAGTTGGTGGCCTGGTTTCTGGTGATGAAGCAGAAAGAGCTTAGGGTCTGGCAACCAAGAGGAGGCTGGGAGGAACTGTTGTGGAGAAACTGTTAAACTGGAGAGTGCCATATTCTCATGAAAGAGAGGGCGACATGTCATGCCAGAGCAGTGAATTGGAGGGTAATACTGTGTCTAGCAGTGTGAGTCTCCAGGTCATGCATCATTCTAGAAATGGGTCAGTAGGTCACCAGGCCACCTGGAAAAGCCCACTGGAGGATATTGGGAGAGGTGGGTGCACCTGAGTTATCATTTACTTTCAGAGTGGCTCAAAAAATCACACTGTAAAGTGCATAATAGGGACCTTGCCATTCACAGCAGGAGCCAATATCCTGAGACAATTTGTGCCAGCAGTGCTGAGAACAAGGAAGGGGCCCATATTCTGTCTCAGAAATAGAGGCAACTTCTAGAGGCAATGAAGAATGAAGCAGTGCTCAAACATGAGTGGCTGTAAGCAGCTAGCACTGGCCGTGGTGTCCCTGCTGGATGGTTCTCTCTTGCCTTCTCACCCCCAAGAGCAAGAAAATAAAACAGTGGTTTTTGTTGACAGCTGCAAGAAAAACAAAAGGCTGGGGGAAATCTCACTCCCAGCCCTCCTTACCTTCTTCACAGAGGGAGGTCTGGAGCAGGGAGAGCTCAGCAGGGTTGGGGCTGGCGTTTGGGGAGTGATGGCAGGGCTGGGGGGAGACAACAAGAAGCAAGAGCCCACTGTTTCCCGGCCCAGTGCAAACACACACAGACTTAACCTACAGCTGAACTTTTGCCCTTGAGTGACCAATGCCATTAGGACGCAGGTCAAAAGGTTGCAGGGTGACAGAAAATGGAACTTTATTGAATGAAAGAGAAAATGAAAAAATTCCTTTGTTTGCTTAACTCCGTGTGGTTTGTATAGCCACTGTGATCCCATAATGGAGTCCAGAGTGAAAAAGTAACTTGATTTATCACATGCAAAGAGAAGGGAAAAAAAAAAAAAAAAAAAAAAAAAAAAGGGGAAATTTTTTAAAGGGAAATTAAANTTTTACTAAGGGAATTACTAAAAAAACAGTGAAAGACTAAAACATGCAAATCCCTAAAACATTAGAATAAATGTGACTTTAATCAATAAAAGTTTTTTTATAGATATGAGGCAGAGGCAGATTTTTCATTCTTTTTGAACAAGCATATATTAAGAACACCAGTGTATACATCAGTGTACATGAAGGATACCAGCCAGGCATGTTAAAAGAATATTCTTCCTGTATGAGTCAGGAAAAATGTGAACATATATGAGCATCTGGCTTAAAAATACGTTGTTTCGACAAGTTTGACGGCCAGACTCACAGCTCTATATGCCCAATCCACCTGCATTTATATGCAAATGAAAACCCTAGATATTTAAAATCCACTTGAAGAAAGGAAACATCTCTGGTTAAATAAAGAGAAGAACAGTAGAGCTGGTAGGACTCTGTCTGGAATTGGAGATTCCAAATGAACTTAGCTCAATGCAACCTGAAATTTCAGCATGCTTGGCATGCTTAAAATGCATTGATTTTCTTTTTTTTTTAATTTCTTGATGTAATATCAATAAAGATACAGCTGGTTAAAATTAGCTTCTTTAAAATGTTGGATTTTTAATGGAGTGACATGTTATGCATCAGATCCAAAGAATTTTAAGGGTTAATATGCTAATTCTGAGCTGTCTCAACAATGAGATAGAAATCAGTGGAGTTAGAGCACAAGAAATAGAACAAAGTCCAAAGCTATGCCGAGAAGTAATACTCAGGATATATAGATACTCCCAGAAACACTTAAATAACAATAAAAAAGTCTCAAAGTGAATTAAACATTTCATGATCTGCCTTTCAGAGCACAGAGGAGCAGATTTTGCCACATGTATGCATATGTAACTGCTGTGGATGAGATGAGGGGTACTACACCCAGTCTGTGCATAAATACTACTTGAGGGGCATGAGGTTGAAATGCTGCTTGGTATGAACAAGGTGTCAAAAACTGCCTTCCAGCTGGGGCTCTCACCTCTCTGTTACTCTTCCCCCTCCCTTTTGCATTGTCTCGTTCTCTTTCCCTCCCCTTTTCATCAGTCAGTCCACAACCTGCAGGGCTACAGCAATTACACCTACATCTCCAGTGCATCCCATAGCTTCTTCTTTTTGATCCCAGTGAACAACAAAACCTCCTGGCCTGACATTCAGGTCTAGAGAGTGACATCCTCTGTTGGTTGTGTCTCCAAGGGTCCTCATTTCCAGAATATATTTATGTCTTGCTGATTCTATTTTTGTATTGTGTCACAAGCACAGGCCTTTTTTTTCTCATCTATATAGCTAAAACTCACATCCAGACTAGTTTTGGTGTTGCAGCCACATATCTCACTTACTGCAGTATCCTCTGCTTTTGTTCCTGACAAACTGCAACCATGTCTCATTATATCTATTTGGACTGCTGCTGTCAAGATCATTATCCCCATCTGTTGCCCTGAGTCTGTCATAATTCTGTTTGTCTCTTTGCACTGTCTCCTCCTTCTCTACCATAACAAATGCACTGCTTTTCCCTATTCCCACTTAAATGACACTGTAATCAGAGCTAAAAGGCTGGCTCCTACCTTCATTAGTATTGTGTTATCAGTTTCCATCATCTCCTTTCCAATTTTCAGCCATACATTTTCAATTTTTCATCCTTCTCTCCACCTAGGAGTGGGAGGAAATCCTCACAAACTCATGCAAACCTACTTTGTTTACTGACCTCAAAAAGTGTTGTAGTTTTCTTGAGCTCTTCCCATCAAGCTGTCTGATTCCATCTAGTGTGAGCACTCAGACTCCTGAAATCTTACTTTTTTTGTTCCCATTGTACAATGCCTATAGCAATGTGGCCCTCATTCCTGACTAGGTGTTCCAGTTTGCTTCTGCAATGCAAATAATAACTATTTGTAATAACCTTCTTGGTCAAATAAAGTTTAAAAAAAGAGTAACTCCATTGACTCTAACCATAGACAACCCATGCTTATATCGGTGTAATGGATAAAAAAAATCCCTCTATTTTAGCTTTTCTGTTCCTTTGCAGAGACTAATAATTACCATACACCTCCCCTTACACTCCCCAAGATTTTAAAAAATGTGACTTTAAGAAAAATAGAAAACCCAGAACATATAATGAAATGTATTTTATGTGCAATATCTTGAACAAACTTTGAGGCTATGAACTAAATGCCTATGAAATTCCTTAAAATGCTACTTAAACATAAACTTGTTTGTACATGAAATCTTGAAGGCACTGAAAGTTTTCTTGAAAGTTTCTGTTTTCATTCCCTCTTTTTTCTTCTCACAAACATAGTTGGACACATAATAGTTTACTGGCTTGCAACTTGTCTCTTTGAAAACATTTATAGTTGCTTTTTAGATCATGGAAAGAATCTGAAAGAAGAATTTAATATTTTGTGAAGAGAACTTGGTTCTTGTCTAAAATCCTTTATTCCAAGTTTCAGTGAACTTTTACAGCCAAGTTATACACTTCCTCTGACAAGTTTTAATGCTACCAGACAATTTGGCTGCACAATATTGTTATCAAAGTGCTAAAAGTAAAACTCAACAAGTCATTATATTCGGGAACTAGTGTCAGTAGACAGTTATTATGACTTTTAGTGTTTCTGTTCGGCAGGTATTAACATGCTTGGAGAAAGGGAAAAAAGGATGGTAATAAAGGCTAGAATTTTTTTTGTGGGTGGGTGAATGATTATTCTTCCACACACTGCCAGAGACAGAAAGTAATTTGTGGAAGGCATTGTTTAAAGCAGAGATATTTTGGGAGAAAAAGTATTGTGCATTGTATGTTGTGTCAATCTTTTGGGAAGTCATGTCAGACTGGTTGGGGAAATTCTGGGGAAAAAAACCAGGAACAAGCCCCATTGCATTTGATTATCTTCAACAACTCACCAGGTATCTGGAAAGTATGAATATAGCAATTAAACTTGCCTTCTCAACCATAATATCAGCTAGACAGTACGTATGGATCCTTAAAAACAAAGCTGATTTATTCTGCACAGTAATAGAGGGTTTCTGCAGCTATTACAGAAGAGAGTGTAAAAAATGTTTAAGATTTAAGGTGGAATTCTGAAAGAAACTAACACCTCTGCTTGGTATGGACAAAGCCTCTGTGGATGTATTTTTCAAAGTAGAGATTTGGAGTATGGTGGCAGTCTAGATGATTCATTTAGGCCAAGCAGAGAACATGTATGTAGGTAGTTGAAGTTAAAGCCTATGAATCCCACTCACAGAGATTACTTATGCTTGTTTTGGCACTCCTCATTGTGCATGTGAAGAATCAACCTCTGACCACTGCCGGTAGCATCACAACAGTAGTCACGGTGTTGAATGCATTTATACAAAAGAAGCAAGATGATACCATTTAATATTTAAAAAGTTTACCATGAAAAAAAAAGGGCTTACTTGAAAAAACAAATACATGCCTTACAAAATGGAGCAAAAATAGGTTAATCACTGCTTGGATATTTGCAAATGCCATGTGCAATCAGGCCATAGCATCTCTGTGAAAACTGCCAGCTTGTTCTGGTACTAAGAGAGAGGGGCTACTGCTGGGAAATAACTAAGATGTCTCCTCATTTAACACAGACCACAGAACAGCTGCCGGATATGAATGCCTTTCAGTCACCATCGATCAGGAATCGATTCAAATTAGTGACCTAGAAATAAAAGGCTGCATATTGAAGAACAAATTTCCTATACCATTCTGTCTTTAGTAATGAGAAATGCAACTGTCTGCCACATTTAACATTCAGCTGTCAAATACAGAAGAAACAGATGACCTCAAAGCATGACAATATGAAAAAGAACTCTAAAAATTCAGGCATTTTACTTTTTAAGTGTTTTTTTGTTTGTTTTGTTTGTGTCTGTTTGGCAGCATCCTCATTGAAGTTGGCAGTTAGGCATTTACAATATTAGGCAAACATAGGAAACTAATATTTTGTTTTCCACCCTTTCTCATAAAACCTGGCTTTAGAAATGGTTTTTCAAGCCTAAGCTTTTTGTATTACATTAAAACCCACAGGGAGGGTGTGCTTCTAAGTGCTGGGCTAAAGCACTCAGAATTTGGATTCCAGTCCTTGCTTTGCAAGGACTACTTCCACAGCCTTGCCAAGCTGCTCATATTTTCTCTATATCAGATTCTCATTTAGAAATGGAGAAAACTAGTGTTTCCCTATCCTGGGAATATTTTGAAACTGAAGTCACAGGTAACTGAAAGACATTCTGCTATGCATATACAAATGACCAATCTGACAATCTTACTTGGCTCTTTGGACTAGCTAATGTTTCCTTTGAAGGCTGAGTTGGAAATGCAAGGCTGAAATGTGAGATTTATGGATATAATTTTCATCCTTATGGTCCTTAGAGATAAAAACAAACAACATTCCCCTCTCCCCAACCACTGAAGAAAATGGGTCAATCGAAAATTATCACAGTGACAGGTTTTTCCTTTCATTAGGATTACAAAACACTCAGTGTTAGTAAGAATTGTAGAGATTTTTCTGACAGAATTAATTATTCTGAATGATTAGTTTGTTATGCTCCTTGCAGGCACCAAGTTTGGAAGAGGAAGTGCTTTGTCTTTCGATTAAAAATATCCAAACAGCTCTGTGGAGTCATGATCTGAGAAACCAAAACAAGTCCTTAACCACAGATAAATGAAGGTTGGCTGATCCCAGTTTGTAGAAAGCCAGAGGAAGCCCTCTGCTCTGACCCCATGCCCTCTGGCATCACAGCTGGTGCATGAGCACAAAGACAACTTGGATGTAGATGCTGCTGTGGGCACTTTACACAGGCTAGATTGTAAATTTGTTCATTTATGAGTGTCCTGTGGGGGTTCCCAACTTGGAAGACAAAGCAAGAGCTGAAGCGAACAAAGCATATCCATAAAAGTTCCTCTGATTGCCACTATTAATAAAATGGAGGACATAAACAAATTTACTGTTTACTGTTTCTTAAGTGGGGGAGCAGGAAGCAGGGGATGCTTCCCTGGGACTGAAGGAGGTGGGTGTGCTACACCGGGTATGAGTGCAGGTAAGGTACATACATGCTATGAAAAGTGAGTGTGCCTGCTGAAAATGATTCCATTTACACTTCTACTACTGGGCTGTGGACAAGACTTTCATGCTACCTGAAATACCAAACTGCCCTGGCAGAAGTTTCAGCAGCATACATAAAACAGATGTGTTTGGATTTCTGGAGCTGTTTTGTGTTGTGTTGTTTGTTCTTTATATAAATTCAGAAATGGAAGAGTAGTTTTAAACTGTCCTGGCATGTATCAGCATACTCCAATGCATTTCAAGGTCTACCTCCAATCTGCATATTTTTGATTTTCATTCACCCTTTCTAGCAATAAGAACAAAATGCTTATTTTTGATGCCAAGGACTATTATGAAGCATTAGATATGGTCCAAAAATCACAGCAGCTTTATACAAGTGACTCAATTTTGAAGGAATGATTGACAGAGAAAGCTACATTTCTTCCAAAATGCCAAGCCCAGTGGTTCTTTTCAGTCCTGTATACAGAGATGGGTTCAGACAATAGTCTCACTTCTAAGCCAAAGTTCTTGCCTTTACCAGGGCTCTCTGCTCTGGTTTGCTGCTCATGGTGAGGAATTCTGCAAAGCACTGAGTAAGTTGGCAAAGTGGGGAACAAAGTTTGGGCGGAGGAGATAACACAGCAGCCTTTCAGTTGTTCCTGAAGGAACCAGTTTTGGTCTGACTGTGTGTCAGCTGGACACCCGTTCTGCTGTAATCTGCCTTATACTGCAGGTATCCATCCAGAAGTCCTTGCTACTTCCCAAAGCTGCTGCTGTGAAGTTAAATACATTGGTTTCTGACTTGGCAATGAAGACTCAAAGAAAATAACAGTGCATATCCCCAGAGTGTCTAGAAGTCAAGCAGGCCTCAAGGGACATCTCTGTAGCCCAGTGATGGGATCTCTCACAGGAGGCACAGCCCTTTAGCACACCTAGGGTCAGTCCCTGAAAGCTTGGCCCACTGAGGTCCGCAGCAAATGCCTAAGTCACACAGTATTGGAACATGGAGACACTACTTGTGCTGTAGCTTTCTGCATTGCCCTTGGATCCTTTTTCAGATAATGGTATTTAGGACTTAGAAGAATCTTTATACTGAAGAAAACCTGATAACCAGCATGGGACTTAAGCTTCTCTCCAGGGTATCAAGCATCAAACATAGCCAAGAGATCCACATGGATTTTTTTTTTTACTTAACTTTAATTAGTGCCAGGTAAGTTCTGGGCAGAAAAGGAACACCTAGCTTAGCTGGAAATCATGGTCTGGAAACCACTAAGAAAAGCCTTGTTCCCATGTTCTGCATCCCAAGCCCAACATCACGTGGTCACACTGTCATGCAGTTGCACTGACAGCAGCTCAGGAAATAGCTTGGAGAAATGCCCTCATTCTGTTTCATTTGGAACCCGCTTGTTCTGAAACTTCCAGTGGCAAAATTATGGTGCAGTTTTAATAGGAGTATGTGTCTAAACGCATACTCATGTTTTTTCTGCAAATACAGTTTAGAAGATCTCATTTTTCTCCTCCCACACATGCACTCACTGCCAACTTCATAAACAATGACCTGTATTCATCCACACTGTAACTCTGTTGACATCACCAGGCTACAACAGAGATAAATTTGGTCCAGCAAGGCAAAGTGCTGTGAAATGGTTGCATTTTTCTCTTTTATCCAAGGAAAATGCATCTGGAAACATATCATACTTTCATGCTGACACACAGGAATGTCTTCACCATTATCAGGTGATTGATTTTCCCTAGATCCATAAGAGGTTGTTTTTTTTTTTAGTAGATGCTTAAGTTGCAAATGTACTACATGATATTTTATTTTCTATTGCAATACAAACAATATATAAGTTTATTATTATTCTGCTTATAAACAACTTTTTAGAATTAGCAGGATGATTTTTTCTTTTTCTTTTTCTTTTTCTTTTTCTTTTTCTTTTTCTTTTTCTTTTTCTTTTTTCAAAATATCAGGTGTTTCTGTTCTTGCTTTTGCTTTTCAGAACATTTGATTTCACTTCCACAGGATCTAAATATGGAGTATTTGAGAGCACTTAAGTGTTTCTGGAGACTAGTGGGCATTTTCAGAAGTGGCTTGAATCACTATATCAACAAGGTTTAGGAACATGGAGTCAGGATAAACTCAAAAGTGGTGTCACTAAGTGCGGTAGTGTCATTGGTTAAATGAGAGGGGTGAACACAACCCTAAGTTTTGTGATCCATGAGGAGGAAGCAGTAATACCAAAGACTAGGATTTGCAGAACACAGCACACTGAAGAGAGGTACAGCTAAACAACATGAAAGTAAAAGCTGTGGGAAAGATATATCTGAGATTATGACTGTAACCCAGGGAAAAAAAAAATAAAGAAAAACTAAAAAGTGCTACACCCTGGAGACAGGTGCCTCTGCAATGAAGATCTAGAGCCAGAAGTTGCCTTTGGATTCAAATGACTGGATTACTGCTTAGATTACTGCTGTTTTCCTTTAAATGCAGTTGCTTAAGAACTAAATGTCCTTTATTTAAAGGAATATGGACATCCTTTTCTATACAGTACAGTGGAACAGAAGAAAGAAACATTTCCTTAGGATGGGTTTAATTTTTTAATTTCAGATTTATAGCAGAATAATCAAATGTGCAACAGCTGTTGCATAGTCTATCTAACACAAACAAGAAAGCATGTGGCTAATAAAATCACTTACCTGGATGATCCCAAAGAGATTTGAATCACCAGTCCCTGATACTGACAGATTTTTTCCCAGCACTCCTAAAAATATGGAATGCAGCTTTAAAATGTGTTGCAATTCTGACATTTCAAATTCACCTGTAAACTACTAATTACAAGTGGGATTTTAAAATTACCATATCTCAGGATTTTGAGTTTTCTTTGGCTTTGGCATAATCAAAGCCAGATTATCTTCCAGAACAATTGTTATAACAATATTTAAACACTTAAAATAGACTTAATTAGTTTATACAGTCATCAGAGATTCTTGTCGGTAATATAACGTGCTAATTTTACTATAAGGAATTTCAGAGAAAATTTAATTAAAAAATATAGCACAAGGATTTAAATTCCTTACCATATTTGAATGTAATATATTTAATCTTTTTAATATTCTTTATACAAAGTTTAATATTACCTGCATCCCCACCCCCAAAGATATCAGGGAGTCAAAGGCATGAAGAGTGTCAGAATAGGAAGATTTTGTAGTTAATAAAGAATCATCCAATAAGTTTGGAAGGGAACCAGATCTTTCAACTATGTCCTGCTGATTTCCATCTTCCTGCCTAGTTTAAAAATGTCACAAATAAATCCCATGCAGAGGGCAGTTCTGCATGATGGGAATTGAGCCCGTGTTACCAATCCTTCAAAACAGAACATAGAATACTGGAGAGAAGGGAAAAAACTGGCTGCCTCAAAGTGAAGCTATAGTCTCTTTCAGGATGATTTGCTCCCTGCCCAGAAAACCTTTTGAACTGTTTGCTTTCACACTTGTTCCGTGAGGTTAATTTTGTGTCAGGACTGCCCACATTAGTGGCTGGCTAGCTTGGGGAGCAAATGAAGCACAAGATAGAGCCAATGCCCTCTAGACAAACTGAGCTTCATGAAACTAAACATGTCATATGATAAATTAAAAACAGAAATGGGGATGATTGCCTGGTAAGATACGCTTCCTCTTCCCATTTTCAAGTTTCATTTGTACTAAGAAAAAATATACTGGAAAAAGAACTCAAATTTTAAGAAATTAGGGAGACTACCAAATGCCTTTTGCCCATATGTACTGGAGAAAATGTTGGGAAGAAGCCAATTGTACCCAGGAAAGCAGGAGATGGAATGACTTAGAATCAAAGAAAGTTTGAGGTTGTTTTGAGACACCTCATATGTGTCTTTCCAGTGCAAAATAGAGGGGAAAGATCACCTCACTTGAACTGCTGGCAATGCAGACGGTAGATCATTTGCCTTTTTTTTATTCCTTTTTTTTTTACAAGGGCAGGTTGCTGGCTCACTGGTGAAGATAGGTTTATCACCATATTTGTCATCCCAAAAGTAGCCAGTAGATTTATACTAGCAATTGTGTGACAGTGAATATTCTCTGTTTGGATGGTAGGGTAGCTTTTGTTTGAATTGTGTGATATAAGCAATCAGTGGGCTGAGTTGTCTATCACAGATTTATTGCCTGACGAGGAAGCTAGTCTCAAGTAAATTGTTGGTGCCCCTCTACACAGAATCATATTTGCACATGATATTCAAATCTATGCATGTGTAGAATATACTTTGAAAAACAAAATTGTATTCCTTGTTGACAATTTCAGCCTCAAGATGTACTTTTTTCCAGCATAAAACCTGTTTAGTGACAGTGATTCAAAGGAATCCTGGCTATCTACCCAAAGACTATGTCATTTTTCTCCACAAAACAGATAACCCTCAATGTTTCACACCTTGTAGGATCAACTCTAAGAGCCCTGAGTTGGATGATTTGAAACCTCCATAAACCTTTCAGATGCATGAAAAGGCCACTTAGCTCCCTAGTGCTTCTTCTGTGGATCAATTCTTCAGGAATGGGCATGGGAATGAGACTGCAGTAAGAAAACAATGGGGAAGAAGACCTTGTCCTCCTCATGGATAGAAGCCTTCTCTGGCAAACAGGAATTTCAGTTTGCAAGAGAGAACCATGCTCTGAAAAAGAATAAATTATGTCTTTTAAGCTGGACAAATACTATGGAAAAGATAAACCTCTTATTTGAGTAATAATCAACCTCTTCAGTAATCTTTCTGTTGCACTTTTTGGCTGAAAGAAAATGAAGGTGTTTCCACTTCCAGTGCTTTGCATGCCATCTCAAAGGGTTGCTGGGTGATGCAATATACAAATCCCACTGCTGCAGAGACAATGAATGCTTGAAAGATAAATCTGCCACCTATCAATACCTTTGAGAAATGTCAGACTTGGAAGGAAAGCTCCAAAGGGAAAAAAATGACCCACATGCTGAAGGATCAGGCTTTCATTTTCCATCTGCTGTTGAGCAATGAGATGAAGGTGATAACTGCTTGAGAGATGGTTGTATATGGATCCCCTTCCTGAGGAAAGGAAGATGAAAGGCATGGTAGTTCTTTACCTTAGCTTGCACTTCTTAGGTTCTGGGAGTGTTAAGCAAGGTTTCCACATGAACTGAACAGTAGTTCTAGAACCTTCTGGCTCTATGACAAATACCTCTGTGTATACACTTGAGGATGAATTTAGGTTACCTCTTTCAGTCCTGCAAACCTATCCAGTCCTATCCAAGCCCATGGTGCCAGCTTCCGTATCACAATCTCTTGTATTCACAGTGCAGCTCAACAGCTTCCTGCTTGAGGGACAACTCAGTATGGTGTTTTCTGAAACTCAGGAAAAATTTTAGTGTTACCCTGGACTTTTCTGGAAAGTGTATTTCTTTGGTAGTAGCCTGATGTCAATCTCCTTCATGACATTCCTCTTAGTTTATTTTTCAAACAATTCCAAGAACCTCAGCTGCATGACTTAGACATTGTCAAATGGCTGCCCTGTCAATAGGCCAGGAGATTTGTCAAGCAGATATGCAAATTACATTTTTGCCAGGCTTGGCTCTGTAAAAATATTTCAGTCTTCTGTTCCCTAGCTCAAAATCTGCTCATAAAATTTCTTCATGAAAATGACATTATCATGATTCAGAATGGAGGCATTTATTTAAAAGATATTTCTTATAGTGCTTTTAAGCTAGAATAAGCCAAAGTTAGAAAAAAAATTTTAATCAGACTCTATTATACTAATACATATGATTCCATAGATTTTAATAGAATTATACAACTTAATGAAATAAGCTAATTCTCCCTGAGGTAAACCTTTAAATTAAAAGTTGATGGAAATCTTTATATGGAGAACTGTTGATTGAATTTGAAAGATGTATCTCTGATTCAGGACTCATTTTTTTTCTCTAAGACTTTTTATATTTGTCTACATTTCTTCTATGCAACAGAGGAGAAAGAGTATATCATTAGAAAAATGAAATGTCAGTACAGTTTTATGTTTCTTCTCTTTCATCTTTATTTGAAATAAATGATTATTTTAATGTGTTGTTTGTTTTTCTTAATTGAAATTACTGTAAAAAGCTAACTCAAAATGTTTGCCCTGTTCTCTTGAATTCGGTTAAACTTATATTCTTATCTGCTTTTTGTTATTTATTGTTTGTTATTTTTAATTTATAGGATCTGAACACCTGGATAAAGATGGCAATTCTACCGTGCTGTTTGCTAAATCCTGCTTTCAGTGGAGCAGAGAGTAGATTTCATGGCCCCTCCCAACATCTATAACATGCACAGATGTAAAGAGGTACAATCCACAAGTGTAGGGCTATTCCTGTCACGTGGATGTGAGCGTGTGTGTGCACACTTGCCCTTTCACATGTGCACTTTGCCCTTGCTTTGGGAGTCTGATGTGCAGTGAGAGAATTTTAATCCCATTTATTGACCTCTTTGAGAAATGAAGGGAAAGAGGGGGAAGCATACACATCTGCCATTTATTTCCTTTAAAAAGTTGACTTGAAGATGAAGAGATGAGATAGAAGAAGAACGCTGGTCCTTGCCAGGAGCTTTGTTCGCAACGCATACAATACACAGCCTGAGAAGGTGACTGATGGACAGTGGGATGAAGAGCAGTATTGCCAGTGGTCATGGAGCAGGGAGAGCCATTGATTAGAGGTGTAAGATGGCAGCAGGAAAAATGTTCAGTGACCAAATCAGTCTGCTAAATTACCTTTCCTCCAAATGTGTAAAATGTTATTCTTTTAAAGCTGAACTTGCATTCAGGTGCTTTAGCTTACCTTGTTTTGAAGGCACTGGAAGTGAAGTGACTGTCTGTGGGAAGATAATTTAGAGCAAAGGATTCACAAGAACACTTATTTTGCCTGAAAAATATCTGCCTGATATTTGAAAATATAACTAGAAGGGAATCCAGAAATAAGGTGCAAGAAGCAGAACTTAGCTAATGTTTGTTGGTGATAGGTAACTGATTATTATTTAAAGGGAATTCCAAGTCCACTGATGTCAGTGGTAGCTTTTCAGGGGAAATTTAACTGGGTCTTTGGTTAATGTCATCCCCACTGTGTGGGAATCAGTTCAACAATGTCATTGGATGCTATTTAAGGCAGTGGACTCCTAAGTAATTACACTGTTTATGACAAGCCTCATTTATGTCCACTATATAATGACGTATTCTGAATTTATCTTATGAACTTCATTACAGTTTTAGTGTATAAAAATTAAGACTAGGCTATTTCAACCATGTTAGAAAAAGATGCCTCTTTGGCCTTACTTACTCCTGTCTTTCCTTTGCTCTGTAGGGAAAAGAAAGTACACATTACAGCATGGTTAAACTTAATCTGTTCACTTATTCTTGTCACATATTTCTGTACACTGTCATTCAATCCTGTAAAAAGAAAATCAAACAAAAAACAATTCTCTTTTGGTAATGAAATCTTTTTCAACAACAGAAATCCTTTCTTCTTCAAATTCTGCCTATGCCACACTGTGACCTAATTCCAACTAATGTGGAGAAATTCACAGCTCTTTTATGATCTAAAGCAGATCTGAACATAACATTCCAAAGATGAAAGCTGCATGAACAACATTGTGGAGTTCCTGGCAGAAATCTCTGTCCTCAATACCCTCTGTCATGAGAAATGTTTTCAGTTACAAGACCAGTTTATGCTCATCACAAGTGAGGAGTGAAAGTGCCTGCTCCCAGATGAACTGCAGCACTCACTGCAGAAAGATTCACCGGTCATGTTGGTATTGTATATTTACTCTAAATGTTTCAACCACAAAGACAAGTCACAATGTTGAGTTTCAAATGTTCTTTGATGGATTAGTGCATATAAATGTCTTGATTCTGTCATGATTTTTGATAGAATTTTAACAGCTAAAAGCTATTAAATCAGACTGAGTGAAAAGTAGTATAAAACATATAATACAATGCTACATCACAGGTTTTGACATAATTCATGATTTCAAGATCGTTTTGCAAGACAGATTTCAATTCCTTTTAAGTCTGACTGCTAAATATATTCTTTGTTATGACAAGAGCACTAATGCTCATGTCAAAGAAAGCTACAAATGTGATGGAAAATGTCAGAAAATATTTCCGTTTCTGTATTGGAAATATAAAGGTTACTCTACAGGATCTGCTGTGCTCAAACGTAAAAGTAGCACTTATTGAAGTGCTTTGAACTTCCACATTCGCTTCTTTTTTTTTTATCATAAGAATTCTTACACCAGAATACTAGCTAAAGTGATCTTTCAATAGTATCTGGTGAAAATTTGGTAGTTCTGATAATGATGGATTTCACTCACTGTGAGTACCCATGTGCAAGAGAAATTTTGTTGCTCTCACATCCTGCTTTGTGGTATCCTACAGCTGACAGCACAGTAATTTCTGATATAGGAAACTGACAACATTTTGCTGTCTTTAGCAACTGTCCACAGGCACTACTCTCATATAACCTCTGAACCTCTGCAATCAGCTATGATATAGAGCATTAAATCTCCCTGTTGCTGTAGCCAGGAAAGAAAAATGTGCTCAAAGCATTTTTTTTTTTTTTTTGAAAGAGTAACACACTTCAACAATCAAAGGGTGAAACCAGCTAAAAAGTCACATAGAACTGTATTTAAAACCATTGGTTTGGGAGTATGGGGTGTGTGTGATTGGGTTATGTATGGGAGAAATCCCCTTAACTAAAAGCATTAGAAAAATGGAATGAATGTAAAATTCAACAGTCTAATTGGATCCCGAGGAATTATCCTGGAACCTGCAAACTGGCTTCCAAGCCCTGCTAACTAACTTACCTTCATCAAATGCTTAAAGGCTTTCCTCACATTGTCAAAAGCATTTTAAGCAAGCACAGCACTCAGCTACATACCATGACAAATTTTGCCTGTAGGCTATTAAAATGGCTTTAAACTAGTGAGGCGTGCTCTTAAATATATATATATATATCTAAATATACTTCGTA
>VWYP01031374.1:889653-938834 GCA_013400435.1 Pycnonotus jocosus
TTTTTTTTTTTTTTGTTTTTTTTTTTTTTTTTTTTTTTTTTTGGTTAGGGTTTTTTGCCTTTTTTTTTTTTTTCTTTATATCTTTGGAGTCTAGCAGGGTTATTAATTAATGAACTTGTGTATTTTCTGTCTTTAGTTGCTACAGAGTGAGGAACTGTCAATCAGCAGGGACCCTCCTGAATTAGGTGAATGCTAACATTTGGCAAGTGTCATCACAGTTGCTTGCCCATGCCCTTGTAATGCTCTAAGCCAGTGACCCTTCCCTCTTTGTCACACATTTCAGGTAGCACTCAGAGCTCATTGTGTGCAGCTGAGGTCAACTGCCAACCAACCAAGTGCTCTGTCCTGCTCACACAAAGCTTTCCCTGAAGGCAAGAGAAAAGAATAATAAAAGGGGGAAATGGCCTGCTGAGCAAAGGCTCTGAGTCTTTTATAACAGGAGGTCGTTTTTGATTATAGGAAGGAACCTTCAGTGGCCATGGAAACCAAAATGCCACACAAAAGCCAGAGGGTGCTTGGGAGGTAAACAAGACAGATGAAAGGTGATGGTGCTTTTAATCTCCACAATCAATGTGTTTAGGTGGGTGACTTTAATTTAATCCACGTCTGATTAACCCACTCCCTTTGTTTACACCATTACAGGAGTTTTTCTCCTATAAAATTTTTAAACAAATGTTAAAAGATTCCAGGAGAGGGCTGGTCGCTACAGTGTTTTCATCCTATTCACCCCACTGATGTAATCATGGATGTTCTCATTATCCACATAAATGCCTAATCCTTCTTATTCCTGCTAAGCTTATCCTCAGTGCTATATTTTTGAATGAGAGAGAGAAAGTTCTTATACAAATACAAATTCTTGTGACTTTCTCTTTTAGACACCTAGCAGGATGAAACAACTGGAAACAATGGCACTCAGTAAGGAAACCTTTTCCACCAAGGAGCCTTGGAGCAGTTTTGTGAAAACTGGTTTTGATTTGGGTGAGTTATGAGTCCTTGAAAGCTGCCCATCGTAGGAGCCTAGACGTTTTTAAATAGCAGCAGAGGTTTTAATGACAGCTGAATGTTCGGAAGGAAGTGGTGCCGTGCGTGCGTGCGCGGCTAATTTACCTACTTACTGAAAAATATACTCAGGGGTAGCGCTCCGAGTGAACCCTGCCACATTCAGTTTGGCTTGGCTTACACGACTGAAAACTCTCTCTCCAAAGGCTGTGCAAAATTTTCCACAATAATGAGCATTTTATGGATGAGACTTTCAAAAAGCCAGTCCCCCTTTAGGAGAACAGATCCCATTCAGATAGGAAAGGGAAGGGAATTTGGAAAAAAAAGGCCCAGAGGAATTTGTGTTCCTACATCCCTGGGGGTTAAGGGGTACATTCAATAAAGACAGGTATTTAAGGAATTATCTGAGTCTCAGTGTCATTAGAGAATGAGCTTTAAAACCTCTCTGAATCTTGTACTAGTTTCTGAATGAAAATAAAAGGATCATTCATTGAGTTAGGCTTCCTAAACAGTCTGGAGTAAGGGATAGATGCTTCAAAATAGCATTTGCAGGAAGAAATGTCTACGTTCACTGACTTCAAGTTATTGTATAGCTAAGATGTCTTTGCCATGATATTCAACAGCTGCCTGTATCCAGCCAAACACTAGGTCCTTTCTTGAAGGCAGCTGCCTATCTCAAGTCTTTGAAAAATAAAGCAGAGATTAGTGCATCCTTCTGCACTATAGACAGAGGAGGCACTGTAGCTGATGCTGTCCACCCTCTGTGTAATAACTCAGCAGTAGGAGTGCTTGGGAGCAAGAGACCTGGGCACCATGCCTTCCTCAATGCTGGGGTGATTGAACTTGCTCTTCTGCTGTCTAGGTCAAGCCTAGGGAGGAGGACATTTCTGGAGCTGGGATGCTCCTCAAAAACAAACAGGATGATTGAAGCCCAGGAAGAAAAAAAATGACCTCCAAACTCTGTAATCCTGTCAAAAAGAGATGGTCTGTTTGAGGAGATACTGCTTAAGTGAAACAGGGAACAGTGTGCTTGGATGTCACAGCTGTAGAGTTTGGCACTCTGAGGAAAAACACTGATGCTGTTAGTTGCCTTCTGCTGACACTGAGCACTCACATACCCATTGAAATATTCAAATTCTGATCTGTTCAGTCTGGAGCTCACTTCTTTCTCCACCGCTGCCTGGTGGGGTCTCTATCCATCTACTAAACCATAAGATATTCTGGGACAGCCATCAGAGACAGCTTAAGAAAAAGTCTTCTAAGCAAAGTGAGAAACATTTAGCTTTTCATTGAATCCATGGCTATTTCTTATTGAAAAGACTGTATCCAAGAATCTTGCATGTGCTAAATTAGCATAATTATCTCTCTCACTCAACTGACATTTAAATCCTTTCTATAGAATGGAGCAGCATAAACAAGCATGAAGTGAAAGGGGCCTACACAAGCATTTTCAGTAACTTTCACCCTGACAATAGAAATTTTAGGTTCCTGTATCTGTGTGATATGAACTTGGTCATGGATCAGGGATACAAACAATTCCTCTTTATTCTTTTCTACTTTGATTAACCATAGTGAGAAATTACCTTCTGGACATCCTTGCTAGCAAATCTTCACCATGCAAGTGAAGTGCCAGGAGTTTGAATACTATGTACAAAATCAAAATGATAAATTACAGTAAATGGGGCCTTCAAGGCGAAAAATCAGCAATTATGGACTGAAGGTGCTTTAAGATTAGCTTTCAAATGATCAATTATTTTTCAGGACATTTGTTAAGAATAAGTTTTACAACTCATGGTTATGAATCTTCCCATGATGGAAGGTTTTCAGTACTTTCAAAAGGCCCAATAATAAATTGTTCTGTGTCTAATATTTTGAAATGTTCAAGGCTATCCTGTTGAAACAAGAATTGGTCTTGTGAATGTAACACTTGTATGAATGCAGTGGGAAGCAAAGAACTTTCTTTCCTCCTTTCGTCCTTTTATCAGCGTAAACGTTGCCTAGAGTGCAATGTTCCGTGCTATGAGGATTTGAATTCGAATCAAGTTTGCTTTGATTTCACACGAGTTGGTAGGCATGTTTCAAGGAGTAGTAACCTCTAGTGAATATGTTTTTTGGCTTAACTATGCTCAGGAAAAATTTTTGAGATCCTTTTCAGTGAGCAAAATTTGGGTTGATCACCTAACCAACCCAAGGATTGTCATTGACCATGTGTTGTGACGCCCTGAAGCACTCACAGCACCATTCTCACAAATGAGCACAGAAAAATTTGCTAATGCTGCAGTCCTTCCCTAATTTTGCTCAAGTAAAACTCACCTTAGTATGCTGGTCTATTTAATTAGGACCTTGTGATCAGTAATGACAGCTGCATTTGTAGAATTCAAGCTTTTGACAAAGTACACTGAATCAAGCAGCCTGTGGAATATTTCTCAGATAACCATATGGCAGTAGGACAGAAGAGGAAAGAAAAAGTTTTTCCAGGATTTTGGCAGGTCTTAAAGGGTCTTCCACTGACCAGTCAGGTGATTACATTATCATTTTCACTCTGAAACTTTGTTTGGTCTCTTTAAGAAGGTAAAGAATGAGCAGAAAAATCAAAGAAAGTAAGTGGTGGAAATACACCATATAGTGGCAGCTCTATCTCACTTTGTAAAAATAAAATAATATAATATGTCATTTATACAGCAGGTCATAGAACTGCTTAAGAAATAGAGAATAATGACTGAATGGAAGGGAAAAGACCTTTTGCTGACTTGAAGGGAGTGTCAACAATACCAAGTCTGAAGACTGAGTACATTGCTATGAGAATAACGAACTGAAGAGCAAGGTGATTAAGTGATATTTAAAATTTTGCTTGTGGACCTGGACTTTTGGGCTATTCATGACTGTTTGCAGCTGTTTCCACTTGTCTCCCATGACTACTTTAGCAACAACATTCAACCTCTCCACATTCAATAATTTGAACACCTCAGAATGAATGCATTATTTATTACATGCCCCACTTTGAATGAGTCCTTAAATTGCAGTGGGATAAACCTAGAATTCTGAAAAAGACCATTTCTCTCTTCACTGTATGATTGGGTTGTGACAGGCACAGCATCTGAGTCCTGAAAAATTGCTAGGGTTTTAGAAATAACAATCATGCTGCTTTCTGCCCAATGAAAGAAACTTTATACAGCCAAATCATGCAACCCAGTGACCACCATGAAATCTGTTGAAGCTTTCCTTAGAGTTGATGTGGATACTTAGCCAAACCTCTTTGGCTGTGCAATTGAACTTTATCATACTCTTCTTCCAGCTAAAATTATAAATACCCTTATATTTATGGTAGTGCAACACCACCTACTAGGAGGCAAGGGTAAGAAAGCTGGCTCTTTTAAAAATTAATGAGCCTTGGAAGGAAATGAAGCTGAGAGAGTATGAAAGCATATTAATTTCTCCTATACAGAAGAACTAGCATTCATTTAGCTGTAACTCTACACTGTTCAAAGCTCCAGTCCACTTCAGCAGTAGACTAGCATGAGTAAGGACTGTAGAGTTCAGGGTATGTGTTTTTCCATTGCCTGGAAAAATATATTACTGCATCTGTGAATAACAAGATTAGCAAAGACATTTGCTTTGTCACAGAGACCTGTATATTAGATGTAATAAAACTGATTTTAAAATCGTCTGAGAAAATAGGTTTATATCCAATGTTACATTTGGAGGCCTTTGTAATGGTAGCAACTGTAAACCTAAACCTATTTTTACACTGTCAGATGATGGGAATTGCAAAACTGAGTATGTTAAAAATGACAGTCTGAAGGTTTTGGTACTAGTTAATATTATGACTTAGAAGAGGTGAAAATGAATGTTCTTACAAATAATTCTATTGAGCAAGATACTTTTTAATTGTTCTTTTGTTTCTTTTTTTGCCTAAAAGTATTAAAAATATAACCCTTGAAAGCTCTCTTTATGTACCAGGAAGTGGAAATTCTTGGAAACATATAGATTGGATTATTTACAATTTTTTTCCTGGCTATGACCACGTAATGTCAAATTTATATATGAAGAGGGTATGTCACTTATTCTTTCTCATGTACCAAGAAATAGTCTCAAAGAACTCATGTTCCAGGTCAGAAAGGTAAAGAAAGGCATATTGACCTGGATTCCTCTTGTTCTGTACGTTTCAGACTTATTCTCTTATTTAGTTTTCTACTGAGGGTCATTTCTATACAAAACATTTCTACCAATATGTCTGTATCAAATGAAAGTTCACAGTTATTGAACATACTGTATTCATAGTTACACAGCTGTGAATATTATTCCTTAATATCATCTTGAAATAAGCTATACAAAGGCAGCACAGATCATACATACATGACTGTGCCTGTGCTAAGGAACCATTATACCTTCACCATCAAGTGTAAATAAAGAAATACAACCCTACAACTCTAAAAGGAAATTGTTGTCAGATACGATGGATTATATTTCCTGGCTCTATGGCTGGTAAATTTATATTTAGTCTATTTAATATACTAATTAATATTTAGTATATTTATTTGAAAAAGCATCTATGCAAAGTGTGGGCTACCAAAAATGGGGAAGATTAAGTCTGTATTCTTTCCACATAGCCACAATTGCCATTCTTAAAGAACATTGTTCTTTAAGACGCAAGTAGGGTTGTTTTGGTGGAATCCTGTATCTGAACAATTCTGCTTCCCTCAAGAATAAGTGCAGGATGTGGAGTCCCAAAATCAGAATAATGTTCAGGTGATAGTCACAAGAGGGAGCTCAGTGCTTCAGAGCTATAATAGAAATAAATCCAGATTGATAAGCAAAATCTGAATTGTTAGTAAAAGGATATAGGATTGGTAAATTAATAGCATTTTTCAGTGCTTGGACTATGTTCCTTCAACTTGGATTTATCCTAGAACATCAATCTTTGGCATTAAAAAGAATATTTTGCACTCAGCTAATACATAGCTCACTTTCTCTGGCTTTCACCTCTCTAGTTTCTCATATTTCTATTTCTTTATCAAAAGAAAGGTTAAAATAGAATACAACCTGAGAGTTTATAGCAGGATTTTAAGGCCAAAAAAACCCCCCAAACCAGTAATATTTTATTTACTCTATTAGTCTTAGGAATGGGCTGGAAGCAAGCAAGCTTATTTTCATGGTTAAAAACATTCAGAATCATAAGTTTGAAATATTAGAATATTTGAAATTGTATGATAAATAGAATGTAGACAAATCAAAATGGCATCTTTCAAAAAATTCCAGTTGCACAACTATAATATGCTGATTTGATAACCACACACTGTAGATGAGCTACAGAACATCGCAGCTGGAGGCACAGTGTTGATTTGCACCCAAAAAGGCACTTACACCAACAGCCCAGGAAGCAGAGTGTAGATGAGCTGCCACAGAGCCAACCTGGTTATTCAGGCAATTAACATACTTGCCTGGAATATTTTTGTTTTAAAGAATGCCATTTTTGAACTGAGGAACCATTGATTGATAAAATTGTGGCCAGGCCAGATGATCCTGAAAGTAAGGGTATTAAAGCTAGAAATTGTGACAATTAACATGAAATTTTCAAGAAATCCCAACTTATTGTAATATTTGGAGGTGAATAATTTTAAAGTTATATTAATTCCCCCTCACAAGTTATATAATGGAAAAAAAGTGTGATTTGTGCATTCCAGAGTTTGTTGTTCCAGATTAAACTAGGCCGATTCTTTAACAATGGCTCATTTCTTATTTGCCTCACCCACTCCTGGTGTTGCCTGGGTGATGCAGTTGTTCAGATGTTGTGGGCTTCTTCAAGTGTTTACTTATCAGTAGTGCAAAGCCTGTGGAAAGGATTGGCTCACTGAATTGGATTTACAACAGTTGTTCTTCTCCAGAACAGTGGAAAGTAACTGAAATTATCGTTATTCCGTCTTCTTGCTGTAGATTCCCTTATCTTTATGTGTCTTAACCTATGCTATCTTTGACAGTCTCGCCCCTTCTCATGCTCTACATTTTCTGGCTTGTTTCCCACTCCTTCTTACAAAACCTCATCTTTTCTTGGCCATCTGCTTTGAAATCATCTGGTGAAGCAGGTAATTTAAAAAGTAGAGTCTGCACATATCTCACCAGAAAAAGATTTGTCATGGTTGCAAAGTAGACACTGAAGAAAATAACCTCCGCTACACCCTTTCTAGGAAGTTCTGGATCCTGTGGCAGTTATAGCGCTTAAATCAAGTATCGGTCTAAAACGTACACTTTCAGACTATAGTCATGGACTTCACGACAAAAGTACTTGTTAAAATTCCATACTCAGTGTTATGTACTTGTGCAACATAAATCAGCCTAATGATCCCTTCTGGCCTTACAAAGTTTTGCTCTTTTAATTTAAAAAGGCCACTGTGTCCCTTTGGCGAGCACCAAATCAAGTACTAGGGTATTACTAAGGTAATTTATTAGGAAAAACCGCTAAACATTAACTATAATAGCATATTTATTAAAATGTATATTTTAAATCAATCACTTTATGAATTAATTTTATTTTTAAATTTTAAAAAGATGTTTTCTAAAGAGAAAGAGCTATAATTTTAGATAGCATAAGTATGTGCTTGCAAATAGTTAAATCCTTGAATGAAAAAAAAAAACAAAACCCAACCTCAGTTTTGAATATTATCAATGATTCTATGATAGACTTCCACAAAATGTGATTCAGAACTTATATTTCCATGTATAAATAATAGATCTATAATGTATAATGAAAAAAAGACTTGATTAAAATTTTCCACTTATATTTTCTTTGTCAGAAGACATAATGATATGTAACCTGCCTTTTTTTTTTTTTTTTTTTTTAAATTTGGATTACCTTTTTTCTATTAAAAATTTTCTTCAAAAGTTTTTGGCCAGACCACATGAACGTCTCGCTTTAAAACTATTTTCCTCCTTGTTTCCCAAATAACCAAGGTGTGCATTATTACACTGTCTGAATAACCTTCCATTTCTGTTTATTATCAGCCCCCCCCTAAAACTGTAAAAACCTTTTGGCCACTTTTTGATATAATTCCTATTAATTTGATCAGCAGTAACCAACTGTTTGGGAAGGAGAGCCTGTTAGGGTCCCATCTATGGAGAATGTACAGAGATCTCTTTTCTTTCCCTTATGGATGTGCAAAAGTCAAGATGCCACTGCTATCCGACAGAGATGCACTTGCTTCAATAACCAGACAACAAACACATATGTGGTTCAGCCACAACAAATGATGCCACTCCCTTTCCAGCAGGTCTGAAAGTCAAGGATTTGCAAAGTAAATAGAGATATTCCAGTGAATGGAACACAAGATAGAAAATTGTAGGAAAGCAGGCTTCACTACTCTTTTCAGTAGCAAAGACAATTCACAAAACAGAGGAGAGACCTTCCCATATGGTCATTAATTAAGTTCAAAAGAGGCTGAGTATCTTACCCCGAGAACAAAACTGGGAAATCTTGCTTTTAATCATCTAGTGCTCTTGCAATCAAGGCAACAAAGCAAGCTATAAATTAGTCCAGGACAATTTGAGATAATTTCAATACCCCTAACAGGCAATGCCTTTGCAGCCAGGATCTGATGGCTGTGAGACTTCTCAGCCACACTTTTCACCCAGAGACATCCCCGGAGGCTTCTAGCTGTATCCCACTGCTCTTCCCTGAGGAAATCTGGGGAGGCACAGATGGTCCAACTCTACAGCTGTAAAGGGACTGAGAACATCAAAGTCAAGACTTCATTTCCCTCCAGCACAGCAGGTTTTAAAACAACAACAACAACAAAAACCTCCTTAACTGTCTATAGCTCAGGAAGTAATCCCAGTACAAATTGCCAAGAACTCAGATAACTTCAAATTGGAAAATGTGCAATTAATTTGCTAAATGCAAGGTGACATGTCTGAGAGGATGGTCTGTATTTGAAATCAAGGACAGTTGATTAAAAATTGTGCTCTCTACTAAGAAGGAAACAGTCATCCCTAATCTATGATTTAGAGCATGATTTTATTGTGTTCTCATTCAAGTATGCAGTGCCTGATTGAAAAGGAAGCAAATCTAATTAATTAATATTGGCCTCTCATTATCGTGCATCTGCCCTGCACTTCCTGAATGACAATCCTGAACATCAGAGAAAGACAGATCTCTTTATAATCAAGGATCTCACGAACAGCAAAATTAAAAAAAAAAAAAGAAAAAATCGCGACTCTCTGGACAGTATGCTCTTGCTGAGAATAACCCAGCGGTGTTTCAGCCGCCCCTCTGAACAGACAGGCCTTACATCGCGCTCAGAGTTTGGCCAAGCGGGGCCCTGGCCGCGGGCCAAGGGAAGCAGGTTTCAGCACCGTGGGCCCTCCGCTGAGAACACCCCACGCCGCTCCCCCCGGCCCAGGCACCGCGCAGTCATCTCCTGTGTGCTGCTCCTGTGCCTCGCAACCGCCACGGGCCGTATTTTCCTTATGACTTCAGCTTGTTTGCAGATTTGGCCGCAAAGACGTATTTTCACACAGTGCTTGATACAAAGTCTAAAGCTCGAGAAAAATCTAAAGCTCAGAAATGCAGTCTACAAAATTGAAAGGAGCTAACTTGATCTCAAGATATAGATAACTCTGGAAAGACAGGGGGATCTACTCCTATTCAATTTTGATAATTTCTGGCATGTGTGATGACACCAAAAATGTTACACATATAACCTTAGCTGTCAGTTGGGTGAAATTTCTTCACAGATACCCAACAGAAACACAGAGAAGTCAGAAAAGGAACATTAAGTCACTAGTAGCAGAAAACATCCACAAACACTCACCACCACCTTTGTACGCTATACCATGGACTGGCATTCCAACCTTTCTTGTTTAACTGCAATTTGCCCCTAGAAAGCTACCAATGACCAGTATAAGAGTTTTTATGGATCTTTGTGCCTGAATGACTAAGTTGGAGTCGGAGAGGGGAGGAGAGTGGTAGAGAGGGAGATAAGAGGAGGGAAGTGGAGGAAAAGAAAAAAATATTGGATGTGTAAGCAGAATCACAAGTGCATGAACTGCGGTACAGTGTCACAGAATCACAGAAGTTTCTGCGTTGTATTGAACCCACAAGAATCTTCAAGTCCAATTCCTAGCTCTTCACAGGATGATCCCCATGTGCCTGAGGGTATTGTCCAAAAACTTCTGTAACTCAGACAGGCTTCATGCTGTGGCCACTCCCTTGTGGAGCTCATCCCAGTGCTCAGCAACCCTCTGGGTGAAGAACTTTGTTTCTAATACCCAATCTAAAACCCTAAACCTTCCCTGACACAACTTCAGGCCATTCCCTCTGGTCCCGAAACTTGTAACAATGTCTGTCCCTCCTCTTCCCTTCACAAGGAAATTTTCTGTGGTCTTTTAAAAATTAAGGATTGGTGAATGGAAGAAGGGATATCTGCTAGCCAGACATGGATTTCCTTTTCCTTTCTCTTAGGGTTTCCAGATTGTGTTTTGTATTGTACTCTAAAGGTTATATTCCAGTCTTAGCAAAAGTAAAATAAAAGTCTGTTGACTTGACAAATATGTTGTTTCAGATGTTTATCTTCCCAATTGTTGATGAAAACCCTTTCCAATTTGTTCATAGACTTCCATTAGAATTTTTTTTTTTCATAAATTCAAAACACTTGCTTCAACAGATTTTCCCTCAGTGTTTCAAAAGGCTGAATAACATTGAATGAACTAAAATAGAGCTGTTGTCTGTGGCAGAACAAAATCTTTAAGCCATTAGGAGACTGCTGTGGCTGGATTCTTCTCTGTCCATGCTATTAGGATTTAGGGTTTAAAAAGAAAAGCTGTATTTGTGTTTCTCCACAGAAAAATATGCCAGTGATCTGACCTCAATCAATGAACTCTTAAGATGCAGCACAGGTGCTAGAGATGGCTAAGAAGAGACAGTTGGAGAAACATATTGATTATTTTTATTGTACGCTTCACACTGTCACTTGACAGATTAATCCAAAGCACGTAACTCTTTCCAGCAGCTGGAAAAGAGGTTGATTTCTATCTCACCCCTAGCATTCCCATCAAATGATGAACTATAACATTTTTGCCTGCAAACTCAAATTTTAAAGAAAGGTCAGACAGAATCAATATTTGTTCATACACTAAAACTTTAAAAAACTGTCCAACTGGATATTTTCAGGTCTGCTGTTAATATGTTGAATGAGTTCCATGGGTGATACTATGATTTGCCAAAATACTTAAGCATATGTTTGATTTTAAACTCTGAATCATCTCATTTGCAACAGAATTTAAGAAAGCATGCCAAACTAAGGATGGAGCTGGAGACAGATAGCAGTACTCTCACACCCCTCAATCATCACCTCTAGGAGTTTTGCTATTTGGATGCAGGTGGCCCAGCTATTTTGCAGGAATTTATGTTTGGCAAGCATTTACCTGGAAGCCAGAATAAAAATACATGAAAAAATTGACCAGATCATATAATGAAGAAACAGTAAAAAATCTGTTGTTATGGAAAATAGGCAAGGAAAAAATATGGTGTTCGTGAGCTTTAGGATTTATTTATGCTTTTGGCTGCTTCAAGACCATCATGATTACAAAGAAGTCTGCAATTAATATTTCCTGTGGTATTTCACAACCAAGTTATGATAATAATTTTATATTTGACCAAGTGTGTAGGAACTTCTAACTGCATACAAAAGGAGCAGTCTGGAGACAAAATAGTTATCTGAACATACAATAGTATCAGTGAAAAATTCTGCTGTACTCTTGTTTCTCATGTAGAGCAGCAAGAATAGGTCTAAATATAGTCACCACAGAGACTGGATGCCTCATTTCTCTAATGTAGTCATTCTTCTGGCATTAGAGCCAAGTTAAAAATTATTAATATCTTTATTGCCATGAAAATGTAGACATTGTTTGAATGTACTTTTGTATTTTTATAGCTGACTTCTCAAAATATTCAAACATGGAATTCCATCTTTGCTGTGTATGGATACAATATCTCACTATTGGTAAGCAACAATGCAATAACAACAGCTGTAATACCAATCTGTCTTGCAAGTTATTTTATGTGCAAAATGAAGGGACACTTAAAATAACCTTGAGTGTGGCTTTAAAGGCTTAATTCACTCAAAAGTGCTATTATCTAGTTACATAAGAGAACAACTGGTTTTGTTATGGTGTCTTAAATTCTGGAGATTTTTAAATTCTCAAATCACAGTTGTGGGTGAATCTGTCCTGAAGATTTTTGTGTCACTTGTCACTAAGCAATGTTTCCACCTTGCCTTCACAATGGTGGAAAAACCTAATCAGTCTGGGTTCACCATGCTAAGGGGTATTTGCTGAAAATTCATCACATGCAGTCAGTGTAGGTTTTGAGTGCCAGAAAACTCTCTCTAACTGATTTTACCACCAAAGTTAAAAGTGCCAGAGACCCCTTTCCCTGATGGCACTACTGACAGTCTTTCTCAATCTGGAATAGGCAAACAAGTTTAAAGAAAAGAAGAACTGGCTTAAACAACTGTGCAAAACTCAAAATGTGTTTCCAATGAATCAGTATTTTGGTTTTGAAAAAAACTGACATAAAGTTTCTTGTCTGGTTTTTGTTCTGCAGTCACTTTTAAAATTCCTGACTCAAGTTTGGCCAGTAAGTAGAAACAGAGCCAGAAAATGCTACAGACCTACCTTTTTTGTGGAGTCTTTTTTAAAAAAAAAGAAAAAATCAAAATAAAGAAATAATATGTATACATACACGCATACATATATATACATATATTTATAAATCTCTCAAGAAGATCTGATTTTGCAACTAATATCAAGTTTTGAAAATCCAAGTTTAAGTCAATTTAAACCCAACTTCCCACTTGTCAAATAAACCAAAAAATCGTTGTTGGTAGTGATAGTTTATGTCAGAAATGTGATGTGACTCCAGACTGGACCTATACACAGATACAAATTTCCTTAATGATTTAAGGGATAGAAATGTCATCATAATTATTTTATGGGAAACTTACTTTTACATAAATAGTCTGGAAAATATTTGTATTTTATATTGATAGCATCCTTATATAGTTGGGTTTGAAGGCTCAAACTTTTCTTTCCAACTCACAGAAACAAGAAGAGGTAGTGTTTTTATCAGTTTTGTTTTGGCACATGGTAAAGGGGTAATAGGAGTTCTAACTGCAATGGTCATCTTTGAATCCAGATAGGATTTATTTTAAATTAAATATGAGTGCAAACACGGGCTAGACAGTCACTTTTTAAAAAAAGGTAGATCTGAAGAACCTTATGAAAATTATTCCCAAAGATTTAGGGAAAACAAAGTTACATGTGAGTTCTCAATGGTGAGAACAAGATTTAGACTGAACAAAAAATTAATGTGACAGAAAGAGAATAGTCCTTTGTGTCATTCAGAGGCAGTGACTTTGGCATTATGGCCAATAAGTTGAGGTAAACTAGGTAAATTAAGAAATATATGCAGCAATTAAGATTAAAGCAGACAAAATATAGGCAAAACCAAATGTGTTCAGCAGAGGTTCGGATAGTCTTTATCTCACGTTGTTGAAGTTAATCTATGCCATTGCAAGATCTTGTAGGGCGGACTAATGATGAGTTGAATGTGTTAATTCATTAAGTGGTGGAGCAGCTCAAAAAATTTTAAGCACAGACATGCCATGGAATCTTAAAACTATAGAACTTTTTGGGTAGGAGAAGACCTCTAAGATTGAATCCAACCAACACTGCAAAGTCCACACTAAACCACATCCCCAAGTGCCACATCTATGCATCTTTCAGCTATCTCCAGGAATGGTGACTCCACCATTTTCCTGGTCAGTCTCTCCCACTGCTTGATAAGTCTTTCTGTGAAGAATTTTTTCCTAATATCCAATTGAAACCTCCTCTGACACAGCTTGAGGCCACTTCTTCTCATCCTGTCACTTGTCCCAGGAGGAAGAGACTGTCCCCAACCTGGCTACAGCCCCCTTTCAGGTAGCTGTAGAAAGTGGTAAGGTCCCCTCTGAGAGTCCTTTCCTCCAGGCTAAACCACACCGGCTCCCTCAGCCGCTCCTCATAATATTTGTGCTCCAGACCCTTCCCCAGCTCCATTGCCCTTCTATGGATCTCCTCTAGCACCTCAATGTTCTTCCTGAATTTGGGGACCCAGAACTGGACACAGGTATTAAACAGAATCAGCCCTCATACTGAGCTCTGGGCAACGTTAATTGTGCCCAGCCAGCAACTGGAAGTTATTCCAGTCCTCCTCAGCTGTTTCTAAGCCACTGCACTGCAAGGAGTGATTAATCCACTTTAAACTCCCCAGATTTAGGACAGAGAATAAGATTACCCAGGAGCAAATGACTCCATAGACTTCTAATGAGGATAGTTGGACTGTGTGAAGCTCTGACTTTTGCTTTAACTTTGTGTTTTGGTCAATAATATCATTATGAATACTGAATGCACAGGGTGCAGATAAAGAGAATCTAAAATATTTTTCTTTCCTGAAAGGACTGTGCTCATCACTGAATAAGAGAATCAGCTTTCTTCTTGCTTATTTTCCCAATGGCCCCATTTTGCTCTGCAGAGTGGAAAACTTTCAGCTCAAGGCTCTGTGGTGGTGAAGGTATTTTCCAAGGAGGTGGGAGCTGTGGGATTGTTTTTTTTCTGGAAATGAGGGAAAAAGTCTTACACATCTGGTTCTCTAACTGCTAAAAAGCTCTGCAGAAGTCTGAGTGCAACTTGTTCCTCTACCCATGTGCTTAAAAAGAAACTTTCCAGATGCATAATGAGGAGAACCTGATTCTTACCTCCAAGTCTGGGAGATTTCAAGCTGTAAATCCCAGGTGCATGTAGGTTTTTATCTCAGTTGTAAAAATATCCTTTTGTGAATATGAGAGAGCGAAGATGCGAATGTGCTTCATTCCTAAATAGTGTTATTACTTGGCTTGAGGCTTCCTTAAAGGTATAGGCATCTCTCAAGTCTAGAGCTTAACACAAATGAGAAACTAACTCAGAATTATACATGCTGTTCTCAGTGAACTCCAGGTTCTGTTATGATTAGTTGGGCATTGTTTATATACTTCTGGAAAGTGTTTTATAAAGACCAAAACAAAGTAAACTTTCCATCATTATATGCCTATCACTCCACCTTCTCTGTGAGCAAGCTGCTTTTCTTGCCTTTTGCACGTCTTTTAGACAGTTGAGAATGAAAGTAAGCTGTTATATTTTACTGCACCTTAGTCCTCTCAGATTGCTCTTTTTCAGAAAGCAGCTGCACTTCCTCTGTAGATAGGATTGCAAGGAGAAGTCCAGTCTGTGTGATGCCTTTCTCAATTATTTTTAAACTTTTAGTAATATTCCTGGCTGTTTTAGGACATTAGAGATTTGATCTCTTAAAATTAAGTATTCATAAGTGATTCTCTGAGGTAAAGCCCAAATCAGTAGGCAATTTTAAACATACAGATTTTGTCCCACAGTTAAAAGCTTAACTGAAAAAGGTATTATAACATTCTTGTGAGAAAAAAAAAAAACCCAACAAAAAAACCCCAAAAAAACCCATGAGGAAATGAATCCCATTTACATGTTTGGTGAAAATACGATTAGGAGTTTATATAGTGAGAAAATGCATTTTTTTTCTCTTTGCTATTATACTACTGCTTGTTTTTTGTCTCGTGCTTTGATGAACTTCTTTCAAAAAATCATATGAGTGGAAGAACAAAGCCTGAGTATTTTTTTGACATCTTACAGTGCATGAGAGCAGGTGTATGCTTGGCACCTTTTAAAATCAAGAATGGATAACACCTCAAACTATATTTCTTAAAAAGCAGATAATCTCCTCACAGATCACACATGAAAGTACAGATTTTTATGTGCAGGTTGATTATTGTAACTTTTTTCTTTTTATTTTATTGAATTCTATGGATTTTACCAGATTTACAGAGAGGTAAAGTTCAAATAACCGAGTGTTAAATCCAGCACATTAAAAATGACAAGTACCTCTAGTGCAATATTCATACAAATATCTCTACAGTTATATTCTCCTGCTCCTTGCCAGACACTTTGTTTTTGTCTGCCTTTAATTTGGAGGCTTATGGAGAAAGAAAATATCACTATTTCTTTTTGTAAGTTTACATAAAACTACACTCTTTGCTGCAAGATAAATAATGAATAAAGTTTACTCATGCTGTTTGAACAAGTTTGAGGAGCCTTGCAAGAAGTGAGCTGACAATGCAGACTTAATTGTTTGATCAGTCAAAGCATATTCCCAGCAATAGAATTAAGTTGATTCCCAGCAGTCATATGCCACTGCATGTTTTGTGATTTTGCATTATCAGTTGGAAATTGATTGAATGGCATCCCTTGAGCTTTAATCTTTTTCCTAATTGCCTGTGATGTATTTTTCAGGAAAGTTGACAGCTTTGGAAGGGTTTGAGTTGCTCTGTTAACATATCTGGTTTCTCATCTTGTGGCATAGACTGACTGGAAATCCAGAGATAGAGAGCTTTTGTGTAACTTCCAGACAGATTTAATTATCAGTAATTACATAGCAAAACAAACAAAAATACTTTCAAGCAGTGCTTTTTGTCGTACTGCTGTCCCCAAACAAAATGCAAGCATAAGCTTCTGGGAGAAAAGGAGAGGCTGAGAAGGAACCAGCACTACCTCCTCACAGTAAAAATGGATTCTCTGGAGGATCCCATGGAGAAAAACACCTGATCTGTGGTGAATATCTACATTTGAATTAGTCACTTCAGTCTTCTTTAACATTAGGGAGGGGAAAGGAAGGGTTAATCTCAGTCTAATATAGACAGTTTAATTATGTGAAATTAATTATTCTTTAGGAGTGTGTACTTTACTTTTTGGCTGTGAAAGCAATGTGGTGGCTTTAGTTTGAATAAAGGCATCTGCACTGATAAACTACATCTAGGTTAGGTGTATTCTTTTTGATGGTTTTGTGCCTAATGGTAAATTAAGTAATGCCAAGGAATGAACCTGGCTATTGGAATTCAGTCATCTACAATATTAATATTTAAACAGCCCATGGTGTGATTTTGGCCTATTCCACTTAGGACTACACCAAATAATTTCTTGGTGTAGTTTGGGAGCAGACACAGCCATTCCTGGCAGATAATGTGAATGTAGGCACTCTGTCTTTGAAGGTAAAAGATTTTAGAAATACAAATAGAAAAAAAGTTTACAAGTGAGGTTTAATTTTCTGCTATGGATGTATCTCGAACATTCAAATTTGAGAGTAATGGTAGGGGACAGTAAGTCTTCATAATGGAATATGCCACATATTTTCATAGTCACGAGTTCAGAGTAATCACACAGGATCCCTCTATATTCTAGATTTTAAAATTAATGCTATTATCAACAATATGAATAACAATATGAATATCTTTTGAAAGACAAAATATTTAATAGTTGTTTTGAGTTCTGGGTAAGTTATTCCATGAAAATGACATCTGCAAAATATATACTTTAAAATGAAACTTATATCAAGCAAATAATTTCTTTAAATATATTAATTTCCTTATATGGAATAGATACTGTGTTCTCTGATTCAAATGAAAAATTACAAAGTCAATGAGAAGTGAGAACAGGCTGTTTTCAATTTTCTGAGATATGAGAAACTGCTGAGCCAATTGGTAATTTCAATTCACATGCTTATTTCCCTATTAATGCTACTGTAAAATAAAGAATAAACAGCCTTTGCTGTGCCTTTTGCTTAATTAGCCATAACAAAACTTTCTGAAGTGTGGTACCCCAGCAATTGAAGGTATCATGATTGTAGGCAGTGGCCTGCCAACAATAATATGAAAAGATCCCAAAACTTGCCAAGACTTCTACTCAGCAAGGCTGGGGCTTCTCCAAGTTATCCAAACCAATTCCCGCAGATGCATTGGGCTGATTATATCAAACAATTTTCAGATGTTATTTATTCATCATATTCTGGGTATCTTCTCTTAACAACACTATCTAGAGGTTGTTTTCAGAAAAACTCAGATAATTTGATCTGGGTTCCATGCAGTAAGAATTTTAATTGAGGACTTAATGTTTTAGTAAATTCTTACAGTTGCACTGCACAGTATTAACCATATTCCATTGATTTTCCATGAGCACTTAAGACGAAGAAAAAGTTTGCCATAATTTCCTTCATTAACTTGATGCTGGACAATGGTCTGGATTTCCCAAGGGAAAGAGTCCGGTGCAGCGGAACTGATACTCCTTAGTCAGTGATCTGCTGAGACCAGGTGGGCAGAGAACAAGTGGGATATGGTAGACTGGGAAGGAAGAGGGGCTATGGCCTTTTCCTCCTTACTGACTAACTAAAGCATCTGAGCTGGAGATGACAGGGAAGTAGCTCAATGCTGATGAAAGCCTGCAGTAAATTAGTAGCATTTGGGAGTAAAGGGGAAACAGGAAGGAAATCGTGCCACAACATCCCAGAAACGCTCTTCCTCCCAAGACTTTTCCTGGATATGTGCCCCTGAAGATGCCATTCTTTGCTTTGGAGAGTAGCTAAATTAAGCCCTGTCTTTGCTGAGTGCCTGCCAGCCTCAGGCAGGCAGGAGCTGCAGGGAGACCAGGCCAAAGGCATGCATGTGTGCCCATGGTTTTCATGGAGGCTCTTTTGTGAGGAGAATTCTGAAACTGTGTCCCTTTGCACAGCATAGATTTAGCAAATTTGTGTGCATGGATATGCAAATAACCTCCCTGCTTGGACTCCTGAGATCCTCTGTCTTTGCTGTAAGCATGTCCTTTGACAGTAGTGCTATCCTAAGTACACCAAGGAACATAAATACAAACTTGGCTCAGAAATGCTCCCTATTTTCTGAGATTAAACACCTCTTTATGGCTGCATCGATTTCAGGGTCTGAACAACTTTATAGTTGACTCCTATAAGGTTAATGGAATCTTGTGGAGAACACATAATTTGTGCAGCAATGAAAAGGAGCAGAAACCTCAAGTGAGAGATGCAGTTACTGTGGCATGTACAGTGACATCTCTACAAACATTTGGATAAAAATTACAAATTCTCTTAATAAAGAGAAAGGGTAGAAAATGTTGGTGAGAAAAGTTGCAAATCAAGCTATGATAACAGTGAGAGACCTCTCCAGGCAAACACTGGCCCTGTCCCTATTCACTGAACTAAGTATGCTTTCCAAGTAGTCTAGCTTTTTCTGGTATTTGTTCTTCATCTGGTTAGGACTGTTGCTCAGTTATTGAAGTCTAATATGTGTTACATGATAAAAGACATGTCCAAGAAGCCTACCATCTGCTTTATCAACCACAACTGATCCACAGCTTCCATAACAGCCACCTAAATGCAGTTCTTCCTCAGTTGGGAAGTTCCATTGACATTGTGGGACAATAGACATGAGGATGGGAGACATTTTCCTGCATTTTCTTTTACTGTTAATGGAATCTGGGGAGACTGCCACTCATGTAAACTGTCCTTTGGCTGGAGTTTTCCACTGGAAGGACAGCAGTTCCCAACACAAAAGCTCTTTTAGTGTAAATAGAAGTCAGCTTGCATCCAGCAGCAGGATAGAGAGTGCCAGTCTTACTACACCCTCATTCTCCACGCCCAGAGCCAGCTGCTGCACTCTCTGGCCTCGCAAGGGGTCTGGTTTGTGAAGCTGTGGGGAGAGCCCCTCATGGCCAAAGGAGTGTGATGCTGAAGATGGAGACATAGGGAAAGTCTGGGAGAGAGCAATGTTTGTGAAGAAAACCCTTGTGAAGCTACGTCTTTATTGTTGCAAATCTACAGTTCTTTGTTCCTTTGAGAAGATGAGTGCCAAATGGAAACCCATACTAGCGGTGTCTGGCTCTCATCTTGCAATTCCTTTGGATAATTTTGAGAGAGCATGTATACAAGCAAGGCAATGGATAATCAGGCTCCTCAGTAGGTAGGTATGTATCTTCCACTTTAGAAGCCAAGAGAAAAAATTGTGTGATGTGGTTGCTTTGAAGGTGTTTTATTTTCTTTTCAGCTGGTTCTCTGAAAAATAGGAGTAGTGCCAAGTATTCTAAAACTAAGAATGAAGAAATACATCTTATTTCAGGATATTTTTCTAGATAATAAGGACAGAAAGAAAGGATTTTAGAGGTGAAAAAAGAATGAGAGGACACAAAAAGATATTAACCTTTCAGGGGTTTTTTTAATAAAAAGGAATAATTATTTAACTTCCCCTATGCCATACATTCGACATGTGCTTCCTGCTGTATATCTAAGAAGAAAATTAACTTACAAGGGTTTTTGGGCACTTTAGCACTGGAGATAATAAATTAATTCAAAATTTTAAATAACATTTGCCATTCTTCAGTAAAAAAGTTTTATTCTACTCTCCATTCTAAAGCTACTCCTCACTTGCTTTAAAAAAATTCTCAAATAAAAAATTCCATTCTAAAATTCTAATTTTCAGAATGACTTCAATGAGTAAATTCTAGTTCTCTTCTCTGTTCTTATTTTCCCTCTTTAAGAAGTCAATCTCCTCTTTTTTTCTGGTTTTTATTTTTTAATGCTTTTTGCAAGAGTCACATCTAAACTTTCATGTTATCATCATCTTGCAGCAATGTTACCATTACAGCGACAGTACCAGAGGCTGTTGAATTTGATTTTCATTATTCCTTTTACTGTCCCACTGGATATATGGCATGTGAACATTTTAGTATTGCATTTCTTTCTAATGATATTACATCTCTTTCTATCTCCCAAAACATGAATAACACTAGTTTGCCAGGTAAATCAAATCAGCAAGTCTGGATGACTTTTTCTCTTAACACTTCCCAGCAGACACAGACTTTTGATAAGAACTGCAGCATGAGTTGATTGTACCTTCAAAGGAAGTATGTGGGTAAACCTGGGGAGCATGTAACTAAGGCTTTATTTCAAAAGACAGAAGCAGGAAATGGAGAATCAGGATCCCACCTCCAGGCAAAAGAATGCCTCTTGGCCAAGGAACTACAGATGCTCGTGGTAAGATGGGTCTTGATTCCTGGATTCTGCTACCAAAGCAGTCCTTCTCTGGGTTTGGGACCCAGGCCAGACCCCGGGCTGATACACCCTATTTTGTTGCTCTTGAGTTCCTTACCAAGTTTGACTCTGCTCTGCCAGCAATTAACAAAAGCTTTGGCCTAAAGCTTGAATATGATTATAGGAAGCACCTACTGCAGTAAATATTTCATTAATATCAATGTCTCCTTCTCAATTTAAGTCCAATATATTCTATTTCACATCTTAAAATAATTTCATGTCATCTACTGCAACTTTCATCCCAAGCCTAGAAATCCCAAAAAAATTGGCAGAGTTCAGAAAATACATGTCAGTCCTTTGACTGCATCCTTTAAATGAAATCTCAACAAATTCAATTGGATTTTTCTTGAGAAAGTAATGAGTAAGAATTGATTCTGTCAGAGTCGACATTGCTACAGTCAAAATTAAGACTGAGTCACCTTTGAGGAAAGGGCAAGGGCTGCATGAAAGTGACAGGGACAAAACTAGGAAGCAGAAGCTTTACAGATATGTCTTAAATGTGCCGAACAGCTGAGAGCTCGTTATGGAGAAGGAGAAGCCTGTCCTAAGCAGAACAGCATTTCTGTCTATCCACAAAGATGCCACCTGGGAATGCCCCTAGCCAAAAGCCGTTGGCAGTTTTGGTCAGCAACCTCCTGGAAGTCCGTCCCCACAACAGGCTCCATCTCCTGACTACATCATGTCGGAAATGACTGTTCCTCACTTGGTACAAATGTGTTCCTATGATATGTTAGACCTAGCACAAATTCTCCAAATCCCAAATAGAAGGGAATTGAAGCAATTCCATGAAGTTCCACATGTAAAAATAGTACTGCTTAAAAGCATTTAGTATTATTAGACTGGATTTCCCAAAAGAAGAAATATGTTCTGAATGTAAGATCACTTTATGTTTTTAGCCTCTTAAATCCATCTTCTTGTTACAAATTTCCTGACTTTTTTCCAACCTCTGCTTCTTCAACAGAGCTGAACAGTCTGTTGTGGATATATCTGTTAACGTTATTACATATATTTTCTGGTCCAGCCAATCAGAGTCTGTCCAATTGCATATCTTTAGGCAGCACACTAAAAATGGAGCTCAAAAACAATATAAAAAATGGTATTTCTCTATGTAGGAGGATGTGAGTGAGAACATAGCTCTTTCCTTCAGCCCTGATGATTTACATGAGGTAACATCATAAACCTGTCTTTATGTGGGAGACTCCATGAACATATCATGAATCTGTCAATTTCCAGTCTCTCTGGTATACTTGGTGGCAGTTTAAAATCTTCTAGAGACTGAAAAAAGAATTCTAAAAATAATATCTCCCAGATATAAAGAATAGACACCACAAAATGCAGTGATAAACATTTCATAAGGATATTAGTGGAGATCTGCTTTCTTCTTTGGTAGCATTTCACTTCCTACAGGTTTTTCCCTGATTATAAACCTGTCTGCTTTATCTACCATGGGCTCTACATCAATATTGTCACCTGCAGACTGCTGACTTCTCTTAGAACTGTCTCCACCGGACAGAAACAATAAAACTTGTTTGATAAATAAAACTCTTATCTATGCTCTTGGTCAAATACAATTTGCAGAGACTTTGAAAATCTACATCTGTTCTGTATACAATTTGTATTGCCATTTGTTCCACAGATGTGTAACAAGACAAATACCTGTCCAGGCTTACATGTGATTCAGAAATGTGTATGTTAATCGTGCTGGTGGAAGGAGGTGAAGGAAAAGACAATAAATCAGCTTACAAATGGTTTCACTTGGAAAGGTCTAACAGAACAGGGTTATTTTTATCCTAGGATGCTTTTAATTTGAATCAAAAATGCTTTACCACATGTTCTGCCAGCAGTTCAAAAGAATTGGTAACAAACATTTAATCTTTTTTATTCTGGGATTGGCACTAAGCCCTCATCAAAAAGCGTATGCAGTCAAACAGCTTATCTCCACTGAGCTGTTTTCCTTAATGTGTTCCTAATTATAATCCTATATATTGCTCACTGTGGCTGAGGGAACAATATGGCAATAATTTCTTTACAGACCTCGCTGTTCTTTGAACTACAAGTACAGAGGGCTAGGACGGAACCAGATCAATGGGATTTGAGTGCAGAGGAATCCAGCCAGATGCAATCTCTGGAGAATGCATTTCCAGCTGTTCTCCAGAAAGGGACCAGAGCAGACAGCTGGTAACTGTGCAGCCACTTTCATACAGCCCCGCGGATCTCTGCTGCAAGGTGTAGTCCTTATCTTTACTGCATTCTGCACCTCTGGGGAGGGATTCACGCAAATTCCACACAAAAGGTGTTTTTTAACAACAGGGATTGGAGTAATAGCCTGTCTACCCCCTCCTCTCAAGATTTCATTAGACTATTAAAAAGTTTCTGAAAGACTATTTGAACCAAACTTGGACAAATATTTCCACAAGCCGAAAGCTGTAAAATGATGCTGAGAGGAAATAAAAGTATTTGTGCTATAGTGTTAGCTATGTTTGTTTGTGGAAGGTTTTAGAATGCATAAAATTTGAAAAGTTGTGGCTTTTATTTTTAAATTGCCTGCAGCCTCAGGAGTTGCAAGACTTTCTGCCTTCTTTTCCCTATGTGAACACCTGGTTCACAAAGAACACGTTTTGCCATAATGTGGTAGATAGCAAGGAAATGAAAATAGTTATACCTGAAATTATGTTTATACCAAAACAACTCTTAGTATTTGTCAGCTTCCACTTAGCTCTGATGCAGTGATAGTTAACAAGGAGCAGAAAGTAGTTGGCTAAGGTTTTGGTACCCGTGTGCTTTTGGTAAAATTTCCCCTTACAGATCATATCCCTTCTTTTCTGATTGACGCACGCACTTCCTTTACTGGAATGTGTTCCCATTGCTCACATACCCCACACGTACAGAGGACCCAAGCAAAACAGAGCATAGTGCTTAATCTTTAAAACAAGACAGATCCAGAGGCAAACCCCTCAGACTAACCCTGCATCATTCACAAGACAAGCAGGGTATTCTGGGGCTATATATTTGTTTTAATGAAAAAGAGGCCATTGTACAAATCATCTTTCTAGAGACGATTCAATTCCTTCAAAGGGTGTTTGGGCAGGTACTGCATCCCAAGCCTAGAAATCACAAAATGGTATATTTCATAAGTGTGTGTTACTGATGTTACAGGGACTGAAAGGCAGATAAACTTAGTTTTGCCATCCCTAAAGGATCCAACTACAAAGTTGTTTTTTTATTCACTCACACACAGTGAACACTGTTCTGCATTTCTGTCTTGAAGGTTTCATAAAACCCATTTTTTCTGTTCTTGGGTCTAGCTGCCTTTGCTAAATGATGTTGAGAACTTCAGAGATCTTCCCTACTCACACTCTTTTAAAGGCCTGGTGTCTGTGAAGTCAAAGTGTGGAATAACTTGAAAAACAACACTACTTAACACACTGTTGCACATATGAGTAATCAATCAAATAATTAAAATTACTGAGGATGTTCAGCTGGTCTGTGAGGCAGTTAAGGCTGACTGAGGCTCCCCAAGTAATAAAGATCATTGTTTTCAGAAGATACTCTTTGTTTTTTACTTTCATGTCTTATGCCTCAACTTTTGGGATCACTGCCTACAAGATATCTAAATTTTACCCTTTCAGACAGGTGGAAAACATATCATTGTTTCTGTGTGGTTCTCTTAAGGTGCCAACTTCTTATTATTGCCAGACACTCTACTTCTCACTACTTTTGTTAATGTTCATTCTCCCCCCAGTTACAGCATTATTTTCAGACAGTGTGACCAGACACCAAACCATATTTTGTGATACAGGATATGTGTCTTTTGCCACAACTGCCTTTTATATACTGTCAAGTCACCAGTGAGTTTCTTTCAATTTCAAATAGAGATTGCACTCTTTCAAATAAACAGATAAACAATTTTTTGATGAACGTTGATCCCATAACTTCTGTTGAGTCCTCTAGAAAGTGTGCTGGTGATTGTCAGATTGTTGTGCAAGTCAGCCATTTTTAACTGAAAGAATATTCCCTTTAGGGTGGATATTTCTGGGCCACTTTTAGCCTTGAGAACAACTTTATGGTCAATTTAAGCTACTAGAACCCTCACATGAACAAAAGAAATAAAATTTTTACATCATTGGTCAAGGCCAAAGATTTGAGCAGATGAATAATTGTTCTTTGTTAGAATCTATGATGGAAAAAACACTGGTTGCCAGTTTCAGCTGTGCTGTTACATGAAGACTGAGTCAATAGCCCATTTGTGGCATCTTCTAAGAATTTAATGTCAAATCAAGTCATGATATTTCAGGATCAGAGCTTCTTTGCTTCAGTTTCTAATGTCTGTTGAATAACTTTGCACTGTAACATTTCCAGGCAGTCAGTTTAGGCTGTTAGACTGAGAGTCTATACATGAATCATATTTTCACTGATAATTTTGTATCAGTTTCACATCTAGTAAAACATGTTTGCTATTGAAAACCTCAACTCTGGTGTGACCTACCACTTACTGTCTTACACACATATATTATTGTCTTCACATAGAAGCTACATTTCTGCTTGTTCCGATTTATCTCAGCTGATCCATCTTTTCCAAAGCTTCTGGTTATGTGATATAACTTTTTCTTTTCATAGTTAAACATCATGTTTATAGTCTTTTGTATCCTCCCTACCAACAAAAATGTTATATTTTGCAGTCAAACCCCTCAGGGGCTGGAAAGAACCCAAATAGTAATCTGCAGAAACAATATTTCTCAAAGGGACTGTTGAGTGTGAACAAATACCTTCTGTTTTTCTTAGGGCCCCCTGTTGAAAGCTATTTGGCATTATCCATGTTCCCCAATATGTCTCCTCTCATAGACAGAGGAGAGTTGTCACATTTTATAGATAGATAGATAGATAGATAGATATCTTCAGAACTTAAAACAGGCAGAGATTTTTCTCTTTCTAAATCTAAATGGCTAGCAAATGAACACACACAAGTAGTTCTTTTTTGTTACTCTCAGAACAATAAACATCACTGTGTGTTTCAGGGTAAGAGGATTTTCGTTTGTATATGAGTCATGGATTTTTTGGCTCATTCAGCAATTTTCCTATTCTTACTTTCTTTTCTTACAATGATTTGAAACTTCTCACTAAAGTGTCAGATAATGTCTTCGGGAAATTTCGTTCTTAAGTTAAAGCTTCTGTTGCCTGTTGAATGCCAACTTTTTTGCTAATAATGACTTCTAGGTTCATCATATGCACCATGGTTTTTTACTCATCATCCCTTTCCTCCATGTTCCTGTGACCTGTTTTCTATCAGGGTGTTGCCAGCTAATATTCCAAGCTTTTTAAGTCTCAGATCAGTCACAAATTGCTCTGTTGGTTTTTCCCTCCTCCTGCATCATCTCTTAGATGAGATACACGTTTCTCTGTGAATCTCAGGTTTCTAATTACCTTAGCTGACTGAAAACCATTCAGAGCCATCTGTTGTGAAAAAAAAAGATTGTTCTCTGAATTTCATTGTCTTGTATCTCAGAGACACAGAATGAGTGGTCCATTTCAACTTGATCCAGCTACATCCCAACTTTCCAGAGAGCTGCAGGTTTGACACAGGTTCTGACTGATGCACTATGCCAATGTTCACATGGTGCATTCTGATAAGTTCTTATTTCTTTAACATGTGATACCCATGTGGTAATCAATGAGCAGATTTACGAGGGATGTAACATTTAACTCAAGTCAGGTCAAACATGAAAAGTTCCATTTACAGTTTACAGGAATTTTAGCTTCCTGGTTTTATATGTAGGTAGTTAAGTCACGCTAAGTTACAAAATCTTTTGTTACATATTGCTATTAAAAAAAAATGTACAACATGTGAGCAAAAATTGCATTGAACGGACAAGTCAGGATATCAGCACTTCCATTTCTACTAGAGACAGAATAATTTTCCATTGAAGTCTCCACTTAGTTTCCACTAAGTTGTAAAAAGCAAAATGAACATGATCAGCAAGGATGAGAACTTACAACTTCCTTTAGAGATAACTGTTGTAGTCACAGAGTAACACAATAACAAGATACCTCCTTATTTTCCCTTTGACCTATAAACGTTAAATTCTTCTTTGAACAATGACATAACCTCATGAGGAAGAATGTGTTGTGGTCTTATCCTGGCTTGCCATGGCTTTAATGCAGTGCCTGAGACCATGATCTGAGAAACAAAAAGCAGGAAATTTTGAATCCCCTCAGGTAGATTTTTTTATTCCTGTTTTCTCCTTTTCCAGACAAATTTTTAACTGTTTGTGACTGTATCATCTTTCTGCTGTTTTCATATTTTTTCGGTGATTTCATGTTGTATTATGAACTTGGTCTTCTCCCAAATTTCCTAATGAGGCGGCTTGAAAGTGAAAACCCATTTATTCAGATTAGACACAGTTCAGGATTGAGCTAGATTCATCTCACTGAACCTAAAAATTTAACTGTGAAGGCTACTTTGCCCTAAACTCCACCTATATTTAATAAATCTCCCAGCAGAGAGTAGGATGACAAGTACCTCTATTTTAGGTATGTCTCTGCTAAGTGGTTGAAAGTAGGCAGATAAATCCAGGCTTGAGGGGTGTCCTCTTAGACCTTCAAGGCACTAGTTCAATTCTGAACTGAAGCACTTGCTTAAATACACTTCTACTTGGAAAAACATGTAAGCACAAACTTGCAGTTGAACATCTAAAACTTAGGCAGAGAATCCTGCAATAAATCATCTTTTTCATGACTACTGATTGTGACATATTTTTTTAAAGGGAAATGGCTCCTGCACTTCTATTTTTCTGAAGCAATTTTAAACCTCCCTCTGGCAATAAGATATTTCCTACTAAGCTAAACCTTACTATCTCAAATTTCGATGTTGTATTTCCATCCTGTTTTTCTGGTTTGGAAAATTCCTGAAGTTTACAATTCCATTCACTTTAGTTTGGAAAGCTGACACTACACATTGTATTCAAATTAGTGGTTCTAATTGAAGAGATAATCTGGCTGTACTTGAAAAGATAAACTCTAACAGTGATTGTAGTAATTGCAGCAATATGAAAAACTCTTTCACTTTCTGTTTTTGCAGATTGGGAAAACCAACACATGAATAGAATAATATCAAATATTTGGTCTTGTTTGATCTTTCAGTAGAACTACTCAGTCATCTTATTAGTAAGCACCTAGTAAAATTCATGTTCTTTGGCTAACGAAAGTCTAGCAGTCACGTTGGGATTCTCTGAAACAGCTGATCTAATTTTTCTAAGCATAAAATAAATACAAGATATAATTACTGCTGAGATTACAGTATGTTTACAAAACAAAATCTGAGCTAGGAGCCATCTATTCCCAAATATAGAGAAAAATTATGCACCAATTTAGCCAGAAGTAAAACCCCACTCCAGGTACTAGAAAAGTAGCCTCCTGTTTCCTAGGGTCCTTTTCATTGCCTTCTGCTGTTCTAAAAGTCCAACTTGTCTCCTCCTTGTCTTTCCTCACTCCACAACTATCTTCCTTCCACCCTGTATTAGCATCTCTGTAAAGAGCTCCAGATCCTTTTTCCAAGCCAATTTAGGCATTTCATTTGTACAAAGAGACCAAAGTATTTCCCTAAGGAGAGAAATATGTGAGTGAATGTCTACTTTAGGGGTACGATCACTACTTGAATTATGGTAGAAACCAAGCATAGTTAGATACCTATCTGATAGACAACCATTGAGCCTGACAGAGTTTTACCTATGAGGACAATTACCTTTTAATCTCTGCTATATCTAGAAATGGTCTCCACTGAAATTGCCATGTTCATCTTGATGAAAATGTAACTAAATAAGATCAAAATGAAGCATCTGAGGTAGAGGGATTTATAACTGGTGCCAAAACAAATCTATGGGACCAGATTTTTTCCACCTAGATTGTTTCAGTCTAAACAGACTGAAAAGTTTTTCCCCTAGTAAGAGAGAAGTCATTAAATAAGCAATTTTAATAGTTCAGTCACCCTCAATTTATTTGGTGTCCCTTTGAGATTATCGAGTGAAGCAAAAATAGTACCTTTCTGTATCTTTCTTTCTATACTACGTAATGAATGCAGAACATGCTTTCACACTTTCCAGTCTTTTTCTTCTTGCTGCTTAGCCTTGTTTCCTTATTTTTAATGATAAATAAATTAACAATAATTTTTGGTGTTCACAGCACACCATACACATCAGCTGAAGAAGAAAAAATGGTTAGTAAATTTTTTAATGGAATGCAACATGTGCTTCCTCTTCTGTGAACTCAACACTCATTCAGGAAATTGATTTGTCAAGATGTAAAAAAAAAAGCATAATTTCATCACATTTTTGGAAAATATGGGTCTAATCTTATAAGATGCAGAAAAGGCTCGGCTCCCTTAAAGCATTTCAATGGAAGCACTTAGCACCTCACAGTAACAGGCTGATTTTACATGTCATTTTAATGATCCTTTTAATAGTTAATTCTGAAACCAACAGCACTGAGCATTGCAGTACCCGGTGCCCTTTGTTGGGCCTGGCTCTGAGCCAGCTTTATGCTTTGCAGCTTATTTGTGCCCAACAATCCCACCTTAAGAAACACTTTTTTTCCCCAGGCTGCAGGTGTTGATATAGCTGCATTGTAGGCAGGATTGTTGGATCAGGTTGTAAATCAGAGCATGGTGCTGACTGGGGAGCAGAGTTCAGGCCTTGGGGCAGATCTGAGCAGTCACTCCCCTCCTCCTCTGCAGTGATCCTGTGCAGCCCAAGAGTGGCCCAAGAAAAGAAGCTTGTACAGGCAGTACAATGTCTGGAAAACCTTGCTAATGTTGATTTTCAAGCAAGAGAGGTAAATATATCAGGCACGACTTTCAACATTTCACACAGGTTTTGTACCAGTGCAACTGAACTTTACTGAAACTTTTCTGGCACAAAACTGGTACTACACAACTGATAGTGTGGCTCACTGCTGCTGCTGCCCTTTTTTCAGTCATATGAGAAACAATGATTAACTTTTCCACGTTTTGGAATATGATCAATTATGACAGAATCGTTCATGGACTCCTGATCCCTCTGGTACTGCAACCTCAAAGACACAACCCATTATTATTCTCCAATATTAATAATTAACATTTCTGAAAATGTATCATAAGGAGAAAATCCCTTGTTATCTGATCATATCTTTGATTTGTATTTATCTTGCACCTTGAGCTTCAATCTTCCCCCCGTTGATATCTCTCCAATGATTTCCATCAACCCCTTCTGCCAGATGTAAAAGTTTTGAGTCCATAATTTTATTCTGCAGTATTAAGACAAAAACCTTTATTGTTTTTATCTTCATAATTTTAATCCTCATCTGCTTGTACATCTTTCTCATGTGATGCTTGTACACCAGCCAGATCCACTACTTCCTTTAGTTATTCAACAACTAATTAATTTTTTGGAATTAATTTGTTAGAAAATGCCAACAAGCCAACAATTACACATATCATCTTCAGCAAAGTGTGAGAAAAGACCAGATATACTGAATGTGACATTGGAAGAACAAACTCCTGCCTGATCCCTTTTCCCCAATATTTTTCAAGTTGGATGATGGATTTTGTCTGGTGAGGAAAATAATGGACCTTCTGGTATGCCTAGCAAATCCTGAAGTCAGTCACTGGCAGCTGCTCTTTTCTCAAGCTGTGTATCTCGAGCTGCCTGCAGCCCTCTGGGTTCCTGATACTCACACCTTTACCAGAAGGGGAAGAAAACTCAACTTCCAGAAAGCCTGAGATTCTGAAAACAATTTTTTGAACTTTCTTACTGAGTGCTTTTTATCAAAACTGCATATATCTGAAAACTCTAACCTCTTCTGTGTATCTAGAGCAATGTACCACAATGAGGAAGGGAAAAATAAGTTAGTAACTCCAGGAAAATCCAATGATTTTCATTCTGGTTTAAATAAGCTGGCTAGCTCTTGTCCTTCCAAGGGAAATTATCTGAGTTGTATCTGAGTAAAATCTGTGTAAGATCCTCAGAACTTGGTCCACAGTAACTCAGAATTTCGTAAAAGCTACTAGCCAAACCTTTTGAGTAAAGTACCAGGGAGAGACAGAGTATGTTCTGTGGAATGATTATATGACTTTGAGATCAAAGATTATTAGGAATTTCTAAAGATATGTTTTCTGTGCTTCTGTGGTGAATGCTAGATTCAGAACTTTGGGGTGATTTTTTCATAAATTGCCAGTTACCCAGATGAACATGTAAAAGAAGTCAAATTAATCCTTAAGAGCATGAAATTGTTTGGGGTTTTTTTTCTTTATTCATAATTCCCTGTAACAGATTATCTATCCAGCAAAACAATATTAAAACATTAAAAGACAAACTGGGAGTGGAAATCCTGGACACAGGATGCAAGAGTGGAACTACATGAATATTTCAGAGGCACCTACAACTTGTACATTCAGAATGGCTCTACTACAATTCTATGAGGAATATGCAGCAAGAGATGACAGGTAATGCTTTATTTCAGAGTAGGTGGTGGTTGGTATAGGGCATTCATGACGTGGGATGGTGATGGCTGTGGTGTGAGTTACACTGTTAGAACAAGGCTGTGGTGTGGCATTTGGCCAGGGGCTGAAGTGAAAACTGAAAAGCGACAACTTTGTATCCTGCCAAAATCTGGTATTGTTCCACAGGCTTTTCATTTTATTCCAAAGGTCGTAATGTACTGTATTCAATCAAATCTGCTTCACAAATCTCCCACTCTAGGAAAAACACTTATGACAGAGTAAGTGATATACTGATTTTTTTATATTTTAAAATTAATTTTCTTTGTAAAGAAATAGGTTTGTACGATAATGTCTGTGTGCAAGAAGGTAAAATCCTGTGAAAAATGTGGCACAGTAAATAGATAAATCTTGTGGCTCAGCAATTTGTGTCAATGTTTTACACAGGAGGAAATTCTCAGTGACATGTATCAGATAATGGAATCATTTCCTATAAGGGTGCTTACTGCATGAGGGCTTTACTCTCTGCAGTGCCATACAATGGAGCACATTAGCAGCACAGCACCAGTTTAACACCAGACATTGAAGGCTGAGCCCTGCTTTTGGTTATTGCATCAGCAGGACTTAAAGAAGCCTTGTTCTAAAAGTAAAGGCCAGAGAGGCAGGGTTGAGAATTAGCAAATACCGAAGAGTGAGGCTTTTTGCATAAGTTGGACCAAATTCCCTTTCCAGTGCTGTTTTTACATACTGAGTTACCCTTCTTATTTAGAAAAAACACTCCTCACAAACCGCTGGTTTTGAGAATCAGATCTATTTTTCCATCTAGGTTTTTTCACTTCATTACCTAAGTGGCTCCATCACCCTAAGTACCTAATACCTCTCATTATCTTAGTGAGTCATTTAGGGGTTGGCTATTTAATATCATGAATTCGTCATAAATAAATATTAGAACTAAAATCTACATTTGCTCTGGAAGATGGAAAGCTTTTTTTAATTTCTGAGGTCTAGGCTACTTAACAGCATTTTGAACCACTGGAAAGGTTTTATAAAGAACCCTGAGAGTGACATAAACAGCAGCTTCCCAGTGAGATATAATATTTTGCCTAATAATAAACAATATCATTTATTGTTGAACCAAGATGTGCGTCTGAGCAGGAGACAAATTTAGCTCTGATGTGGGTTTCCTTCTACACTGAGCTTTCCAACTCAGTAAGGAAAACTTCGTCCTCAAAGGTGAGGAAGAATTCAGCCATGTTTCATCCTAGAAGACTCCTCATGTGCCATAGGAACAGGCAGGTTGGAGATAGCAAAACAAGGTGAAATGTGTTTCATTTTCAGTGCCCAGACTGTTTTTTCAGTCATGCAAAGTGCTCTCACTTTTCCTCTCTGTAATTCTGATGGGTATCACATAATGCTGTGCTATGACGAGGGAGCTCCCATTGCCGAGATTTCTTTTATAAGATCACAAGGGCACATTTTACCTTCTCCAAGACTTCAGTACCTATGCCTACACTGCCTTAGGGCTCTCTTGATCATAATTTAATTCTGTAATTTTTAATTGCTTGCAGTCCACACTTACATTTCTGAGTGTGTTTTCTGCAAGATAGCCTGGATGGAAACCTCTGCCTGTTCTACCCTGAAAGATGAGCCAAGCCCAAGGACGGGTCCTGCATGTACAGGACATAACCCCAGCCAGGGTTGATCAGCACAGCCATTCACCCTGTTCTAGGTGATGACTTATGGGGATGTCAAATGGCCAGGGTCAGGCAAGCAAGTTGTATGTGTGTCTTACTAATAGGGGCTTATATTAAATATTTCAAGAAGTGGTGAAGTATGGCAAAGTGCATTTGCAATGCCTCATGCTTTGAATTAACTCTCACTTACACTTTTAATTTTTTTCAAATATGATGTAGTCCCTTCACCCTACAATTTTTTTCTCAGATCGAATCTCCTTCCAGTCTGAACTACGACTGAAACCACTGGAAATGCTGCTTTAAATTAGAGAGTTTGGGTGAAGAAAAGGCCAAATGCAGTTATTTAGAAAATAGCTATCTAGATTAAACAGAAATTTGAAAGACACACATCCGTGGGTTTGCATGTTGTCTTGCTATATGTCTTGCCACTTGCTCAGAGCAAAAAGGAGAAGAAATCATTCCCATTGGCTGTGAGAAACACTGCAGAGCTCAGACAGTGTGGTACTGTATAGGAGCACAAGGCATGCTACATTCCAGCCTGAGCTCTCCTGATTCCCTTCTGACTGTGTAAACACCGGGCTTTCAGACGGGTCTGGTGCCTACTCTGTTCTTCTTCCTACAAAATATAAGCCCCCTCTCTTGATCAGAAAGGAGCAGGGAAATTCATAAAACAATTTTTAAAAATTATCTACCTTGTTCCTCTAGCAGGCTACCTTTCAGGAAAATTTCTTATTGAAAGTTGCCATGCCCTGCCTTCCCTTTCCCTTCCCCCAGAACACTGTTGATTTGTTTTTGCTATATGAAGACCATTTCTTATAACTGTGTTTCTATGTTTACTTTTGCAAACTTGTTGTGTTTCTTCTTTTTGTTTCTCCATTATTTCTATTGCCCCAATTCTTCTGGGCATTATTTCCTTCAAATTCCTGACCATCAGTAGATCTGTTTCTTTACATCTCCTGACGCTCCATTCACAATACCTCTTGAAATCAGCCTCAACAAAATTCAATAAAGCATTGCCTTAAAAATACAAATACACAAATACAATGCACAAAGATACACTCAAGTTTTCTAATGATCAATGGATAATTAAAGGTCAAACACTCCAGATGGTCTAACATCTCCATATATGTTTTCTGTCTCATTCATCAGCACATGTAGAATAGAGCTCATGTGTTGTCCGCTTGGAAGGAGGAAGACATGAAAAGAAAAGACGTACTGGGAAATGCTGAGATGTTACCTTAGGTGGATCATGGTGTGAAAATCGATGGAAGAGAAAATGTGTAATCCAGCCATTTGTGCTGCTCAAGAGATAACTGGTTTTCTGTGCCTAAAAGGACTTAAGAGGTTCCTTGCATTTGTTCAGGACTTCTTTTAGCCATTCTATTACTAGCACAAACATTTTATAGCTTTGATCTCAGTTCTGATACACATGAGTAACACATTGTAATGACTCTCACCTGATTTCTAGCCATGTTGTGTAGAAGGACCAGAATTTATTTTAGCTGTCCTACTTAATCATCTTTGCAGGAGGGCTAAATACTCATAGGTATGCACTTGAGGACTGAAGAAAAATAGCTGCTGAAAACTTAGTTTAAAGTCGTGGGCATGGTTTTCTCTTTCAAGTTTTATTAATGTGATGGCTTTCAAATCTGTAGCCCTACATCTGTGCGAGTCAATGGAGATTTTGGGAGTTTGGCAATGTATTTTTGGTTATTATGTATGGAATAGAGATGCTAAAAATAAGTACAGTGAACCTCTCTCCATATTATTTAATAAAAACATTTTTAATATTAGTGTGAGGAGGGAGTTTCTTTTGTATAAGAGGAAAAATTGCTGTTGTGTATTTCCAGGAAAATCCCTCAGTTTTATTTCTTAAGCAGAATCCTTTAGAAATGTTCCTTTAACCCAAATAATTTTCTTTCATACAGATGCAAAGATTTGAAAGCAATAAACACAAACATGGACTCGGCATTTTGCGAATGCATGAAGTATTCCTTCTGTCACCTAATTTCCCCAGTGTATATGTATGTGGTTATCTACCCCTTTGCTGGAAATCTCTAGGGAGTTAAGGAAGCTGGCTATCTTATGATCAGGAGCATGAGCCAAAGTATTCCTCCCAGTAAATGACATCTGAAGTGTTTACTGGAAAATTACCTCCTCTTAGGTACTGCAGAGCACCGTAGCTTTGCAGTACCCATGTTAAAGAAAGCAATTCATGTATCAAGCAGGCAGCAATCCCAATGAGGGTGTGATATGTGAAAGGGGTCTGGGAAGACGGGGTGTTTTTTTCTGCACACTGTGCCTAACAATGGCGAAATGTTTTTTCCCTGTCCGTTTGCTTTAACAATGTGCCATTCTGTACCTCATAAGCACTTAATTTATTCCAACTCTTTGGCCTGACCTGTAATCCCCCCTCTCCTTACCCATCTGACCCATCTGTGTTTCATTTCCCACTCATCAGCATCCAAAGAGCCAGGCCCAGGCCCTGTTTGGAGCCATTAGACAGAGATTGGCACTGCTCCCTCTTCCTGCACCACATCCTCCGCTGAAAAAAATGACCATCAGATCAGAGAACAGAGCCTGCTTTGTCCCCGGCAACCAAGATCTGGAAGCACTTTCAATCATTTGCACTCTATACCCACTCAAATGCATTAATGTGATCAACATTGGGCCTGTTGTGGGCATTTTTTCCAGCAAATAGCTTGCTAACATTCCAGGCATGTACTTCCCTGAAAACAAGACGGAGACAGGGCCCTGAATATTCAATTGGAAAATCACCAAGAGCAAGAGCTTAGCTTGGCACGGCTGGTGTTGATTCTTAATAAGTGACTTCCTAAAGCTGAGGCATGGGGCTTACAGCTTCAATGACTTGTTTGAAAAATATTTTGTAGGTGCCTCATACCACTTTATTTCCTGTGGTATGCGTCATATTGTGAGCTATTCTGAGCCAGGCTGTTTAAGCACACTAACATTTTTTTCCAAGATTGCGGTGTTTAACTAAAAATGTGCTTATACAAGATGAGCTCATAGCTATTAGTGCTGATGTAGTTTTAACTGCTTGGATACCAATACCCCAAGGCCTAAAACCTGCTGAAAAAGGAGGAAAACCTAAGCAAAAACCATCCTTCTAAGTTACTGAAGGATTTTGTAGACAAGACAACTGGAAAAATATTTCAAAAGTTGGATTTTGTTTCTGTAGGATGTTTGGTGTGCAAAATGCCTTTCAATCTCATTTTAAAAGCTTGCTACTAAAAGACTTACTGATGTAAATAGCTCAAGAGATTTTAGAAATCCACAGAAAAATAATTTCTTCAGTGTTTTTTCATGTGCTACAAATATCACTTCCAGCAAAAACAGTTTATGTGTGCTTCTCCAGTGCAGCTGGATGGACTAGGTATATCCTAATGTTTTATTCATTGGAATATGTCTTTCATTGACATGGCTACCATGACAAGGCAAGTTTGACTGTGCTGAAGGGGGTCAGCAAAGATTTTTGTCAAGGCTAGCCATTGTGGAGGAGGGTGTCTGGCTGTCACAGCGCTATTGTTCAGTGATGTGCTCTTGTACAAGTCCCATTCTTCAAGCTGAGAGAAGATGGCAGCATTTTGCATGACACACTTGAAAAGTCAAGGGGTGGGATTTTTGGAGCTTACCTTGATGCCTAAACAGGACTATGAACAATGGGAGGTACCTTAACAAAGCCTTGTTTCAAAGGCCATTTTAGAGGAACGGCACTTGCCTGGATTATATCAGGTCGTGTCAGGTATAAAGGTATTAAAAAAAGAAAATTACAATTAAGGGAATGAATGTCTATATGAAGTCCTATGACTGTTCACTTCTAAGCCAAAAGCTGTATCTTGGACATAATCTGCATCTAGATGTTCTGTGTAGAAGAAATAAATGGAAACAAATACATGAAAGAAAATGGAAATCGTTTACATTTTCCTAAATATGACATGTATGGAATAAGGGGAATGAGAAAGGCAATGATGTGCAAATAACACATACCATGGTCACTTTTCCTAACCCAAACTGTTTAAGAGTTGGGGATTCATCTGTAGAAGAGGTCATATAAAAGGACATTTGCACATACACAATTTATTTTCATCCAGAGTAGTTTTCTATATTTCAGTGAAAAATAACTGAGACAGCTGAAAATGTCAACAGGAATGTTTTATTCACATTAAAAGATTTATGTAAAAATTTTGTTGGTGATCTTATTTTTCTTACAAGTACACACATGTGAATTGAAGTTGAACCCTTTATTAACAGCAAATATAATAGTTTCTTCCTGAATTACTAAAAAAAAAAAATTCTTTGCCATCCTAGAATCTCTGCTTATAATTTTCTGTGGACTGTGGTAATTTATGGCACTTTGTTTAAGTGACAGTGCTTTTTGACAGGGTCCAAGTACCTATGTTTCTACTTGCATATCTGAGTCTTGACTATGCAGATACCTCACAGCAGACACAACCCCAGATTCTGTCAGAAATTTGTGAAAAGCATTGATTGTGCTAAACATCCTCCTCAGTTTTTATAAAGAACTTTCCTTTGAAGTGGGTTAAGATATCAGTGCAGTATAGTGTAGTTTCAGTTCCCTGCAAAGCAAAGTCCAAAGCTTCAAATCCCTTTTATAATACACTATGTTCATTGCAAATTGTTTTACATTATAGAAAATAGGCTTCCCAATTTAGCAAAGTAATGGGAAGAGAATGCATGTAATAGAATGTCATAATAACAAACTCTGTAATCAATCACAGCATTTCAGAGCAAATGTAGAAGTGCTAGTGGTGTCTGCTGCAGTGGTGCTGAAGTTTTGCCCTCATGATGTTTGAGCTGATTTGAGTTTTCCCCTTATTTGGCTCCATAACAGAGCTTTAATGTTTAACATGAGCATAAATTCACTGTAGCCCTCAAGTGAAGACTATATTTAAAAACTGAATAGAATGCTTGAATTTACTCTCCAGATTTTTCTTCCATGATCAAGTAAAGTTCCATGTAACTTTCCTTCCCAGCGTAGTGCACACAAAATCTCAGGAAACAGCAGGGCTTAATTAGGACCCTATTTTATAGTTTCACCTGAAAAAATACATTTTAAAAATCACATATGTTTGGCTGTGCAGATTTTTTAGCCAATAAATTCTTGTTAATTAATCACATTAATGGCACTCCTTAAAAGTTGAAACAAAATCACAAAACAAACCAAATATCCCATAAATATAATGTATAAAGGACCATTCACCAATGCATAAACTACGTCTAAAACATTTACAAACATTTATTCTTTTTAATCTTTTTTCTTTTTTCTCTTTTACTTTCTTTTTCTTTTATTTTTTCTTTTTCTTTCTGTTTTTCCCCCTTTTTTTTCTTTTCTCCCATCGTCCCTCTCTCCCCACTTTTAATTTCCCCTCTTTTTTACTTTTTATTCTTCTTTCCTTCTCTTCCTTCTTATTACAGGCACAATGCCAAGACAACAGCTGCTATCAGAGGTAAGAGTTCAGTAGATAAAGCCAAACACTTTTTTTTGGGAAAAATGTTGTATTTGGTTAAATGACATAACACATTTCCCCTTCTATCTTGAGTTTAAAGGCCTGGTTTGGAATTTTAAACAGAAGTGACTGCAGCCACCCTCCCTCAGACAAAAGGTAAAATGTAAAGAGAAGTCCCATTCAACCATTGTTTTGTCCTAGGACAGCGAAAGCATTAATCCTCAGTGCACACTCTGGCACTGAATACTGCATTATGATCTATGATTTTCTGGTGTAGAGTTGATGACACAAAGATAGGATTATATTGAGTCTAACTTATAACATAAAAAATCAACAAACAAACAGGAACTGTCTGGGTTTCCTGGATTATCACTTATGACACAGCTACTTGTTTAAAAACATCAGTGCAAAACCACAGAAACTTAATATAGTGGAAAACTAATGAACCAGCAGACTCCTAAATCATGGAATATATGTTTTTTGTCAAAGTGTTTTGGATGAAGCATATGTGACAGTAAATACAGTAAATACAACCACATTTTGCCTTCAATTAAAAGGCAGTTTCTTCTTTGTATGAAGTTGCAGTTCTTTGAGATAGAACTGAGAGACTACCAGGCTCTCTTACCATAGGTTACTTGTGTACATAAATAATATTGTATTATTATACACAAGTAAATTCACTTTTATTTTCCTTGTTATGTTTTGAGGATTTATAATGCTTTCCTAATTACGAGCTTTGCATATAAAATATCTCTGTGCAACTTCTAAACTAAAAAATTCTGAAAATGATCAGCCTAATGACTCTGGAAAACAAGGAAGATAACTTTTGTTTTGGATGTTAGTACAATCCTGGCCTATCCCCATTTTTCTTTTTCAATTACTTCTGGATCCTTATACTTTCCTCTACAGGTTTTCCTCTGTGTTTCTGTGTTCTCTCTTAGTATTATCACTTTTCTGACAACAGCCTGGCTCCAGGAAACTTGCAAGATGTTCACAGCAAGAGTTCCTTCTGTGGTCTTCTGCAATGACACTTTTTTCAGGGTCTGTATATGACATGACTCAAGCATCCAAAGTCATTACACAAAGACAATTCCTTTTCCTTTATATTTATTATTAACACTTATTATTATTGTTTTTGTTTATTAGAATTTTTTAACTCACTTGTGTACTTTTTTTCAGTGGGACAGGCAGGAAACTGTTTTAACTTTTACCAACCAGAATATTCTTGTTGGGAAATCAAGACAAACCAGAATCATTTGTATTTCACTGACTTTGATAATGTTGCTGTCTCTGTTGATAACTGCATGGGGCACAGAGCAGAATGGCTTGAGTATAGCTATGGACATTTACTGCCTGCCCTGGAAAACAGGCCAAATGGAAAGAAATGTGATTCAAGACTGGGTCTGTGGAAGCATCTGTCTACATAATGGCTTCAATTTGTTTATGATGTGGTACAAATTATTTGGTATCTATGACTGATTTTTTCAAGATTTGCATGTTTACCAAAACTTTCTACTGTTCTTTTTTTTATCTAACTTCAACTTTCATACACCTGTTAAAAAATGGGTCAGGACTCCAGATATGAGACAAAGCTTGAGTATAAAGTGGAACAAAGGCTTGTCTGGTCAAACACATTAGTTTGGAAATGCTGAACAAGCAGAGATGTAGGAAAGTAAGGTAATCTGTGCTGTGAAGGAAGCTGCTGGAAGTGGTAGAAGGTCCTAAGAGCTAGGAGCGGCTGGACTCATAGAATATATTTCCTTTCTTATTGATTATCAAGGCATGGGTTTTAAATTTTTCCTTTGTTATCCTTTGTTACTTTCCCTGTAGCAGCATTAACATAGTCTTTCAGCTTTCTTCCTCAGCATCTCTATATCCTTCTGAATAACATACTGAGATCAATTAACTGGCACATCTATACACTGCCCTTTCTCTATGGGTTCAGGGGGTCCTAAAGATGACACTTTCTGTCACTTCATTTTTACATTTGTAGTGGTTTAACCCCAGCCAACAATCGACTACCTCTCGCTCACTCCTCCACCAGTGGGACTGAGGAGAGAATCAGAAATTAAAAGCTAGAGAGCCCGCGGGTTGAGGTAAAGACCGTTTAATTGGGAAAGCAAAAGCTGTGCATAAAAGCAAAGCAAAAGGAGGAATTAATTTACTGCTTCCCATGGGCAGGCAGGTGTTCAGCCATCTCCAGGAGAGCAGGGCATTTGGGAAGACAAATGCTGTCACTCCAAAAACCCCCTCTTCTCCTCCTTCTTTCCCCCACTTTGTGTGCTGAGCATGATGTCATGTTGTCTGGAATATCTCTTTGGTCCTTTGGGGTCACCTGTCCTGGCTGTGTTTCCTCCCAACCTCCCATGCAACCCCAATTTCCTCATCAGTGTGGCAGTAGGAAAAGCTGCAGGGGCCTTGGTTCTGTGTAGTAACAGAGCCTTGCTCAGCATTAACAAAACCAATTCTGCATTATCAAACCTGTATTCAACACAAATCCAAAGTACAGACACTCTACCCTAAGCAAAACCAGCAAAACACTGAAGATGTTCAGATTGCTGGGCAGTGTGTAACAGTGCATAATCTGAAGATAACTATGGCCTGGGCTTATATTTCTGTAAAATAACTGGTTTGTATCATGGTGGGCACATCAGCAAGGCTGAACAGGGATACTCTAGCACATGGACACCTTTTCCATATATGTGCTCAGAAAGGAGGACAAGGATACACATCAGGGACTAGGCCTCCTCCTGTTAGTCCCAATTGGAGGATGGTGAGGCAGAAAAAAGGCTTCTTCTCCTGGGAAAGATCAAGCACAGCCCTGCTATTTTTTCTCAAAATGCCACATTTTCTCCATTTGATGACCTCTAGATACAGGCACAATACATGGCATGCACCACTCCTTCCATACCTGCTGTGGTCCTACACCTCAGCACCTCTACCAACCCACTGCCATCTGCTGACTGTATTGCATTTTGAAAAGAATTGGCAGAAAGGGGAAAAATTCTTATGATTAAAAGTTAAGCACGCTTTACCATTTTTTAAGGAAGCATGGAACTTGCATTTTTATTTTGATATTAGACTTTCTATGTTCTCTTTTATGACATCAGCTCTTCTGTTACTCAATTCATTGGAGCAGTCAACTTTCTAGAGAGAGTGCTAGTTATTTTATCTAAGTGGATATATGTGATTATTTTAATAATAGTAGTGGATAATTAATTGGTTTTGATCTAAAATTAGACCATTAAAATGGTACTATGTGAAATTATACTAAATAAACATCTCATTTTCTGTTACTAAAATATTTTTTGCTGTTGTCTTTAAGTCGTGCTATGGTCAGAATTGCCTTTGAATTAGTATCACTGACAGGGCTGTTAAAATATTGAGTGTTGCAGACTGATTTGGTGTGACTCCACCAGGAAATATGATCTTCTGTGGCTTGACTGTACTCCAAATCCTCTTGATTGCTTAAGTTTTTTGCAGAGTTTAGGAAAACTGAATGATGTTGGTGACATGCCACAAGATATCATAGTGCAAAGCCAGGAAGAATTATCAAAGATTATGCAAACGATTTTTTTTTAAACTGCATATTCTCAAAAATGAAACGTCATTATATTGGTCCTGGAATCAAAGCAACATTATTAACCCAAAATTTAAAATATTCCCCTGGTCTACAGGTCCCAGTGTCTTATTAATAATTATGGTCTTGGAAAAATATTCCTGAAACAGTAAAGAATATTCTTTCTTGTTCTCCTTTCTCAGATGTCTACTTATAACCTGAACAGTGACAAAGCTGCTAGTCAAGAGAATTTGCAGGTGAGAAGCCATATGCAGTTGGCAGCTGTAGAAGATTTTAATTTCTTTTTTATTTTTAAATCATGACTGTGGAAGTACTTAAAAGATTGTGTCATTTTTAAAAAAGAACAGAATCTTGAACTTATCAGGAAAAGAGGTTTCAAAATTCTTAGACGTTTTCTTTTTTCTCATGCTCATGAGAGTAAGGTTTTCATCCATTGTGGTATCTGGGACAGAACAGAGATGTAAACTGCACATTGGCAGTACTTGGAGACTGAGTGCTTTTGGCAACAGCTTCCTTCCAGGAAATTATGGGGTATTATGGGCTCCAGGAAAATAACAAGGGCCATCACACTAAGGAGATGTAGAATCTATCAGGAATCTTTTAGTAATCCTGTTCCCTGCACTACTGTGTACTGCTCATCAGCAGTGATGGGCAGAGAATGAGGTGACCGCTAAGGAATTTTCTCTTTAGGGTCCTTGGAGGACAGGTTGGACAAACACCTGTCAGGAATGACAATTCTCGTGATCTCTTCCAATTCTGGGATAATGAAATTTACAATAATTTGAGGGAAACCTCCCCTCAGAACAACCTATGGATATATATAACTAATGCCTTGAAGTCTAGTCATATCAGTGTAGTGAAAAGAGAGCACGGTTAAGACTCATCTTTCATTTTGACAGGTGTAAGGTGTGACTTTTAAAAATAAATTACAAGAGGGCAGATAATGTATGATTCATCAATAACCTTATGCATCACTTATTTTGGGGAGGACAGTTTAATAGTAATATCAATGAAATTGAGTAGCATTAGTAATTTAGAGTAACAAATTAAAAGTTTCATAATTGCAAATGATGAATTCTGTTGAAAATTTATCTTAAAAGTGCATATCAAACTGGACATTGCAAAATGTAAAAAAAGATAGGTGTTTTCAAACTTTTGATCCTTATTATGAGCTTAATAACAGTATTTTCCCAAGGCAGTAAAAAACCTTTGCCATACAAAGGCAATTCCAATGGAAAGCCTAAAGTTTTTTCGGGGTCAGATCTCATTCCTTTAGTAGTAAAAAGCATCCTATTCCTGGATTAATACGCAATATGCATTTGGAATTAGAGACAGCTTATTGAAGTAGAATTAAAAAACCCCAACTATTCTTTTTTCCCAGGTATGTATATGAAATGTATGGAAAAAGTAATGGTCAAGTCCTCCTTAGAGGAAACAACCAGAGGAAATAAAATATAATGTTGCATATTAACCCTTGAGGCCAAGTGAGGGTATATCCTTGCTAAAGTAACTTTCCAAGTGACCTTTCCATGCTACCTGGCATAGCCTGTGGGTGAGTTTATATGAATTTATTGTTTAAGTTAAAAATGAATGAATGGATAAATGTTGTATGTGGATATACAAGTAGAAATTTGAAATAAAATGTTTTCTGCTTCAGCTTTGTAATCAGGTATCTCAAGAAATGAAAAAGAATTTAGTTGATTTTGATGAGACTTTTCAAATTTTGTAAAAAAGCAGCTTTTATGCAATTAAGAATTTTGAAACAAGCAAAAAGCAGAAAAATTAAACACATAAAGAAAAGTTTCAGACTGAGAGGTGGTAATTGAGACATCTTTCCTTAATTTGCTCCCTTCAAACTTTTAGAATACAAAAAGCTTCTCCTTTTAACCATGTTCATCTATTTGATTTTAGGATAAATTAAAGATATATTAAGATAAATCATCATGATACAGTTGTTATTAGGTGTTTGACATTTGTAAAGTTTAATATAAAAATAATTTTTAATAATTATTCAGCTGATAAAATGTACTGTGTCTACAAGGTTAATAAATTTGAGACCTATAAAATAGTTTCAATAAGTTTATTGACATATTTTCACTTCTCATATAAATAACCACCTAAAATTATTTCTTTAAAAATACCAGTGTTATAAATTTATAAAAATGCAGCTGAGCCTTTTTGCTCCAAGAGTTGTGGCAGTTGGACTCTTGTCAAGCACCCAAAGACATTGACCAGAACAATGCCCAGGGATGGATCATGTAAAGTAACCCATTCTTCATAGACTCGAGTGTATGAGAGGACTAAAGGCTTGCAAAAGACTGGTTTAAACTGTGATATAAGATACTATAAAAATCACACTCAAACTATTTTAAGAAAAAAATATGATGTTTAGATCATCATATTATTCAGGTATTATTTTTATAACATTGTCAGCAGCTGTGGGGGAAAAAAAGAAAAAAAAATTAAATTAAAAAAAAAAAGCGAGACCTGGGTAAATTTAACTTAAGACATGACCAGATTCAGACAGGTGTAAACTGGCATAGCTTTGTGGAAGAATGGCTCAGGAGGAGTCTCTGGTTTGGGCTATGCATAATTGAACACACAGACATCATGACTATTTGATTTAACCTTGCTTAATGCATCTGAGCCTGCGGTATTGCTTAGGGGAACAAAATGAATGGCTTTGGATATAACCATTAGCTTTTTTCTTTCTGATTACTCCATTATGCTTGAGCTTGACTGAGCCCATTTTTTCTGCCCAGAAGCTTCAAACCATGAATTGGGAATGACGTTTTGCAAAGGAAAAGAGTACAGATAAGTAAAAAGCACATGGATATATCAATCTGTCATAACTTTCTTTTATAAAAAGACATTAAAATGCTGGAAGATAATGTGATAATTACACATTATCTGCTCAGAAATATCTAGAATAAGTGAAGAAAATACCCTAGTTAGTCATTGCACAGAGATGACATAGTGGCACAGCATCATATTGACAGAACCTGCACAACTTCTTTACAGCAGATATGCTAGGCTGAGTTCTGACTTGAATTTTTGTAACCTTGGGGAAAATAATTTGGGATCTGCTGATACAGAGAGGAAAAAAAAAAGATTTTTTTTCTGACATAGTAAATTCTACGACTGTCTTTTGAAGGATTCTACTCCTTTTATTTTTTCCTTAGGATAGTTATGACAGAAATTGGGATATGCCTCAGATTCATTTGACAAAGCATGTTCTCAATCTTTGACTAATAAAATATACATGAGTTTGAAGGATCAGACATTCTAGACAAGGCTTCTTCTAGTCTTCTATTTTTTGGAGGGAAGGCAAAAAGAGAAAGAAATATATTTTTTGGAAATTTTTATTTTTTAGATTGACATATAATATCAGAGTTTTCCTTCATGTCCTTTTTTTTTCTCCTGGGAAAAAAATCTTGTATTTATGAAATATAAAATTTATATTCTGTGAAATGTGGACAATTGGCCTTGGACAGGCTTATGAGGAAAAAATTACAGAAAAATTAAAAGCAGAGGAGAAAAATTAATCTTTTACTTGTCATAAATGAAAGCTTATGTTTTTTCATTTGTATTACATATGATCTAACAATTTCCATATTTTCTTTCTGAAAAGTAGAGAGATGATAGGTTAAGCTAGTTGAAATTTTATAGCTGTTGTTGCTGAGAAAGTTTACTCCATCTAATCTTTTGATGACAGCTTTTGTGCCTCCTAACAAATAGGAAACTTGAACTCTCAGTTTTCAACACCAAATTTCTTGTTTTTCTCTTTTCCTGATGAATTAAAAAAAAAAAAGAGAGAGAGAATAAAACTCCAAAAATAATTGGTTGTCTCCAATTCTTTGTTATAATCATGTTTAGTAGACAATGGTGTAATCACAATCACTTTCCCCAGGGAATATTTTGGAACATATGCTGAGTTTTATTAATGAAAAGTGGTAATAAAATTAGCACAAATAATCAACTATTGACACAGTAAATTAAGAGTGGGAAAATGCTAACATAGCAAGTATATCCTCATTACATCAAACATGCATCAGGAATAAAGGCAAGCTTATAATTTCTCAAAACAAAATGTGCCTTTCTCCCATCTTCCTACCATCATCATACAGAGATTATAAGTGCATTTTTCTCTAAAATTTTTTCTGGAATGATCTTTAGAACTTTGCCAAACTACACATAAACAAGAGCAATAGTACACGGCAAGAAAATAATAGATATACTTGACTTAACTCAACTTGTAGTTCTATCTTTCCCTTTTAATAGAAGATAAATAATCAAGAAGGAATATAAATTACTTCCTGCCTCTTTTTTTTTTTTTTTTTTTTTTTTAATTGAGTAACTAGATGAATTTACTCTGGGAATTTGGTAAAAATAATGTAAAGAATGACCGGCATTTTTTCCTTCCTGTGCACAAAGCAATACATCAGAGGTAAAATGCTCCATTTACTGTAGCAGTAGTTTGGAGACTTTTGGCACAGTCAGGGAAGTGTGACGTGAGTTTATCCTAGAACTTTTGCTTTGGCTATTTGTGATTAATGCTATTAAATGGCACTTCAAAATGGGTATTTTGCACCTTAGTTGGGACCATGCCTCATTCTTAAGGCTTTTCAAGACTCAAAGGAAGAGGACAAATAGTAGCTATCAATCATGCAGATTGACCTTACAAATACTGATAACAAGGACCAGAGTGTGAAGATGACTGGGGAAAAGAAAGAGAAAATTACATAGATGTACAGATATCTGGGTGGGATAGATAAAAAAAAAAAAAGAGTGGGTGGATTTATTCTTTGTATATTTTGTCCCATCAATTTATGCTGCATCTACAGTGGTTTTAAGGCATTAATGTTCTCACTGTTTTCCACTAGCAGCAAGAAGATTTTCTTCCTCAAGAGTCTTCTAAGAAATTACAGTGTCCTTGAAGTCAGCTTCCCCTTCAGTCACTGGGCATTCGCTCTACTCACCTGAGGCCTTTTCCAAACTCCTGAAGGTCTCATCAATTATTATTCTCATGCTGATCATAACAATGGAAACCGGCATCTGTTGTGGATTACCACCAACAACAGCATCAGAATGGTGGATTTGCTGTACATTTGGATCCATATGTGTCCCAGTCACTCTGCTTTTTCTAGACATTTTTTCTCCTTAAACTTTTAAGTCTCCCCCTGAAGTGAGTTTCTTTCTGCTGACTTGTAATTATGACTCATCTTTCTACAGGTTTTAGTTGTAAAAAGATAGAAGCGGCTTTTTGGTACATAATCTTTAAGGCTCTGTCCACATTCAAATCCTTGAGAGTCCTGCCTGAAGCATCTGGCAGCTCTACTGACTTAAATGGATCTTGGAAATTCCTGTTTGTAAGCCCTAAACACAATCAAATGAGAATTGTACCTGACTTGGGCATTGAATGAAATTGCTCTGGATTTTTTTTTTTCAGTTGTTCTGGATTTCTTTTGCAGTTGCTCTGGATATTTTTGCAATTGCTCTGAATATTTTTCTACTATCACAGAAGACATCCTGTCAAGATAAAAATTTTCAAACAAGATCTCTATCATGCAGGTGAAGCAAAGGGGAAGTGTGCAAAATCCTGCACTTTGCAGGCCAGGGCCTACCCCTAATTTCCTGGTTTCATTGGCTGAGTGGGTACTGGAACTTAGTACTGAGTTTTCTTTAATTAAATGCCTCGTTCGCATATCCCTGGCATCTAATTATCTGTGAGGAAGAACAAGTTTATTATTTAAAGCCACTGTCAATTGTTCTGTCACTAGACTTAGACTGTCAGTCATTAATTTGTAGGAGTCGGTGTCCAAAACCAAAATCAATTGAAGACATTTTGGAAGGCAAGTATGGCTTCACACTTAAGGATGATAGTCAACCTCTAACTATGTGATATTAAAATAAAACTTTCCCAGGACAAAGAATAACTTGTAACAGGGCAACCTGACGTTTTTTGTTTCCACCACCAAAGCAACTGGTACCAAACATTGTTGATGATGGAGAGCTCGTATACCTGTCTGCTCCTCCAGTGAGACATTTTTATCTCTGGGAAGGAAAATTTTCATAGGCAGTTATGTCTAAAAATGGCTTTATCTAGAATTGAATATTCCAGACTTCATTGGGATTCACTCAAATGCTTTTTGTGGTTGGCATGGATTGGTTTAGCCTCTGTCAGCCAATAAACAGGTATCATTATGACCCAGATGGTAAAGACAAGTTATTACTCAATCTGCAACGGCAAATAGCATCAAGCATTTGCTTTAAATTCTACATAAAAATATAATTGGAGAGATCAATACTTATAGTCCTGTTCACTCTGTGTAAGTAGTTTCGGCGATCTGTTGAAAGTAGTTTCTACTCAGTATAGAGAATCCAGCTAGTGTGATGGACAAGTGGTTGAGTGTTTCTTGCAAGGGCTTTGGGCTTGCACAAGAATGGGCTGATGTTTGTTGATTGGGAGGGTTGAGCTGAAGAGAAAAACATGAATTTTTGGTAACTGGAATGTTGTAACATCTATTTGTTCCAAGAGTTTGGAGCCCGAGAAATATCCTGGTTCAGCTCTGCTGAAATAGAGGAATGGGTGGGAAATCATTCAGGAGCAGTGATCTTGTTTTCATGTGCATTTGCCAACACATGGCCCCTGCCAGAAAAAAAAACCCAAAAAAACAAAACAAACAAACAAACAAAAAAAAACAGGAAAAAAAAAACCTCACACACAATGTTGGTAAGTTGATGTAATTTTCCTCTATATTTGATTATTAAATGATTTTCATAGAATTACATGTTATATCACCTCAGGTTATGGCTCCTCCTGGCTGTGTGCCCTCACTAGCCTAAGCTATATTCAGCAGTGAGTTTCAGGTGTGCACCAGCACAATATAAGCACATATACACAGTACACACATCCAACACACACACACACACA
>VWYP01031375.1:0-27892 GCA_013400435.1 Pycnonotus jocosus
AGGCAGCAGTGATTCCTGCTCATTCACACTTGGATGTTCCTGGGAGGACTGGGAAGGGTCAGGGTGGAAGGGCTGGGGGTGTCGATCTCTCCTCTGAACTCCAGATGAATTTTTCTCATTTTTCACTCCAGATGAATTTGCCAATTACCACTTGGATATCTCGTAATGTTTTCTCTCTGCTCAGGGCAATCAGCAGACAGAGCAGGGAGAGCTACCCCGAGCAGAGCATTTGTCTTGATAACACTCACTGTGCCAGCTTTCAATTTATGAAAGATGTCTTTCCAATTACTTTAATCTGTTTTAACTTGTTTCAACAGAGTGAGGAGAGTTAATGTCTGTAATATTGCAGATGGCTGTGTACAACAAACATATTTCTGATTATTTCTTATTCTTATGAGTGTTTTTTATACGTTCAGGAAATCTGGAACACAGAGACGGAGGATATTTGAAAATCATGGCACCTTGCAGATCAGTATATAACACTTTATCTGGACAGGTTTTCCTCATATTTTGATGATAGTCAAGTTATTTTATTAATTTATTTTAAATTGTCCTTATGCTTGTTGATATTCACTTAACAGAGCTCTTCATCTCACATCAGCAGTTGTATTTTCCAAATGCAATTTCTCTGAGCAATGCCAGATGAAATAATTTGTTCTTTTCCCTTTATCTCTGTGCAGTTTATGCATTTTATGCATCCTGGCTTTCCTGTTTGGAATAATGGATCCCAGAACTGCTGAACACACTGCAATCTTGATTTCATCATCTCTCAATCCCATATTTGGGCTTTTAACCAAAGTTTTGCCTCTTGCTGTGGATAGCTCTGATATTGGGCAATTAATCTGTGATCTCAGGATATTGTAAAATAGATAATAGTAATAAATTTAGATAATAGATAATAGTAATAAATTTCCCTGGAACATGACTTTTTAGAAGTTAAGAGACTTATAAGACCAAGGGTCTGTTCCCACAAAAAAAAATTTGTATAATTTAAGTAGTAAAATCTTCTTAAGTTAATGAATATTAATAATTAGCATTACAAATTGCAGCAAAAATATAAATGTCACTAATAATACAGTACTTTTAATTATAAAATAATATTAATACATTACATTAAAAGATAGTAATTGGATTAGTAAATAAGTATTGATTTAACAACGCAGAGATAAGTTAGGTGAGGGTTGCTGTACTAACTCATCTTTCTGATCTGTGGGCTGTGATTCATCTCATCCAACTCTTCATGTCTGTGATGTGTTTGGATGTGTCTGAGCTTGGATGATCATGGCACATCAGAGAGAAATGGACGTTTTCAGGACATAATTCATTTCTGCCCAAGGAAGGATTTATCAGTGTAAGATTAAGTCTTTCCCAGTGGTCAGAATGTCCAGATCTAGGGCTCAAATCCAGACTTTTGCAGCAAGGACTAATCAATGACAATCTCCTGGAAGACACAAACCAAATAAATTTCATATTGTCTGTCTGTACAAGAACTCTGCAAAACACTTTCCATGTGGAAGCTTTTTCAAGCATTTCAATAGCTGATCTTTTCCCTGTGATTGATGTTTGTTGTAAACTACATGAACATGCTCAGAATTGTTTAATGCAAATCAGCTCCTAAACTGTTTTCACAGGATGATTTTGTCTGTTCTTTGCCGGAGAAGCTTGGGAAGTGCAGCGTTTAACTCCCTGTTATGAAGCAATAATTCTCCAAAATGCTGCAAAATAGTTGAAATCTGTCTCATTCATCACCAGGATGTCAAAGCACATGGGGTAGTGGGGCTTTGATTCTGTGTTTGTGTTCATGTTTGGAAGAGGGAAGCAATTGATTATCCATTAATTAAAAACATAAATTCCTCTTGGCAGGTTCTTATCAGCCAAATGCTGCCTCAGCTCGTCTGGAAAGACAAACCACGCCATACTGAGGTCTTGCAAGCCCATTTGTATTAAACCCATGGTTTCTTGGAAATTAAAGAAAATTAATCCAGTGAGAAATGCAGCTAAACCACCCCTCCATAGTTACTGAATTCCCCTGTATGCCAGTGTTAATCTTCATGAGCTGAAGATGCACATTGAGAAGACTTTGGCCTCTAAGGGTGTTGAGAAGGAGGTAAAGCACTGTCTCTCCATAAATCTGCCCTTATCGCTGTGGTTTGCTATAACAACCCCACTTTCCAGGAATATGAAGTTTAAAATGTTCCAAGAAGTACAAAAATTCCCCGAAGCATGAAGTCACATCATTTCATTTCCCACAGGACTCACCACAGGGGATATGGAAATGCAATGGCTTCAGCTTGGAACTGAATGTGTGTCCTGCAAGCAACAGACAAAAATGCACCAGGAGCCTCTGCACATCACGTGTGATGCTGAAAGAGCATCCAAATTTCTCCATTTCATAAACACACAATTCTGTCCTGAGGTAAGGAAAATCTTCCTTTATTTCTAGTCCAAGCTTTTTGTTGGCTTGAAGGAAAAGTTATGTATTGTGTAGATTCTCTGCTGTCAGACATCAAAATTCCTGTGTGGAGTAAAATATTAACTCCACAACAGTGACTGCATCAACCTTGAATATGCTTTTTTTTTGTATTGGTGTTATACCTTTATCAGATGGAAATTTTACACCTTTCTGTTTCTTGTTCTTTTGTGCTCTACCAAACATAAAAAGAAGAAAATATCACATTCTTCCTTGTGAGGGTGGTGAGGCATTGGACCAGGTGGCCCAGAGAAATTGTGGATTGTGGATGCCACATCCTTTGGAAGTGTCCAAGGCCAGGTTGGATGGGATTTGGAGCAACCTGGGATAGTGGAAGATGTCCCTGCCCATGGCATCTATGAAGAACTGGATGGTCTTTGAGAACTCTCCCAACCCAAATTATTCTGTGATTCTATGAAAAAAGGAAAAAAAAAAAAAATCACAATTACATCTCTTGATCTTCATCCTGAGAAATACTGGCAAAAATACCCCCACCCAAACCCTATGCTAAATTAATTTCTCTGGAACAGCAAAGCAGAAGTCTGACTGTTGTAGAAAAGGGAAAGGAGCTTAAATCTTTGAGGATTGGTGATAATGTTTGCATAATGAAAATATTTATCAGAGGCCAAAGGTTTAAGACGAGACCATACTGGAAAAAATTCAGCATTGACCTGGTGGCACCCTCTGTTTTCTCTTCACAGTCGTGTCTCTGAGCACCGTTGGAGGAAAAGGTTGCCAAAGGCAATAAGACCTGACAATTCATTAAGCATTCTGATTTTCTATCTCTCCTTTAAACCTACAGCAGATCCACGTTGTTAAATACTGCTGCAGATCTGGCTTTACAAACATTTAGGATTCATTTCCAAGGGTTTTAAAGTCTCTGATAGCCCATCAAACCAAAAGTGTTGGGTTTTTTCCCTTTAATAGAATGTAAGTGGCATAACCTTTTCTTACTCGTTAAAAGAAAGAAACAATAAAAAACAAATGAGGCAGTTTGAATGAGCAGTTTCTAATTCTCCCCTGAATTATTTTCTCCTGATGTGCATTACCTGATAAACTCCTACACCCTAAATTGTAATTGCATTTAGAGTGAGGAGGAAAAAACTCTGCCTCCCCTCCAGAGCTGCTGCTCCCATTCCTCTGGGTGCCCTGGTAGGGATGGTGTTGAGTCCACATTATCAAGCTGAGTGAATTTTGGGCTGAAAACCAACATCTTCAGCACCTTGGGTGTCTCTGTGCTGGGTGCAGCCCTTCCCCTGGGACCTCAGACTCATGAGGGCCAGAGGCTTTGACACGTTTTCCCTACACATATCTTTGAAATATTTTCTCTTCCTGCTCTTCAGCTGGATCCCTGATACAAATATTTCTGTGCACCACAGAGCTGGGGCTTCTCTCTCCATTTATTTTGTAAATTCCTTGAATCATTAGGTTGGGAAAGGTCACTGAGTGTAAAAGTTTTGGCTTCTTTTCTTCTCTGCCAAGGTCAGGATGAATAATCCTCGGGAAACCCCAAGCTTGAGTTTGGACTTGGAATGTTTATTATATCTTATCTATTTAGAGTATTTACAAGCTCACCAGCAGTGAGCTTAACCAGCAAGACAGAAAAACAAGGTAAAAATGGAGTGCTTTTCACTCTTTCCAAGGTCTTTTAAGCAATAATCCCCCAATAATGAAGTGACATCTACATTATTTATATTTTGGCCCAATAATGACCACCCAAGGCCCACAATGCGGACCTTTTTCACCCAATTACAGAAAACAACCAAAAGCCATGAAGAAGAAGGAAGAAGAAGGCGAAGAAGAAGGACAAAGACAACACCCCAAATCCTCCATCTTGACTCATATGTATTACTATTGACTAAAACCCCAAACTCTAAATTTCTAGTATTCCAACTGAGTCCAACCTCACCAGTACCACAAAACCACAAAAAAACCATGTTCACCCCAAAACCACATCCCCAGGTGCCACAGCCACATGCCTTGAACCCTTCCAGAGATAGTGATTTTACCACCTCCCTGAACAGCCTTTCCCACCTTCCAGGGAAGAATTCTTTCCTAAATTTCATCTAAGCCTCTCCAACTTGAGACCATTTCCTCTGGTTCTTGTCTGCTCCTGTGTTTTTTCCTGAATACACTTAAGTCTGAAATTTATGTTTGACACTTCTTGTTTTGGCTCCTGACTTTGTGAAAACAAGTGATGTTTTTGTATTGTCCCTTGTGAAGGGTGATTGATAGCAGAAGGGTCATATTTATTACTTCATTGCTACTTTCCATAAATCTTACAGGTGATACTAATGTAATAATTCATAAATAGGCAATGAATTGACTTTGACTGGAAAAAGAACAATTCTGAGATCATAACCAAAAGTAGCTATGTTTTTAGAGCAAGCACATAACAATGTGTTTTTCTTTAGCATGATACATAATCCCATTACATTAAACAAATTACCAAAAAATCAGAGAAATAGAAGGTAGAAGACATAATTATTGACTCTGTTTGGCCTGAAGAAATAAAACTCTGTTTTCAGCTGAACAAGATAGCATCAAATTTTTGTTCCTTGCATTTCATTACTCATGACTCATCTCTGGCCAATCCAATTATCATTCTAAACACTGCAACTGTTTTCAAAACTTATTTCGCATCACTTTAGAAAACTTCCCCTGTACTATTTACCAAAATCAAACAAATGGTAAATTAAAACAAGATGTGCTAGCAATGCACTGAGAAAGTTAGGATTGAGAACTGTCCAGAGGGGAAAAAAAAAAAAAAAAAGAAAAAGCTAAAATAAAGGAGAAAGTCCTGGAATCTGACTTAAAAACCAGGTGACAGCAGCAGAATGTACTCTTCCTGCACAGAAGGTTTTGTTCTTTTTTAGGAAGAAGGAAATGAAGATGTAATAGATTGAAAATGAGTTCAGTAGGAGGTCATTTGAAGTTTTGGACAATTGTTGAAAACTGACTATTTTAGCTGGGTTTGAGGTATTTGGTAGCAGCTGTAAAGCTACAGCTTTAAAGCTGTCTTTGCAATTTTGGGAGTCTTTCTCTTGGGAACTGAAGGTGGAGGTGGTGGCACATGGAAGCAGGAGCTTTGGCAGCAGCACTCCCAAACTTTTCATCACAGTCAATGTCCTAATCTTCCACTTCTTGCAGATCCTTAGGACTCAATGCAATCCTTTTCCAGCTGCTTGGGTAGGAAGAGAAGGACATTTTGGCTGCCAATAACCAAATCTCAGCTTCTCCAACTTCTCTATGTCAGAATTATGAGAGAGAAACCTGCAACTCCTGTCAGGGCTACTCTGCTTTCTGCTGCTCAAAGTTCATGTCAGCAAGTCCTTTGAAGATGAATATACCATCTGTATGACTATAATTGAGTTATTTCTGTCTCATCTATTTGGGTTTTCTTTGCTTTTCCCCCTCCTATTTGTTTTTTACTGAACTCAGAGCTCAATGTACAAAATATTTTCTTTTTGTATGAAGAATTAGTGGGTTTTATTTCTGCTTTTGCCCCAAGGTGAAAAAATTCTCGGCTGCTGCTTGCCACAGTAAAAGCCCAAAGCAGTTAGACACAATTAATATATGTAAAAAAAAGGTACCAATTGGTTAAATGCACAGGAAACAAGATTCTGGTTCAATGATGTGCATCCTACAAATCCAGTGAAGAGTTGAAGCACTCAGAAGGAGCAGAACCTTCATGCAACAACAGCACAGGGCCTCTGGTGAGAACAACATTCAAGCTGTTGTTTAGTCCCAAAATCTCCTAGGAACCCATGCAAATTGTGGATGGAAAGTTTTTATTTGGATGCAGTTCTGAAGCCTTTTGAGGGGGGATGCAGAGGTGCTTGAGCCAGGCTCAGGCATTCCCAGAACACAGGCAGGATTACACATGGACTTGTTTTCCCATCTTCTTTTATCCATCAGATTTTTTTCTTTCCACAAAATAAGCTCTGCAGGATGTGGATTTACAGCTCCTTAGATCCCTTTGCAAGTCTTTGGATCCCTTTGCAGCTGGTAAAATCCTGAAGAAAACTCAAACCCAATTTGTCCGAGTCCTGCAGAGCCTGGTCACCAAATTATGGCCCACCTTGTTTTCATTAAAAACTATGCACAAGAACAGATATTGCAAATAACTAACAGGTGAAAAATTCATAACTGATGGATTTATAAAAACTCCTTCCTTACTCCCATCTCATGACACCTGTTTGAAACAGTATTTTGTGCAGCCAGAGAGAATTGGGAGCTCTTCATGACATTTGCACCCTTGCTGTGAAATGGAAAATGTTTTAGATGGTTTGTGAACAGCAGAGAGAAACCCTCAGAGCATCCCACTCTGACACGCTGTGAGTTTTATAATAATTAATTAACTGAATGAGCTCATAAATGTAACAATAATTGTGCCAAATGGAACGATGGCTCCGATTTCCCCTGGGTGTATTACCTGATTAACATTGATTTACTGTCCTGGGCTCTGCTGGATTAAATAAAGTTCTCACAAAAACATCATATTTTAAGGAATTGCATTTACCTCCCTATTCAAAACAAAAAAAAAAAAAGAAGAAAAAAATAGCCATGAGTCATGTCTTTTATGCATTACCCTTAAAAGTTACAATCCAGGATTCTCATAAAGCTAAATGACATTTTGAGAGAAGATGTAAAATCTCATCAAAAATCTTTTTCTGTGAGCTCTTTTGGCAGCTCTGAATGCTACCCCACACTGACTTTGTGTTCCACTTGGCACACAAAGAAATTAAATATATTATTTACCAGACTTGTACAAGACAGTACTCCTGCAGAAAGAGCTGCACAGGGATAAACAGCAATTTTAACAGCACAAAACCAGGAAAAAACTGAAATCTGATTCCTTATGCAAATAAATGGCCACCTAAATAACACAGATCATCGTGGAAGGAGCACTTCTGAGTTGAAAGAAAACAAGAGCAGATTTAAAGTTATTACTTTCCCTACATTTCAAAAGCTGTAGAAGCCAGAAGCTTCTTGGGAAGGTCCCTAAACATTAATAAATATATTTTCAGTAATAACAGCTCTAACTGCTTTCATTTGGCAATGATCACAGATAATTGATTCCCTCTGAGAATGACGTTTAAATAAGATCAAAGAGGAAAACTGTTGGGGAGGGTGTGATACAGCAAGGCTGGTGTTAGTCCTCAGTTCCTGGTGCTCCTCTTTGCCTCTTAATTCTTGGAGTGTTGGAAGTGGCAAGGGGGTGATGTTAGGAGCAAACCTGGTGTAAACTCCTCCACATTTGCACCCTCCTGCTCAGAGTAAACCCCTCACCCTCCTGAAATACTCTGCTTTTCTCTTGAAAGCTGCTGGCTCTGGCTTCCTCTGGTTTTTTTCAAAATATCTTTTTTTGTGTTGTGAGCTCTCACAGCCCCTCTAAAGAGCAGATCCCCAGTGAGAAACAAGCAAGCTGTTGTTCTGCTAATTAATATCTCCAGACTTTAAAGTCTGGCCTTCCTGACCAGGGCACTAACAGGTTATTGAAGGCTCTTGCCTCTGAAATGAGAAAGAAGCATCTCCACTTCCAATATTTTGGTGGGTGTTTATTTAAGCCAAATTATTCATAAAGGCTTTATGATGTGGTGGATAGCAGAGAGGCTATGGTCTATTGATTTATTTTTTTAAAAAAATTTTAATAAGGAAAGATTAAATTCTGTGGGTCAGAAAAGAATGAGTAATATCCTTCCCTCTGTGGCACTTTGCATTATCTGAATGCATTTTCTTTCTGGGAACATGCTAATCTACTTTTAATTAATTTTTTTTCCCCCAGAAACATGGATATTTTGAAAGAAGTGTGTACCCAAAGTCTTAAGTTTGGGTGACTCATGTTAGTTATGAAAATATCTGTACTTTATGGTGGCTTTATGAACCAATAATCTCTGCTTAGCATTCAAGTTAAACTCACATATTTGCTAGGCTGAGGGCCTTTTTGACCAACACTAAGTTAAAAATCAAATCTCCATAATGCTTAAACACCTATATTAAGAAGCTTAGCTGAAGTTTATATAACCTTTAGATTGCTGCAGTGCCTTAAAAATCTGTTTAAAAGAAGCCTTTTGGATTATCTCTTGATTATAAAGTATTTAGGGAATTTTTTTTTTGCTGGTTTTTCTCTCTCAACATTTTAAAGCTGCAGATAAAAGCAGAGTATTACTTTTTAACATCCTGCTTTAAAACAAGCAGAGGGCAGTTGGTGAATTCTCTACAACTGTGTTGCAAAGAGGGAGAGTGCAAAAGGTTATGGTTGTTTTCCTTAAATATTAAGCAGGATAAAACACTGCCTTCACAGTTTCTGTGGATGTTTATGGCAAAGAGTGGTAGAGCACTTGAATTTTTAGTGCTTTGGTCTTCAGTGGTGACCAGCCAACTGCAATGGCAGCAGGTAATAATTAGGGAAAGGGCGATAGGCAGGGGATTGTCTTGATCAGTGCGTGTAAAAAAGAGACTTGCACAAAAGCTCTTCCTGCAGTTGCAGAAATGGCCATGTAACACAATTTTTTCTATGTATTTATTATATTTCGGGAGTGATTTGGGCACATTTTAAGATACTAAAAACCAATGCATGAGTGGAGCTGGATACGCTGTTAGGGAGACCTGAGCAAAGATCCCAATAAAATGCAAGTGGTTTTTAAAGTGGATTTTGATTTTGAAGTGAATTTCATCCCGGTAAAACCCAGGTGGGTTTTTGGCAGACAGGGAATGTGAGTGCCTATGTAACAAACAGAATTATCGAATCATTTAGATTGGAAAAGGCCTCCAGGATCATCAGGTCCAATGACACTGGTCCTTTAACCAAACCCCACCTTTGCATTTGAGCAATTGAGCATTAGAGAGGAATAATACTATTAACCTAATGATAATACATTCAATTAATCTGCTTTTAAGAAGGTGGAGTAAAGGTGGGGTGGGAAAAGTCTGTTTCTTAAATAATGTTCTAAAATACAAGTTACTGCACTTTTCTTTTTCAGTTTTGCATGCTTAGGAACTCCACATAAGTTTCCTTTTGAGGAGCAAGGGAAACAAAGGCAATCTTTTTCTTTTTTTTTTGGGACAAACTTGGGATAGGCAGTCCTAAGGCAGAGAAAGATTTTCCTGTATGAAATAATGTTTACAATAATCAAAGCATCTGCAATTAAGGCAGTTATCAGGCTTGAGTCAAACCAAGTCTCATGCTGTATAAAATGACCCCCACATGGCATATATGCATTTTATATTTTTTGCAGAGATTTTATGCTGCAAGAAACTTTTTCTTGTTTTTCTTCTATTTTTTAAAAAATTTATTTTTGACCCTTCCTTTCATTACACCTTTTTTCCCCCTGTTTTTTTTTTTTTTTTAAATATGATTTTATGTTAGCAGTAATGTCAGACTGGCCCATTCTATCACATAGGTTTGACAACATGGGCTAAACCACACCAAAACCTACCCTTGCATAAAAATATCCATCAACATAATTTTGCTTTTTGGAACGTTCTAACTGAACTGAGAATTGAACTTTTTGTCCAGGTGTGTTTTTAAAGGAATGGGAATTATTTATCTCCCCAGAATATTTTAATTCAATGTACATTGAGTCAGATGTTGTTATCTGGGGATGAGGTGAGAAGAAATCCAGTTGTGAAGGCATGAAAAATTCTTCATTTAACAGGTTTATGTGAGTCATCACCCTGCAAATGCTTTGTGCATTCCTTTCACTGTAGGATTTTAATTGGTGAGATCCTCCCGCGCCTAATGACTGCAAATACTGGGAGTTAATTCTGTTTCCTCAGCCTCCTGAGCTAAACCCATCATCAAGGTCTTAATTACTTCCCATCCAAGCAATAGCTGCCATTTATCAGCACGATTTAAAGCTTTTCTCCTTGAGCCCACCTGCGAATTTTTGCTGTTAAATAAACACCTGACAAGCACGAATATTCCACTTTGTGGCAAGGAGAAGGAGATGTTGGGGGTTTTGGAATGCTGTACTGAAAAATCACTGGGATAAATGTAAAGCAGCCCCTGGCAGCAGCATCTCAGCATCTCCTGAGAGTTGGGGTTTTCAGGGATTGCCATACACAGCCTCAGGTCTCTGACTGGGTTCATCTCAGTTTCTTTTTGTTTATTTTGCACACCCAGGTTGGTGGATCCCTCTCTAGAGTCCAACCTGCAGGTTACAGATTTTTCAGGAATGAAGGTAGGTTTCCCATTTCCAGAGGACTCTAAATTCTGCCATAATGCCTGAAAAGTGCAAAGAACCACCATAATGACCCCCTAAGCTTGAGCAGATCGTTGAACCAGAGGGATTCTGCACAAGGATTTCCACTGAAGAGTTGGGATTCAACCACTGCTAAGACTAGATAAAATTGCTTTAACTTTTATCCATGTTTTTTTGGACAGGGGATCAGTCATCTAAGAAGCTGGATCTAATATTCCTCTTTGGGAATTATAATCAAATTTTTAGCAACAATCCTAAGGAAACCCCATTGTAAGAGAGGAATTCCACTGTACCTGATTAAAACAAGAACAAGGAGGCCCTGCCACCAGCAACACCAGGACTTTATCAGCACCATCTTCTGCCAGAAGAAAAAAAAAAGAAAAAATCCCAATCCCAACAGCCCTTGAAGAGTAGAGAACTATTTTGCTTTTACACATTGACTTCCAAGGTAGTTCTATAAGCAAATTGAAGGTTCTTCCAAACTATGAAAAAAGCAGATTGCTCTCATATTTTAGTAATATCTGATTGCTTCTCTTTCAAGCTGTGACATAATAGAGAAATTAATTAAACCAAATGTCACTGTAGTCATATCTATAATAAATTTCAGTGCCCTAAAACACTCCAAAAATTGACACAAGAGCACAAGAAATTGTATTAAAAGGCTATGGCATTTAGTAGGCACTTGATAAAGGGTAATGATATAAATCAGACTAACAGCTTTAGGTACTTGAAATAACCATTTATTTGTACATTGGTTTGTTGTCTGGAGACCCTGACTGGGACTGTGCCCTGCTGGATGTGCTCTGCAGAGAATCATTCTCTCCCCTCCCTTCCTCTCCCCCTTTCTCATACAATTCCCAGGTAAAATATTAATTAATAACCTTATCCTATCATAATTGGAGAGCTAATAATGCAAGGAATTAAGCAATAGTTGTGATATAACATTGACTTCCTTTGCAGCTGCAGAATTGTGTGTTTCCCATGTTTTATATCTTTTTCTGGAGCGAGTTTAGGTGCCTGGTTAATTATCCCTATTTGCCCTATTTATCACCCATAATAACTATGGGAAATAAGCATCACCCAGTCATTATCTCCCTTTCTGAAAGCAAACATCTCTCTGCCAGCCCCTCCCTGATGGGCAATGGTGGAGAGAAACCCAGACACAGCCTGAGGCTGCGCTGAGGAGTTGCAGGGCGCCCTCGCACCCAAATAAATGTTTCCAAATTAGGAAAAGGGGTTTTGGTTTCACCCTTGACGTTAAAGGAAAAGCACCAGAAACTTCTGTGTTTCCTTCACTGTGGTTGGCTCAGTGCCAGCACAGGGGCACTGGTTGGATCTTCGGGAAGTTTCTCAAAACCTCTACCTATTTCTATTGGGCAGCAAGGCAAATAACCCTCCTAAAACATTAAATACTTGAGCAGCAGCACAGAGGCGCTCAGGGCTGTTTGGGGGTGCCTTAGCCAGGTGTAAGGGTTTTCCTGCACCTGAGCACAGCTTCTGTTTTGTGTTTGTATCATTTGTTATTTTCCCATTTATTTAAACCTTTTGATTTTCAAAGCACACCTGATCAGCAGTCTCACGGTTCTTCTGAGCCATTCTGAGAAGTGCTGGACACCCTCAGAACTCGATTCACCTTCGTGAGGCTCATTACACGCTGGCCTCATGTGAGATTAAACGAGGTTCGTTTTCTTGGTAAAATTTAAAAAAGTTTAATGAAAAGACAATTAGGAGTCAGAAAATAAATCAAAATAATAATTACCTGGCCGGCTGACTTGGCATTCAGCCAAGGGCACACCTGCTAATGAAAGGGCTCGCCCCTCAAAAGTACCAGCCTGTTGCATATTTATACATTCACGTGCATGATTCAAACGTTCCTCTTGAGAGTGAATTTCTCTGTTTAGTTTCAACTCCCTCCCAAACATTTTACTAATTTAGCGTTTGATTAATCCTTGTTCTTCGTGGTGTCTCTTGGTCATCCCATGTCCCATTTTCTGATAACAGAAGATCAGTAAATTCCTTCTTGGAGCTTTGGTTCACCGTTATATTCATCTGGATAATTCAGGAATGAGTGAGTACCCCTTCTATCTTCTGGTTTGGCCGGTCTAGATGTTACAAAAACATTTTTTTACTTTTAACACTATGTTATACCCCCAAAAATACATATATTCATCATACCACCGTTTCTAAACTCTGTTAAGAAGAAACTAGAAAAACCTTCCCACGTTATACATATAGCATTCATTTCAATATTTGCAAAAAGCCAACTTTATAATATGCATTTATAACAAGATTGTATCAGTGAGGAGTCTCAGTGTCATTTCTGATCTAAGAAAGGTCCTTTTGGACAACCTCTTTTTTTTCAGCATCTCCAGCTAGCATCTACTTTTTGCTCTCCTGATGGAACAAAGAAAAGTAAGTTGGTCACATTCAGTATCTTCCCACTGAGCACATTGAAAATGTTAATTTTCTGTTAGTTTGGCTAATCCAGCAAATTTACCAGAGGCTCCTTGCTTTCTTTGCCCATTCCTGTCTAATTATTTGTTCACTCCTTTATTTATTCCTTCTGCAAGGCAACTTTTGGAGAGCAGGGGCTCCTCCTGTGTCTGGGAGGGTTGTTTGGTACAGTGAACCTCAGTAGCTTGGTTGTGTTCCTTCTTCCACTGCTCAGCAGTTCCTGATGCCAATATAATTTTAAGAGATTTGATGTTTTCTTGCTATTAAACAAACAACATGGAGCAACCCTAGCACAGCCTTTCACACCCCTCCTGGTTTATAACCCACTTGTTTACAGCTCTACAAACTTCAGCTGAACTCCATCTGCCTGTTTTAAAAGGCAGAAAAATGATGTATAAAAAATGCCTGAGCACCCTACAAATTATCATAACTGAAGCCCATATGGCAATTGTAAAAACAGAAATGTAAAAAGTTCAAGGCAGACAACTCAGGGAAAAAGCTACAAAAATTTTGAGAGTCTTTTTGGAAAAAGTTCTTTAAAAATGTAGCTGGCCTCCTTGAGACAAAGTGTAATGGAAATTTAGTTTCCAACTTTGTGAAAGATCGAAAAGTCTCAACCTTATAACCTATCCTGATTGAGATAGCCTTTGATTATATCTCATTGGTTAGTACAGAACAACACATACTACACAGAAGTAGCAGAAATTGTCTTTTCCAAAAGCCTAAACTTATCCAGGTTGGTTTATATTGAATTGATTTGTTGTCCTTGAATTTTCAAGTACAAGGCTTTCAGAGCCAGGACATTGCAGTTGCACTCAGGGCTGTGAAAGTCATTTTGAGTCAGCATGAGAAGAATGGAAGTCAGAGAACAAGCTGGAATGGAAAAGCCAAGTGAGAAAAAGGGGATCTTATTTTCCTTTCAAATTGCTCAACTTGGAGAGCGACAGGAAAAGTTTCACGCTTAAAACTCTTTTGTTTTCTGGAAGTTTTCAGCATCTAACAGTCCTGGGTTAGAGTGGGAATTCTCTTGCTTCTTTTAGCTGTGCTGTAATTTCCATGAGAGGCAGACAGCTCAGCAATGATACTCACCATGTCATGCAGTGCTTCCAAGACTTGCTCAGATACAGAGGAACCCTCTGGAAGGTTAGGGGAAAAAAAAAATCACAGCTAAACACAGCTGCATCTTAGTTAATATTTTTAAACTGCATTTATTTACAAGAGGCATGTAATTTAAACTGGGAGGAGAGGATTCTGCTCTCACTGCAGGGTACAGTTGTCAGTCAAACCATTTTTAGACCTTGGTCTGAGGCTGTGTCTACAAACACTTCAGACTGACAGGTGAGTCCCATCTCCGTGGATGTGACAACCTATTTTTGAATAATAATGTGGGTTTTGATTGGCAACTCAACAATGGCAGAATGCAGCCATTCATGCACCCTTTTTATACCTTTTTATACCTTTATATTATCTGCTGCTGTACCACTCCTCTGTCATGCACATCCCTGCTGTCAATAAAAATAGGACTGGCGCTCAACTCTACACAGCCAGCACAGTCCACGGGACCAGAACATCTAAATAAGAACATTAAAACCCAATAAAAAGTAAAATACTTTAAAATGTAATACTCTGAGCAGTGTGACTGGTGTTTCCAAGTCCTTTCCAAATATATCTTTGGCAGTTCAATCCCGACATTCAGTATAATTTCAAGGATGGCACAAAAGAAGCCCATGGAGAGATGGGAGGGAGGGAAGGAGTTTGAAATGTTCAGTAGTGGCCCAGTTCACAGAGTCTTGCTGGTGACATCACCTTGGAACATTGGATGCAGCATTTTGGACGACTCCAAACCCAAATGGCCCTGAGTTCCACGCTGTGACCTTGAATTCTTCCTTTCCTCACAACAAAATGTTGCTTTGATTTACCAGGCAGCTTCTTTTCAGGTGCTGTAAAGTTTAGAGAATTCAAGCTTGTTGTTTGTGTCTGTCCTACCATGGATAGAACATCTTCTTTCTTCATTTAACAGATCTTTGTTTATATTGTGCTGATGGAGGTGTTTTCATGCATTTTGAAAAGCACTTTGTCAAACATTAGGCTTTACATCTTTATCAGGTATCAGTGCTACAATTCACTTACCCATGGCTTTTAATGGTAGCAGAGTAAAGTTCTCCTGGCTGGAAATTTGGTTGTCTGGTACAAGTTATCCTTATAAACTTCTCTCAGTTTCAGCAGAGAGAAAAAGAGAGAGGGAGAATTGGAAACTGATTCATCCCATCCATCTCAGCCAGTTTCCTTGGAGGGATGAAATGCCCCTGTGTCTCTGGATAGTGAGCAACAGCATCTTGCCATGTGCACTCTGGGCATTTTTCTTTTTCAGTGTCATCAGCTGATGATGACAAGAGGAAATTTTTAAACCAAGAACTTCTTGATCTCAACCCTGCTTTAAAATGTTGCTGTGTGGGCTTGTAGGAGCAATTGAATATAATCAAAAATGTCTGTCGTGACATTTGGAGGCAGATGTATTTTACATGATTCAGATCCCCATCCAAATGATAACTTCTCCGATAAACAAAAATCTTAAATTCTCAAAAATAATAAATTTTCAGATAAACAAAACAAATAAATTCTTAACAACAGTTAAGTTCTGAGATAAACAGTCCCCTGACAGCTGCCAGTAAAAGAACTTTCAGGAAATTTCTCAGGTATTACCTCCTGACCTTTTCCATTCTCTTTTAGCCTCAAAAAGCAGTTTGGTTTTTCTGCACAGTAACTATCTTTGTGATGCTAATTTAAGGCAACTTTTGTCTCTAAGGGCACTGAAAAGCCATTCCAGCTTCAGGTTACTTGAGAACTTGGACATTTAACTTGTCCAAGACCAACCCTGACACCATTCACAGTCAATCCCAGTGTCCCCAGTCCGAGCTTTGACTCAGTCCTTGATCTACAGACACCCCATGAGTTTCTGGTGGTGAAAAGAGGCTGACACTGTCAGGAACAGCAGAAAATAATGGGATGGGCAACTGCTTCATCCCTGCTGGTTCTGGGACTGCCTTAGGAAGGCAAAAGAAGACATGAAAAAGAACACAACAAATCCCAGATTTACATTTTTCAGGGCAGGTGTATGAAGAGAAGGAACAAAGCCAATGCCTGTATTTCTGAATTAACTGCCTTGTTTGCAGTCAGTGCAGAGAACTTGAACTTCTGAGCTGAAAATTCTCAGATTTTTACCTTTTCAGACAATGCCTATTAAAATAGATTTGTTTTGTTTTGTATTTCAATTTTACTGCCTTGTAGACAAGACGATTTGGTGGCCAAGGAGGATAAGTAATTTTTCTTACAACGTATTGTTCAAAAACATCCCAGAGAGAATATTCTTGTCCTATCCCACTCCTATTAAATCACAGGTTATCTTAGAAACCTGAGTTCCACCACAGGTGATGAAAAACCTGATCCACTTTCTTTTCTACAAAGTGTTCAGTTTCTAAAAGCCTTCACTTTTTTCTTCAATTCATTGCTTGATTTTTTCTTCTACAGTAAATGTTGACTTATATTTTCTAGGAAGGCTGTAAAGTCCTGTTAAAAATGCAGACAAACTTGTGATTAATGAACACTAAACATAGCCATGATTTTTTTTTTTAATTATCTCATTAGAATAAAGTTCTTGTATGTTTATCTTCAAAATTTCAGTCAGTTCAAGAAAAGAGCTTTTCTTTTATTCTTTTTAATTAATATATTCAGTATAAATGATTGATTTTTATCTCGGTAATAAAATTTTAAGCTGAAGGCAGATAATTCAGGCAAAATAATTAAATTTGATAAGTGTCAAGCAACTTAAAACTTCACTGGAATGTATTTATATTTAGTAACTTTCCCTCAGGAAATTCAGAATTTAGCATGGGGAGTGGTGTTTTTCTAAATTCTTCAAGAGTTTAAATAGAAGAAATAGCATTCCAGCAAACCAATCTCAGAAAATTCTGTGTTATATACTTACATAAATCTGCTTCGTCTTTTCATTTCCTGGCAATGTTCAGATTAGGAAGTGAAAACAAAACATTTTAATCACATCAACTTTGATTTCTGATGGACACACAGGTTTATAGTACAAGAGTGCTTGCAGTTGTCTACTAAAAGGAACTAACTAAGCCTTAAAGGGGATGGAGGGATTAAAAATTTTCACAAAAAACTAATAAAGCTGACTGTGTTTACATGACAAATATTATTGAAAAAAATAATGTGAACACGGGCTGGCAATTGTTACACATGCAGATTAAGAGTTTAATATTTCTGACATTAATTTTTTTTTTTTTTAAGCTCAAATAGTAGAAATCTCTGTTTTAATTTCAAGGTCTTATCCTTTTGTATAATCCATGAAGCAGAAAGACTTTTTGTCCACAAAGTTCTGCTTGAATTGAATTGTTCACCTAAAAAAATCTGAAAGAGCGAATGTTTCATTCAAAGGTGTTCTTGTTCCTGTCAGTGTGACGAGGTGTCATGCATAAATTATTTGCTGAAAACTTTATTCTGGATGCATCAGCATAGATGATTATGAAACTTCCTTTACCTGGTTTTTTATTGCTTTTATTGCTTTTCTTCTTCTTGTAAACCCAAACGCTTTTAATCATAAGACAACATCTACTGTGATTTACATGGTGGAGTTTTATTTATGACCTCTAAATCATCGAGCCCAACCATTCCAAGGCCACCACTAACCCATGTCCCCAAGTGCCACACCCACAGGTCTCTTAAATAAAAACCTAACAACAATTAAAGAATGTGTGCTCAAATATCTGTGAGTCCAAAGTGATGGAGAAGGAAACAGATGGTGCTCAGTTTTCATGGAAGCTTGTGTTGACCAATGGATCAATGGCACAAGCATTTCTAATCAAAGGTATTTGGAAAAAAAAAAAAGCACCTAAGATCACTGCTCTGGAGTCTGCTGTTTGACTTTACAGGTCAAATAATTCCAGAAAAATCTCTGTGCTGGGGTAGAGAGCTTGCAAATGAGCACTGGTGAAATTCCTCAGTTTTGTTCCTGGCTGGGAGATTTGTTCCTTTTCAGCTGCACATCCTGGTGAAGCTGTGAAGTAACCAGCAGGTAGATACTAACCCCATTATTCTGTTTTCCTGATTATTCACTTCATCCCCCATCTGTCCTTATTTGCTCTTCTGCTGGAAAAACAACGTTCCTCTGGACTGTGTCGGAACCTGCTGTGTTCAGATGAGGAAGGCAAGCGAGCAGAGGCAGTAGGTGGTTTGTCCCCTCAGGCTGCCACTTTGATATTTTTCATATTACTCTTTTTTTTCTGGTAGAAGAAACCAGGGAAGTTTTTGTGTGGACTCCCTGCCAGCCTGCCACAGGGTTTGTTTCTGTTTCAAGCCAGGAAATGGATAATAAGTAGGAGAGGAGTGTTGTAAGCGCCCAATGCTGCAGAATAACCTGCCTAGGTTGGAAGGATCATCCCCATTCTGCCTTCAGAACATCACGAGCTGTAAATTATTGCAAGAGCAGGGTCCAGCACCTGGGTCAGGGCAATCCCAAGCATAAATACAGGTTTTGGGGGGATTGGACTTCTGGAGAGGATTTGGGGGTGTTGGTTGGAGAGAAGCTCCCCCTGACCCAGCAGTGTGCACTCACAGCCCACATCCCACATCCTGGGATCCATCCTCATCAGCACAGGGGGCAGAGAGGGGAAGCAGGATTCAGACAGAAAAGGCAGGGACATTAAACATAGGACAAAGATTCCAGAACTGGTAAAATGAGAATGGGGTGAAATCACCATGGCTTTGTAAAGTACCATGAATATGGAAAGTTTCTTGAGAGGAAAGTAAAATATCCTACTAACTTACCTTTTTTACCTGACAACGAGGTCAAAGATAAAATTTCTGTCTTTACGCTTTTCAGGAAAACAGTAGAGAATATAAAAGGATCAATTGGTGCTAAAGAACATGTTGACATTAGTGCAAAAGGCTATGGCATTTTCCATGACCTTAGGTAAAGTTGAAAAGAAATCAGAAGGCTCATAGCTCCCAAATTTCTGGGGTTCTGAAACAACCTCTCTATAATAGAGTCATTAAAAAAACCTGTGCTTTACTACTAGTTCATATAGGGGAAAGGGTTGGAATTTATTGAAGGACCAAGATCAAGAGGGCAAAAATATTTTCAGGAATTTTGTGAAGAGCTCAGGATGGCACAGGAATCCCACAGGATGTGCACATCTGCCTGCTCCATGCAAATGTCCAATATGTTCTAAACCATCTTGAGTGGTTCCAAACACCCCTTAGACAGCTGAATCCCTCCTCTCCAAGGCAGACACCTCCATGGGAGCAAACAACTTGTGGCTCTGTGTCATCAAAAGAGAATTACAGAGCTGTGTGTCTGTCTGAGAGCTCCAGAGCTGTGTCTGTCTGAGAGTTCCAGAGCTGTGTGTCTGTCTGAGCTGCAGAGCTGTGTGTCTGTTTGAGAGCTCCAGAGCTGTCTGTGTGAGCTCCAGAGCTGTGTGTCTGTCTGAGAGATCCAGAGCTGTGTGTCTGTCTGAGCTCCAGAGCTGTCTGTGTGAGCTCCAGAGCTGTGTGTCTGTCTGAGCTGCAGAGCTGTGTGTCTGTCTGAGCTGCAGAGCTGTGTGTCTGTCTCTCTTGAGTACCAACAGGGATGAGAGTAATGAGCTCAAATGCAGATGTTACAGTGAATGGGGCAAGCTACGTTTGGGCTGTACATGTCTCAAGCATTTTAAAAATCAATACAAGTTTCTACAAAGTCACCCTAAAACTCTGGTTATTAAAGGAGATGGAGAGGAGATGTGACAAGTGTCTGCCACTGAGTTAAAGGTAGCAGAGACAGAAACATGCTCTCCATGTTCACTGCATGCGGGAAAAGAGAAATGGTTTAAATTACAGCAAGAGGGTTTTTTCTATCCACCCAGGAGGTTTTTCTTAGAGGGAGAGTTGAGCCCTAGAAAAGGCTGTGTGGTGGAAAAGTGCTCTACTGCCCACTAAAAGCAGTCTGGGAAACACTGTGAGAGTGTTTCTCTCAGGTTTGTCCAAATACCAGCTTGGCAGTTTCAAGGTCATGGTTGGAATGATCTTCTGAGCCTCTGCCAGCCTTGTATTCTACTCCTTATCTGATTAAAATGGTACCAGACTTTAAAATCATTGCTCATTGACATATTGCTCTGTTTTTCCTTCTGTTTTTTGAAAAGGTATGTAGCTTATTCCTTCAGAATCTTCTGTATTTTCATGCTCCTAAACACATAAAATGAGGTCAAAACTGAGTGAACAATGAAGGCAGCATATATCAATTATTCCTACTTTGCATCTGCATCCAAAGTTTTCCTTCCCTTTCCCTTCCACAACACCTTTGATTTTTGTTCACACAACAAAAACTTTCCTCTTTATTAATCCAGGAATTTCCACCTTGGTTACTCAAGCAACTTCCAATATAATATCTCCCACCTGCTCTCTTCCCCTCTTTCCATAGTTAAATCACCTGTTGTGACTAAACTCAGCTGCCTTCAGCATTGCTGATTAAGAAAACAGCCTTCTTTTCCCTCAGATGTTCAGCATTTTTAACAAGAAACCATGAATGCCAGTGAGATTTCTGCTCAGAGGGCAGATTTTCATGTGTTTGCAAGCAGAATTATGGGTACAGAGGAGCCTGTGGTTTTTACTTGCTATGTTTAGTGGAAACTCTGCACTCCATGATCCTCACCTTGTTTGGGTTTTACATCAAGTTGTTTAACTCAGGAACTTGAGTAAAAATTGGTTTATTTTCTACAGTAAAGATGAAATATGTGGGGATAAAATATTCATATTTGCTTTCTTTAAAACTCTTCTCTTGCTCTTCGTGTTGATAAAGGCAACAGTGCTTCCAAAAGGGTTTTCTGCTCAAGGTTGGATCCTCCGTCAGCCAAAGGGCTGGGAAAATGCTCATTCAACATTTTAACCAGAGCTGCAGCCTCATAGAACTGTTCTGGCAGTTCAGATGGAGGAATGATTTGGGGTCTGGTACCCTGCTCCTCTAGGGTAAAACACCAAAATCAGAGTCCAAAGAGGGGCAGCAAATTGTTCTTTGAACTGGTTTGTTCTGATTTGGACCTCGAGGGTTGCTCATCTTCCCCCATGGGCTGCAGAGCACTGGCCAATCCTTTCACTGCATCCCTCTACATCGTTCATCTGTGAGGGTTTGAGGGTAGCTCCAGAGGTGGGGATGGGAATTTCTGGCTGTAGATTTACACTAAATGAGTAACTGCTGTTTGTAGGCTGTGCTGGTACTTGTAGGCTTCTTCCTGAGTGCCACCACGTGCTGTGTGGGCTTTTTCCAGCTTTGGGGAGGATTCTGTGTCTCTGTGCCTGATTGTACCTGAGCTCAGGAAGCTCCTGGCACTGCCTGAAGCCTCTGTGTGGCCCTGGGTCACATATCCTGAGTTTTGAAGAGCACTCAATTATTTTCCCCCATCTGTATTCCCAGCTTTTGAAGCCTTTAGTGCTCTCCCAGGCTGAACTCCTCAGTGCTGTGACAAACAGGTGACACTCAGAGTTATGGCATTTTCTCTGGCAGAGAGTGGCCGTGTGCACTCACAGACCTTGAGGGAAGAAGAGACAATACAACACCTTGGTGAAAACTTGATTTCCAAAGCTTTCCAAAAGCTGCTGTGTCTTACACTGAATTACCACAGTGAGCTCTCCGTGCTCTCTGTTATTTCTTTGTGCTCTCTTTGAAAGGGCTGTAAACCACTCATGGCCATCATGATGCCTTTTTAATTTAAATGCCACCAGATCTGTCTGTAACACCCTCATGAACTCACAGCTCAAAGGGTAATTATGGCAATTCTGTGCATCTGGAAAAGATGTCTAAAGTTTCTGTACCTGGACCAGGCAGGACAGGCCAAGGAACAATGTGCTGCCTTACCCAGCTTTTCTGTCTCTGAGGGATGTGAAAGCTGGAGCTGTACAGAACAGGCTGATCTCTTGCACAGAAACTGGTAAAGTCTTTCTGAGGTAAGGCAATTTAGAAGGGGAAGACAGATGTACCTGTTCCTGACTCTGAGGAATGATTTATCTAACCTTTAAGGGTTCCTCTTACACCTTTTTGCCCTAAACGTTGCAGTAGTTTTCCTGCTTGTAGCATCTGTAGGAATTTCTAATCCTTCTTGGAATTTGCAAAAATGTGGGAGTTTGAGACACTGTGTGTTGTTCTAAGGGAATATTTCCACTTATCTGTTGTCTTCTAAATGCTTTGCTTTCCTTCCTTCATCTTGGTGTGTGAAGGGGGGCATACAGGAGTGGTTTGACTTCATTAGCTAAATAATTTATTAATTTGTGCACCTCTTTTTTATGCTCCACCTCTTCAAAACCAAATATCATCCACACTAACAAATATAATGACAGCATTTAAGGATTGGCAAATTCCTCTCATTTCACTTTCCCTTCAAGATTAGCCTAATCACTTTCTAATCCATCCCCTTTTGGCTCTCAATGATTCAGTTATCCAAATCCAATTGCATTTATTTCCACTTAATCAGTTATTTTATGGCTCTATCCAAGACTGTCATTTCTGATATCTGCTTTTCCAAAGCCTTTAAAATCATTGTAATTAATTTCTATCTAATCTCTCCAGGAACTTTCGGGATGTTGCTTTCTACATCAATTAGCCTCTCAAATTACTGGCATGTGCTTGTTAAGAAGTTTCCTCTTATGAGTTCCTTTGCTGTAGCTCTATGGCCCTTGTGATACCAGAGGGAGGCTGAAATTCTCTTCTCTCCCTTTCTGTCAATGGGCTCGGCTCTGAATGTTGTTTGAGAACAAAGAGGACCTCAAAGACCTATTTGGACCTAATGACTTGGAGATAAAGATCTGCTTCACCTTTACTTTTAATCATCCATGGGGTTAGTGCAGGTAATATGCCCTGAAACACATCCTCAGTCTCAACAGGTTTATTTTTCTCTGGATTCTATTTGGATACTTTGCATGTTTATTAAAAATCAGACTTGGAAATATAATTACATAAAGTATATCTAAATATATATTCTCATCTTTCTTTAGTATTTGCAAAACTATTACTTGCCAACTTTAACTAGGAAGTCAAAAATTTTCCATCTATTTATGATGTCTCAATTTAGAGTATTATTTTGGATTATCAGCTAACCTGATGGATTCAACAGAACTTGAACTTCTTGTCACAATTATTTAAGGGGGAAGGAGGAGTTCAGCAGAGCACAGAAGAGTGAGAACAGGGCAGGTTGCAATCCTACCTGGGGATGGAAAACAGGGAAGGAGAGCAGCACTCCCTGGCTGTGGGAGCAGCCAGCAGAGCAGAGGTCACGGTGCCGAGCCAATGTGGTGACCCAGTGCTGTGTTTATGCACCTCCAGTGACTCTGTGTGATTAAATATGAACTGCATTTAACTCACTGCCTGCAGGAAATTATTTCACTTTTGTCTTCTGAGAAGTCTTTGGAAGGAAAAGGACAGACACTCCCTCTAGTGTCCTGCTCTTTAAAGCAAAGTGAAGTTCAGTTTCTTTATTTTATGGCCATTGCCTGTCACCTTCCTTGATTTCTCACACACATGCTGAATCCAACCTGCCTTTTAAAATTCCTTCCACCGCAATTGCTCCCAGCTGATTGCACTGAGATGAAAGAAGAATTTCTCTGTGAAAGTCCCTTTGAATCGGGAATGGGAGTAGTGGGAGCAATCACCTGCAGTGCTGTAGGACTTGAGCAGCCTACTCAGAAACCAGGGGTGCCCAGCACTGTGAAAACCAGATCAAAAATACCAACACTGCTGGAGGAAATTTGTATTTTATACATGAAGATGAAGGGCAGTTTCCCTGAGTCCAAGAGAAGCAATGTTTGACTACACACTCATATCAGGCTCTAAAATAAAAACACATTTACAGGATTCAGTGGGCTTAAGAGGTCCCTTGTTGTTGGTGCCAGTGGGCAGCACATGCCTGGTGCTTTACCCTGCACAATGCCCTGGCTCAGGAAAAAAGTTACTTTGTCCTGTGTCTTGGAGCTCTGGAGTTGATTTTGGATTGCTTTTTACGCTGCCTACTTCTGTGGAAAAGCTAAGCAAATCCTTGGGCCATAAACTCAACCCCTGAGTCATTGGAAATGTCTTTGAAGCTCCCAGTAAAGCCTGTTTGTGTTTCTCTTTGACACAAAATCTGGGGCAAATAAGAGAGTTTTGATTGCAAATATACAAAAGAACATTTTTTTTTTCCTAACAGGTGCTCAGGTCAAACTTGCTTGGTTTTGGTATTCTGCTGTTTCACCTCTTTGTGCAGATGATTGTTTTGCTAAGTCAGGGGGATTAAGGAACAATTGTTCTTCACACAAACACTCCTGTTCAGATGTGGATGGACTGATTTAGCTGGAAACAAGGAAAGTCTTTGTCCATTATTATTCACTGTGTCTCCATGTAGAAGTCCAGGGAATTGAAACAAAACTTTAGGTGACTAATATCCAATTATCCAAGACAGGTATCTGAAATGCTGCTGCTGAATGATTTATGGAATTGGACACTTCTGCTTTAGTTTGTCTGTGAGTGGGTGACAACATAGGTGAAGGTTGGAAAGCAGAAAGTCCCTGAACAAATAGATTATTGACACAAATCTACAACTTCAAAAGTCATAGCATGACTCTCACAGGAATAAAAGAGGAGTAAGTACAGACACTGTCATGTTAGTGACAACCAACCAGCCCTTTTCTGTAAGATGTGTTCAGAACTCAACTGAAAAATGACAAAAACCACTAAATGGTGAGAGTTTAACTGTCTCCAAAGTGTTGCAAAAATCAGCAAGTTTTAACTTCCTGATCATCTTTGTGCCAGGGTTTTTTCCTCACTTTCCTGAGGACATTGACACGTTCCCTCTTCCAGTAATTCCTCACTTGTGTGACCTATCACCTGGGTACAGTCACACTGGGGTGGGGGGTGTTAAATGATCTTTATGGTCCCTTCCAACTCAAACAATTCCATGATTCTAAATTGATTCCCTCTCCTGCCTGCTCTGGAATTTGGATGAGCTTTTCCATTCCCTCTCAGCCTTTGCTCACCTGATTGGCCCAGCAGGGGAGAAGGAGAGTGGTGACTTCCAGAGCAGCTCTAACATCACTGGACACCAGCAGAGATGCGATTGAGAGTCTTCAGAAGAGGATCTCAAGTAGCAGCAGCTCTCCAGCCCTTTTCAAAAACGTGCTCATGTTTCTATTGGCACAGGACTGGGAGCTGGTCCCCCTGCAAGTGCTGTGGTTGGGGTTGTGTGTTGGGGACACCCAATTCATGGAGACAGGAAATGGTTTGGGTTGGAAGGGACCTCAAAAATCATCCAGTTTCATGTCCTGCCGTGGGCAGGGACACCTTCCACTGTCTCTGTTTGCTCCAAGCTCTGTCCAGCCTGGTCTTGGACACTTCCAGGGGTCCAGGTGCAGCCACAGCTCCTCTGGGTACACTCATCCCAATGCATGAGATGTGGTCATTTCTTGTGGCACTCATACATCACTGAGCCATGTAGGGATCAAATAAATCACCAAACTGGAGACCAGAGTGAGGGGAGGAATACCTGGAGCAGATGAGGGGCTTTGTTTCTCAAGAGTTTCTGTTTGTCAAGTTGGTATGTGATGGAAAACATTGCACACTGCTGGGTGATGGATAAAAGAGGCAAGAAAGCAGCAGCAGAGTGACTAAAAGGGTAAAAATAGTACAAACCAGAGGCTGCAGGGAGAGAAACCACCAGAGGGGGTGTAAGTAGAGGCAAAATGAGTATATTGAAATAGAGAATAGAGCAGAGAAGAGGTGAGAGTTGAGATGGATTAAATATTGAGTTCTATTAAATATTTAAATTTATGTCTTCCTGGCTGAATTTCCAGGACAGAGAGTACTGGAAGAGGGATTATGTTCTGCAGGAATGAGGAGCTTTGCTGCCAGGAGTCAACTGACCTCCCCACGCTTTGGTTTCCCAGCCACAGAACAAAACACAAACTGGTCTTGTGGGGGCATGGAGAGGTCCAGCGTGCTGCAACCCTTCCAGTACCCCCAGGTGAGAACAGGCAGTCCTTGCCAGGAGAAGGAGGCTGATGGATCCTTTCCCTCCCATCTCCCTGGGGAGGAGCAGCAGAGCCCTGGGTGCTCAGCGGGTTCTGCTCCCAGGTTCATCTGCTTTCAGTTTGCTTTGAAGATGAGCTGGCTCAGAGAAGCAGGACAGTTGTGCTGCCATGAAGCTTTCATCTTCCCATTTCCCTGGCCTTCATTTGATGCTGTTTTGCTCTCATCTGGCCACAGCTAATTCTCAGTGCTTTGTTTGCAGCCTTTCTGGATGAAATCCTACAGCGAGAGCACATTCTGGGTACTGGAGTCATAATAACAGTTTCATTTACTTACCCAAATTATTCAGCAGTAATACTCCTTTTGTTTATCAGGCATCCACTGCCGCAAAACACTTGAAATCCACATCACGCAGAGGCTCAGCGATGTGTCATTTTAAAGTGGCACAACCAACTTTTTGGATTTTTCAGTTTAAATTTGCAGTGCCCTTTCTTTCCTGTGCTTCCTCAGGAGGGGCTCTTCGGGCACACAGCCACTTAGGGGATTTTGTCATGTGGGTACAGCAAAGGGAATCCCGTCATCCTACCCTTGTGTAATGTGATTAAACTCTAGCTTGGAAGTATTTAAGGCTTTTGGGTTTGTAATTTGGAGTTGTATTTAAACAGCCACGCACTGACACCCATTTTTTTTCTCGTAAGTCAAAATGTGCAATTTATGTGCAAAATTCTAATTTCCATTTTGGATACTTGTTCTTCGTTTGGATTGCCCCCTCAAACACTCCCAACTGTGAATGAGTGGCATCTCCCACATCTTGTTCCTCATTCCAAACTTCCTTCATAAATCCTTGCCCACCTGTGCTGTGATCTTTCCCCGTCATTTACCACGTTCATCAAAGGCTTTGAAAAACACACTAAAGAGAGGCAATTTTCATCCCCAATTTTAACTTTGCAACAAACACATAGGTAAGAGATTTTCCTGATGGCTTTAAGCTGGATGTGTTCTGGTTGGATGAGGCTTTGAGCAACGGTTCTAGTGGGTGGCATCTCTGCCATGGTAGAAATTGATGCCTTAGGAAGGCTGACCTGGAACAGAGACTGGACAGAGCCAGAGGATAAAGTAGATATTTATTGAAAGGCCTTTAGGGTACACCTTGGGCAGGACAAGAGCCTGGCCAGGGCTACACCCACAGTGGACCCAAGTTGATCATAAAATGGACGACTGGTCACAAGGTCTCACACTTTTATAAGTTTTGGTCCATTTGCATGTTGGGGTTTAATTGTCCAATTACAGCTTCAGGTTATGAAGTCTCATCCTTCTTGTTTTCTCTCTTCAGTCCACCCTTGTTTGTGCTTTTGGGCCTGAAACTTGTAACCATTGTCCTTGGTCTCCAGCAGGAAAAGGATTTATCTCCCTGCTCTATGAAGAGCTGACTGACACTGAATGTGAGGCTCAGAACTGCACCTCTGGGCAGCACAGAATCTGAAAACCACAAAAACTAAAACTTAAGGCATTAAACTGGAGGGTCTTTAGGGTCCCTTCCAACCCAATCCATTCTGTGATTCCATGAAGTTTTCTTGTTCTGTGTATCTGAATGCTCTGCATAGGAACTGAGTAATGGGATCCTCTAGAAATTACTTTCCTTGCCCATGATGAGATAGGAAAATGGAGCAAAAAATACCTGTTGAAACTGCTCTAAGTTTCTCTCTGTTTTTCTTCTTTTTTTTTTTT
>VWYP01031375.1:27930-56914 GCA_013400435.1 Pycnonotus jocosus
TTTTTTTTCATTAAAATATTTAATTTAGGAACTCGATTTTGGTGCTTGGGTGGACAGGAAGAGCCAAGTGTGCACATGGGACACTGCCTCTTGTGTCAAGAAATGAACAGGGCCCTAGAGGGAATAATGTTGTGCACAAAATAAATCTCCAGGAAGCAGTTTTTCTACCTTTCAGCTTTAATGCCTCAGAGATCAGCGTGTGTGACCAAGCCACCTGTTGGCATTGTGTGTTTGCATCTTTCTCACTTTATTGATTGTCTCTCCTCACCCCTCAGAAACACATCTTCTTCTTCTCTGGCTTGGGAAGAAAATCAATTTTTTGCAAAGATGATCTGAAGTCCTGTCCCTCTGAGGGACATTGGGATCTTTAAATCATTACAGACTTTCCCTGCTGCCTCCCCATTGCTCAGTGTTGCAGTCCCTGTCTCAGAGTGCCACAGCATACCTTAATGGCAACTATTCACTATTTTTTGATTTTTTTCTGATAATTATTGAGTTTTTCCCCCTTATTTTTCCTTTAAATTATGATTTAATGTCCTTTCTGTTTTCCCTTTTCATGGTTGTGTTTTGCTGTGAGGCCTCACTTAGTGTAAAGATAATTTTGGTGTTGAGCATCTGTTCCTTGCTTCCATTATCCATTGCAGTAGGACTTTGGGAAAACTGGGAAAGATTTCCACAGCAGTAGAATGGGGACATTAATACCTTTATCTGTGACCTGGATTAGAGGACAAAATACTGTTATTTCTTATCAGCTGGGGAGAGAAGAGGGTTCACAGAAATCATGTGTTCAGCTGGAAATTTTGCCCTAGTTTCTGTATTTCTGTGTTGTTTTAGTTTTGTCCAGAAACTGGAACTGTTAGGCCAAAAATTTAAAGATTCTCTACTTAATCATCCCAGATTTACTGTGTCAGGATTTTTTTTCCTACAATTTTTGCTACAATCTGGAAAGATCATCGTTCATTAGTGTTTTAGATACAGCAATGGCACTCGAGCCAAGTTTTTATCAGGAGAGTTACAATGGGTTTATTGCAGGGTAACAGGAAACAGAGTTTGGGTCATTTATTTCTAAACAAAACAAGTTTATTCAAAATGCCCCAAGGCATTTTTTAATCATCATAAGGCTCCTTCCAGGGGCACTCAGCAATCCCCAGAGAGATACTCATTTTGATTTACTCTGAGTGTAAAGTCTTCAGGGCAGGTGGCAGATCCTAATCTGTGGCCTCTTGACATAAATCCACATTTCCCACTTTGAACCGCAGTTCAGGCTTCAGTTTGAAGCCAACTTGCAACCTTAAGGCCCTTTATTTTTGCTTTATCTTTTCTCTTTGGATTTAGGTTCCATTAACTGTTGGGTAGATATTCTGTAGTTTTTTATTTCTTCACATATCTAACTTGGATATTTGTTTTTATTTTAAAAGTAAACCTTTCTTGCAGCTTCAGGACTGCACAACTGGGGATTTTTTTATTACTATTACTACCAATACCACTACTAACAATTTTTTTATTATTATTTTCTCATCTGTAATCTCATCTCTGTCAACAAAACCAACAGCTTTTCCCAAAACTGAATCTGTTTTCACTACAAGGACTTCTGTATTATGTTTAAAGCAATCGGTTTTGCAGATTCTCCTGCAATAAAAACAACTGAGAACTTTCTTAATTTGGCTCTGGATACTGGATTGACTTCCTTACTGCTGCTGCCTTTGAGAGTTCTGTGACATGAAGATTTTCTGCATCAGAAAGTTTTGGGGAGGAAACAAAGGAAGATGATTCAGAAAAGAGACACAAAAATGATTGTAAAGGTCACAGAGTGAGAAGGGAATAAAGATCAGAGTTTATCAGAGGAGAAGATGGAGACTTGCTTTTTAAAGTGTATAAGTTCCTTCAGTGAGATATAATACAAGGGAATAAAATACTTTTTGACTAACCAGGGAAAATCTGGACAGAGTGAACTAGAGACAAATTGAGAAAGAGAATTAGAGCACCTTTTGTAACAGGAACTGGAACCAGGCAAACAGTAGCTGTATCAGTTTCAGATGGAGGCTGGCTGTATTTTGGGAAGACAGATATTAATCAAGAACAATACAAAAGAAAAGAGGAAAATCACGGGATCTTTTCATGCAGGTGTGTCCAAGTGATATCTCGTGATGGTTTCATGAGGTTTTTGAGCAGATTGAAGCACAGCCTCTGCTCCAGGACTGTGGAGACAGATGTTGACAAGTGGCTTTTGGTTAATTGCTTCCTGAGAGAAGAAGATTGTTCAGATCCAGGAGGGGCTCCCAGGACAGTGGAAGTCCAGACCCACTGACATACGAGTTTTATCTCTCACGGTCACAGGAAAAATTCATCTGTCTTAGATGATTAAATGGTCCTTTTGAACAGAAAAGCTCTCTGTGTAAATTTGTTAACCCCAAGAGATTAGGAAGGATATCTACATGAAAACAAGAAGGGGAAGAAGTCAGAAAACAACTCCCAAATGGAACCAGAGATGGAAATTAATTTGTATTTACAGTGCATCCAGAGGTAAGTAGGAGAAAAGTAGGAGAAGACCATCAAAGCAGATTTAGTGCTGTTGTTTCAGAATCTTCTTTTGCCTCACACATACACAAACTCATCACCTAAAATCCTAACCTTCATTAAGTCTGATATCCTGGATTACTTTAAGCAGGTATAAAGCACCAACATTATTTCAATTTTATTTAATCTTTCTGGTCTAGTCAGCTTTAAACCCTTGGAAATCATGACCAGCTGAACTGGATTAATGTGATCATTCTGAGTTGTGTTAATATTTGCACAATCATGTTTTCAATTTGGCTTTCCAATTTCAAGACCTTCTGCAGCTGTGCATTTATATATCTTGTAATATGCCCTCTAACCCTCGAGGCATGGCCAGTGTTCATTCACATATTTAGCCTGAATTTTCAAGGGTCCCAATTAAGAAGTAGAAATATATTTTATGTACATACAGGTCTTATTGAAAGGCAGGAAGCCTAAAGCCTTTTTTTGTAAGTATAAATATACTCTTCAAGCAAATACATTTTCTTTTCCTGAGCCATATATTGTAAGCGTGGGAAAGAAAGGCAGGCATTACTAGAAGCACTGAAAACTCTTGTACTCTCTTTTCCACTTCCTATTCCAGCTTGTTGAAATCCATGTCTAGAAAATCCTGTTGTAATATTTGATAGAAAAATACAATCCCATTCCCATGCTGTAAGTTTGCAAGAACTGCTGCACAAGCACTTCCAAATCTGAAAGCCAAACTCTGTTATCTGGAAGAGAATAAGAAATGAAAAAATGGACTCTGCAAGTGAATAGTCTGAATTAACTCCTTGGGCTGCAGGTAAAAATAAACCCTGCAACCTTAATATGGAAAAAGAGGAAGAAAAACTGAGGGAAAAAAATATTGGGAAAGATAATGTGGAATATTATGCATTGACATTGACAAATTACCTGTTTGCTCAGGTAGTGGAAGCTGGGATAGAAAAGTCCAGGATGAGGGAGATGGTGGATGAATTAGCTGCAATGATCCCAGCAGATGTTTGCCCAGATGTTTGTGTGTTTTCATGCTGTTTTCCCATATGATGAAAGCTCACCTGCAGCACATCCTGGGCATTGAATTCTTAATCTGATAACACATTCTAAAGGAGTAATTTTTTACTCCTCAAGGCAAATGGCAGCAGGTGTTAAGGAAAATAGACCTGCTGGGAAAACACACTTCCATGTCTTGTTCCTTGAAAAGTGGCTATGGCAGCTCTGCTTTTATGGCACATTAAATTTCCAGTCTCAAAAACTCATGCACAGGTGGTCCCTTTGCATTTATCTGTAAAGTTAAGCACATGTCTCTGCCTCTGCAGAACCAGAATTTGCACATCATTTAGTCTATGTATCTACTTAAATATTTAAGGGGGAAAAAGTACCTTTAAATATTTTATAATTCATGTAATAAATAAGTAGATCTTTGGCTTTGTGCTATGTAATAAAGAAAAAGAAGCAATTCTTTGTCTGTACTCCATAGAAAGAGACACAAAAATATCCAGGGAAATGCAGAAGCTTCAATAAAAATAAATATCTATATAAGTTAACATAATATTGCCTGAAAAATGATCTGAAGAAGGGAGAACCTGAGTGTGTTTTTAGGATAAAAGCTGAAGAACCTCTCTAGAGAACTTGAGTGGTCCAGACAGCATCATAATAGCATGATCATGAGTTATCTGGTCATGTACCAGGGACAAAATTTAGAGGATTTTCTGTTCTTTAGTTGATTTTTTCTCCAAAACTTACAATACAATCTGCACTATCCTAATAGGTAAAATAGAAATAATTAGCAGATTTATAGTCATAGGGCAAAACAATTGCAAGAAGCAATGTCTCAATGTCCTACTGTGGGAAAGAAAATATTTTAGATTTATTAGAACCCATAAAAACCATCAGTTAGCCAGAATTTTACCTCATTAGCTTTGGGCATACTAATAACCACAAATAAAGAATTTTTCTCCAAAAGACACTATTTTGTCAGTAAAGATGCCCAGCATTGCTCTACACCTGAGCTAATGATGCTTCCTTTGAGTGCAACTTCTTTCAAATAAACCTGAGACTGCATTTTTCATGTCCAGTCAGCAGGGTAAAGTGTCAGTTTGGATGGGGTCGTGTCAGGATTTCAGATGTAACTTGTTTCATCTCATTTGACTTACCTGGGAATTTACCAATTTGAAAAAAAAAAAAAGGATTTGAAAGGAAAAGCCACCACCAGTGACATTTAAGACAAGCTTCAGAGGCCATGTCCAGCTTCAAGCAGGCTAGATGTTAATTAATGCTAGATGTTAATTCACTAATGCTAGATGTTCATACTAATGTTAGATGTTAATTCATTAATGCTAGATGTTAATATATTAATGTTAGATGTTAATTCATTAATGCTAGATATTAACTCATTTATACTAGCTATTGTTCTGTGGACATTTATACAGCTTGAATGAATTGAGCAGAACCAAAGCAAATGTGTCTCTGTGAAGGATATCAAAGATTAGCCCTGTATATTCCTAAACACACACAGGAGCTCTCCTGCTCTTGGTTATAACAGCACAAAATGGAAATAACTAAAGCTGGAAGTCCATCTTTGTATTTAGAATGTGTGCAACAGCATGTACAGAATCCCAGAATCCCAGGATGGGTCAGGCTGGAAGGGACTACAGTGGGGTCACCTGGTGCCACCTCCCTGCTCAGGCAGGGCCATCCCAGAGCACAGGGCACAGGATTGTGTCCAGGCAGCTCTGGAATATCCCCAGGGAGGAGACTCCACAGCCTCTCTGGACAATCTGTTCAGGGCTTGGTCACTGCACAGTGAAGTTCTTCCTCAAGTTCAGGTGGAACTCCCTGGGCTCAGTCCCTGCCTGTGGCTCTGGTGCCATTGCTGGGCCTGGAGCAGAGCCTGGGCCTGCTCTGACCCTCCCTGCACACAGGGACAGATGGGGACACCCAGGGACAGACAGCGACACCAAGGGACAGACAAGGATACCCAGGGACACTCAGAGACAGACAGGGAAAGACAGGGACAGACAGGGACACCCTGAGACAGACAGGGACACCCAGGGACAGACAGGGACAGACAGGGACATCCAGAGACAGACAGGGATGGACAGGGACACCCAGGGACAGACAGAGACACCCAGAGACAGACAGGGACACCCAGGGTTGAGGGCCCCTCTCATCTGGGGCTCCTCTCCAGGCTGAGCAGCCCCAGCTCCCTCAGCCCTTCCTGGGCATGGAGATGCTTCAGTCCCTTCACCACCTTTGCAGCCTCCACTGACCCAGTCCAGTGACACTCAAAGGTTTGTGTTGACTTTTGGTGACACTTGTTTCATCTGCCAGGCTTGAGCCATCTGCCTGTGCTCCCTCGCTCTCTTCAGCCAATGTCTGTGGTGCCGATCTGTATTCCAACCTCTGAACCCGAGGATGAATCCATTCCCTGGCACAATTTCTGGAGCAGCTGTGATAAGCAATCATTCTCCTCTCTCTCTGAACACAACACACTGCCCAAGACCTGTCTACTCTTGGCAGATGACAAGTGATGTCCCTTTTTATCAGCTGTCATTTCAGGACATGTCCTTCTTCAAGGTTTCATAAATGAACAGAGACTTTCTGGGGTTAAATTTGCTCTGTCCTGGAATACCAGCTGGCTGATATCTGCTGCAATTTGTGCTCCAGCTCTCTCTGTGTTGTTTTGCCTTTGTACTCTGTTCTCTCCTCTGCCCACTGAAAGGAGAGAATCAGGTCTCATTATAATCTTTGCTGATTGGGAAGCATCTTTCACTAGCAAAAAGTCAAACCCCATGTTAGCTCAAGCCCTGAAGGCCAGCAGAGCTGTGGAGCCTATTCAAAGAGGATGAATTTAATAGTAATTATAGATGAAAGCTTTGTTATGCTTATGTAACCCATAATAGCACAATTTTCCCATGACTTGCTGCTTACAAGATAGCTGACCTTCTACCAGTTAGCCACTTTCTTACAAATCTGCACAATGTGCTTTTAATTAAAACTTGCCTTTGAAACTAGGTCCAAATGAGTTATCCCTTAAAAAAACCCAGTGAAATAGGCCCCATCTCTCTGGTTTTGCTCCAACCAAATCCTGCATTTTTTTTCACCCACCATAAACAACATTCCTCTCAGTGTCATCCTGCTAAAACAAAGCTGTAAGAAAGCCTCACCTGGAATAACATTGACAAGGAAGGGTCCTTGCTGTGCTGAAGTCAGTCAGAAATTATGCCAGGCCCTCCTCCAAAGATGGAGAGAAAGATGGAAACAGGATCATGTTTGCTGAGGGTTTTTACTTTCTTATCCTGACTCAAAGAATTCTGATTTTTCCCACGAGATGTGGGCATGAGAGCAGGGCTTCGGGATTGTTACATAAGGAAATAATGATAAAAAAAGAGATGGTTTCAGAATGTCTACTAAGGGTACACTGCACTTTTCACAGATGCTTGCAACACTAAGTGCTGTCTTAAAAAAAACCCCAGGTGATGGGACTTGGGCAGCTCCAGGAAAATGGAGGAGAGGAGCAAAGGATGCAAAATGAATTTGATTGAGGTGTCAGAGCACATTATATCCACAATCTTCTTACCAGCTGAGAAAAGAAAGAATCTAGATTAATTCTGTGCTTCATTGTACAGGTTTAAAAGTAGTAAGATAAAATCTCCACAGAGCTTGTGAGAATCTCTAATATTTCTCCGAAATGATCAGCCCCCTGCAGAGCACCAGGTTTTGTTCCTTGCCATCAGTGAAGCTTCAAGGTCACATCACACAGAACATTCCTGTGCTGCACACCGAAAGGTGCAGTGACAAATTTCATTTAAACTGAGAAGAGGAAGAAGTTAAAGTTAGGGGAAGCAACACTGCGAGGAGCAGTGTTTCTAGAAATTTAGGGCAATGAGCTTGAACAGAAATCCATTTCCCTTTTCAATTAATTTCATTTCAATTAGATTAACTGAATTGAAAAAAAACCCCATAATTTTATTAATAAAACCCAGTTGCAATATGAGTCAACTCAGAGTTGAGCATAAGTAAAATAGTACATAGGTGGGTTTTTTTCCACCATAGGTGGTTAAGAGATCATATGCAACCAATACTATTTTTTTTTACGAGAAAGGGTCTGAAATGGCAAAATCCTAAAAGTGGAGCAGCATATTTCAGTTTCTTGTGCTGCCCACTGGTGCAAACATTTAAATTGAGCAGTTTAGAGAGGAGCTCTCAATTGGAGGGCACCAACCATGATGTGCCACACAGGAACCCATCAACATCTCCATCCATCTGATGCCTTAAGTTTGAGCTTTCATGTTTTTCACATTCTGTGCTGCCTGGGGGTGCAGCTCTGAGCCTCACATTCAGTGTCAATCAGCTCTTCACAGAGTGGGGAGACAAAACAAAACTTTTTTCTGCTGGAGACCAAGAACAATTTTCAGGCCCAAAAGCACAAACAGTGGACTGAAGAGAGAAAACAAGAAGGATGGGACCTCACAACCTGAAGCTGTAATTGGACAATTAACCCCAATATGCAAATGGACCAAAACTTATAAAAATGTGAGATCTCATGACCAGTCATCCATTTTGTGACCATTTTGGGTCCACTTTGGGTGTAGCCCTGGCCAGGCTCTTGTCCTGCCCAAGGTGTATCCTTAAAGGCCTTTTAATAAATATTTACTTTATTGTCTAGCTCTGTCCAGTCTCTGTTCCAGGTCAACCTTCCCAAGGCATCAATATCTCCCAGGCTCAAGAGAGAGGAGTCTTTTCTTGTCATGCACTACTCTAAGAGGGTAAAATAAGAATTGCAGAGGTGCCATTATTTTTCCATGCTGTCATCTGCCAGAAAAGAAATCTTCATGGCATTGCTCCGCAGATTCAGAGATGAGCACTTAGCCAGGAGATAATTTAGCCCAAAATAGAGAACAGTACTTTGCTCAGAAAGAGCATCCTGTGTTCTTGTGAGAGATGGAAACTGAAGTTGAATCCCACATGGCAGCTGTTACAAAACCACTTTTATTTCTCTCTCTTCTATTAAACACTATTCCAAGACTTCACCAGTCCTAAAGTGTGAAATCACAGAATTCTGAGTTGGAAGGGACTCACAGTGATCACCAAGTCCAACTCTTGAGTGAATGGCCCCCAAATCTTTTTGCTGTCAGCTCAAAGGCACACATTGACAGTTCAAATCAGATGCTCTTGTTTTAAATTTTTATTTTTTTTTTTAGCTTCAAAAGATCCTTTCTATCCCTGGAGTTTGTTCCACTGGGGTACTGACAGAGGACAACCCCAGCTCTTCTTGGCCTTTTCCTTGACATACCAAGGCTGCTTTTGCCTCCAAAAGAGGAGCCCATCCCAAAGAGAGCTCTCACTCCCTGACCAAGACATTCTCTCCTTCCACCTCCTCAAGGCTCAATCTTTGTTGGCCATGAACAGAGAGGTGTGAACATTTCACTTTGCATGTAAATGAGATCTCTTCCATTTCTCATACCAGGCCAGCAATTTCCCTTCAGTCATCTGGAAATAGTTTTTGGCTGTTGCATTCTGCTTCCTCCTTGCTGGCATCACCCCAGCATTTCCCCCTCACCCTGTTACCAGCTGTGCTGCAACACTGCTCCTTTTTCTCACTCATTTCCAGCTGCTGTGTCCCAACTCACAACAGAAATGCCTGTGGTCACTCTCCAAATATGCACTCTTACTTTTTTTTTTTTTTTTCATTCCTATTAAATTCCTTTCAGCTTTCTTTTAATTCCAGTCTTCGAGGTCACGCAGCTTTCAGGATATAAAGTCCTGATTTTTCTGTTAATAGAAGATGCCCTCTAGCTTTTCGTTGGGAAATTGAATTACAGTGTCATTTTGTGCCAGTTCATAAGAGAAACCATGAGCTGAGGCCTGAGTCCTATTTTGTGGGAAACTCTGCCAGTGAGTTCTTTACCTGCTGCCTGGTGTCACCTCCTCTTTTCCTGGTGTCCCCTCAGAGGAGTTCTGGCTGTGTCCCCACATCACTGAGCAGGTGCTGTACCCTACCCACATTAGCAGATTTAAATGTGTAATGTTATTCCTGGAAAATCTTAATTTTTCAGAGAAAAGTATCAAGTTATTTTGTCATTATCTACCCACACTGAGAGAAGGCTGCATTTTATCTTCTGTTTCATTTGTTTCTGACTCTTCACACACAGTGCTCCAAAAGCTTCTCAAAAGTTTCACACATTATAAAAGCCAACTTTTCTAGTGTGATAAAAGTTTCTGTTTGGGGAAAACTCAGTTTCAGATATATCATCAGCAAAAAATTTAGCAAAACTCCATTCTTATAGGCCTTTGGGTATTTTTCAGAAGATTGAAATGGAGATTATTTGAATCTTCATCTTTGTATGAGCTTTTTTGTACTCCTCAGGATGCTAATTTTCTCCTTTTGTCTGGAATTTTCTGTTTTCCAAGTTGACACTAAACACTTTGAACAGGTTAGTCACTTAGCTCATGACATAAAGTGGGCTGGAAAATGACAGTTCTCCACTGATTGTGAGGTACTTAGAGACACAATAAAAAAAAGAAAGAGTTTTAGACATGGAAATTGTTCTGTTCCCTGATGAATCACGGTCTTTTGAAAGAGCTCTGGCTGAAGTGAGTGAGTGAGTGTTAGATGAATCTGCAGAATATCTCCTTTTAAATTTGCACCGTGCTCCATCTGTAATGATATGTGAAATAACTTCATATTGTTATGGTCCATACAGTAAGGGATTTAACAGTACATCTTTAAAAAATCCATGTGGGGTTGTCCAAATTGAGTTTCTAAGTGAAAATAACAAATACACGCTTAGGAAAGTAAAAGAAACCCCATTATTCCTTTTGAATATCTGCCTCATTCCCACAACACATCAGCACCGACTGTTTTACAAGGTTATCAGCAGATCCCTCTTTTCCATCAGTGTGTGTTTCTACCAAGAATTAACAGATAAATATCTCATATCCAAGCACATGGCAGGATTCCTGTACAGTTCAGGGTCTGTACCTGCTGCTGTGGCATCTGCATAGCTGAACTTCACCATTGCAGCTTCCAGGGAGTTCTTCTTGCTTTTTCCTTCCTTTTGGGAGGCCCCAGTTCACTTTGGGAGGCCCTGAGGACCAGGTATACTGAGGTTCATTAACTACTGCAAAGGCTAAAGATCAGACACTTCATTTACTACTTGTTTATTCCTGCACCTGAGCTGCACCAAGTAACAAAACAACAACAGTGGACATTAGTTTAGTCATATATAAAAATATATTTCTGCCAAAACTGTTTCCTAGAGTAAAACCTGTTTTTTAGGTGGGATGGAGGTGAAGGGCTGCCTGTAGAAACTTTTATTATTATTATACTTGCATGGATGGTTCTCTCCAGTTTTATGGCAGCTATTACCATCTTTGAAAGCTCAATCATCACCCATAAGGAGTAAAAAATAACTTCTAATGTCTCTCAGTTCTGCAAGTGTCCTAAAGTGAAGTTAATTTAGCCCAAGTCTTTTGAAGACACTTAATGTATAAAAAACCAGCTGAGCTCTCCCTTCCTTATCCAAGGCTGGATCCTTCCTGTGTTTCATTGCTCCAGTATAGAACAATAGGATTTGATGGCAAAATTATTCTGGAAATCTTCTCAGAACATTTTGTCCCACATATTTTTTAAAAAAATAAATTTAAACTTCTTGTTTCAACCAAGTTTGATATATTTGAGTTTTCTGTCTGATGTGAGAATTTGGCCAGGGCAGTGATTGTGCCCCTGGTGAGGGCACACCTCGAGGGCTGTGTCCAGTTCTGGGCCCCTCAATTCAGGAAGGACATTGAGGGGCTGGAGTGTGTCCAGGGAAGGGAATGGAGCTGGGGAAGGGTCTGGAGAGCTGAGGGAGCTGGGAAAGGGGCNGGTGTTCGAGAAATGCCTGGATGTGGCACTCAGTGCTCTGCCCTGGCTGGTGATCAGCCACAGGTTGGACTGGAGGATCTTGGAGGTTTCTTCCAACACAAATTATTCTGTGTTTCTTTGACTCTGCAATTTGTACTCCTCTGTGCACTGCTGAGCATGGCCAAGGGACATTCATGTTTTTTCCTGGCTCAACAGTGTGTCCAGATCCCAGGAATTCTCTGAGCACAGGCCTGAAGGAGTTGGTGTCTCTGTTTGTGATCTCGCAGTGTACACAGCTCTTTCTTCTCATGGTCTTCTGAGCAAAAAGCTTCTACATCACATCAAAACCCACCACTATTGACCCTGCAAGTTCAAAGCCTTCATTTTTTTCGCTATTTTCAGTCCTGGTGAGCATGGTACTATGAGGGTAATTTCAGTTCTCTTCAGTCCAGAGAAGGGAGATTGAAAAGAGAGAACACTGATCATTCCAACCTTAGAGCACTGAATCTGTTTGAATTAGAATTTTCTCCTGACCACTCTTTCAAATAGTGTGATAAACACTGTGCTTCAATCAGAAGGTTATTTATTTTATTTTTTCCCTGTAATTCCTTAATTTAAATTCCTGTTTAATTGAACTCATAATTATATTATATGATTTTTATTTCACAGCGACAACAAATTATGAAAGATAAAAAAATAAGAGGCTGAAATATGTCAAAACCAAATGTGGTCTTCAAACGGGAAGAAGAAATCTCAAAATCTGGAAACACAGAGGGTCAGTGTTGAACTGCTTTGCTCTTCCTTTTCGTCTTACACAGCAAAGATAAATTTCTTCATTCTGAAAGAAAAATTAGAAAAAAAAGTGTAAGAAGACAGCCACCTGATTGTCCCTCTGGAGTAAGACAAGACTCATTTAAAGCATCTCTGAAACTGGAAGTTTTCTTGACATTTGCTGGTGCAAGCAGGGAGAGAAAAGTTCAAAACACACTTCAGAAGGGAAAAATCCAGCCAACCCAGACATCTGTAAATATTACATGTATTTAACCATATTGCACCTAAACACATTCAAACAATGACCTAAATTCATGTGCTGTAAATACACTTTATAATTCCCTGCCAAGGACTCTCTTTTTGACAATGTTCTCCACATCAGAGTAATCTGGATTTGTGCAAATTTTGCTAAATAAAGGCATGATCATCAGATCCTTCCTTTTCCTTCCTTCCTTCCTTCCTTCCTTCCTTCCTTCCTTCCTGGTGGGCTGCTCAGTGCCAGCATGCTGAGGAAGTCAACACAGATTAAAATAAAATGTAAGACTGAAAAAGGAAATCCATCCATACTGACAGGTATAGAAGGAAAACAGAATTTCAGCTGACTGAAGGTCACTGGTCCTCTTGCTACTGCATCCAAACATGTAAATAATCTCTTCTGAATGTGGAAAAAGTAATTGAAGAAGTTTTTACTGTGTTTTCTGTGCTTCCACATAGAAAACTTGTCACTTTGCAATAGTAAGGTGGAAGCACTGAGTGTTATCTCTGCTAAAGGAGCAGTGAAGGAACTCACAGCCACCAACACACTATAAAATGTCAGGCAGCAACCTAGAATGAATCAAAGACAGGAAAAGTACACAAAAGAACAAGTAAGTGACATAGATCTTGGAACTGTGACTGTGATTATTTAAAAGGAGATAAAAAGTAGAGTTCAGTTCAAGAACGAAAGAATTTATCTTTAAAAGGATATTTGCTTCCTGAATGCATCTAGAAACAAAATAGAACAAACCTGTGGTAAGATACTCAGAACTCCTGGTCAGACCATGTGTGGAACACGTTAAGAAGAAGAATTAAAAGGTGCATTTGGTTTGCATGGCAAGGTTTTGGTGCAGGAGTGGCTTCTGTGGGAAGCTGCTGGAAGCTTCCCCCATGTCCATGGAGCAAATTCCAGCCAGATCTAAGACCGACTCACTGCTGGATAAGGCTGAGCCCAGCTGTGATGCCTCTGGAATTATGTTTGTAAGAAGGGAGAAAAAACTGTACAACTGCAGTGAGAACATGTGAGAGGAACAGCCCTGCAGCCCTCAGGGTGATGCCTTGGGAAGGCTGATCTGGAACAGAGACTGGACAGAGCCAGAGGATAAAGTAGATATTTATGAAAAGGCCTTTAAGGATACACCTTGGGCAGGACAAGAGCCTGGCCAGGGCTACACCCCAAGTGGACCCAAAATGGTCACAAAACGGGTGACTGGTCACNTAAGGCCTCAAGGGCAGTGCAGGAGGGGCAGGGGCTGCTCCAGGTGTCAGATCTGAGATTTCCCCAGCTCCTGGTGCAGCCCATGGAGAAGCAGCTGTGCCTCTGCAGCCCAGGAGGCTCCTTGGGCAGCAGGGATCCACCTGCAGCTCATAGAGTATCCTATTCTGGAGCAGATTTGCTGGCAGGATTTGTGGCCCTGTGGGAGGTCCATGCTGGAGCAACCTGTCCCTAAAGGATGCACTCAGTGGGACAGACCCACCCTGAAGCAGTTCCTGGAGGTCTGAAGCCCATGTGAGGGACCTGTGTTGGAGAAGTTCATGAAGGGCTGTGGGATGGAGCAGGGGGAGAGGATGAGGGGTCCTCCCCTAAGGAGGAAAGATCTGCAGACACATGTGATGGACTGACTGGAACCCCTGCAGGCTGGGAGAAGGAGAAGAACACAAAAAGTCCACATTTTGCACCTTGAAAAATCACATTATTGGTGACTTTACTGTTATTTACCCATTGGTATTGTTTTGGCTGCTGCTTTGTGGAGATGGTGGCACTGACTGTGAGCACGTAGGGAGAGATACCTAGAGCAGAATAATCCTCCAAAAATTGAGATGCAATTACCTCTACTGTAATCAGAGCTGTTGTGTAAACCCTACTCTTCCCTGAACAAAAAGAGATTGGTTAAACATCAGCAAAGGCACATATAGTGAAGGAAGACATGAAGCTTGTAATTAAATCTGACAGGATGTGAAACTAAAATCTTCCACTGTACAGTGGAATAGAACAGTTAATAAGGAGATGCTTAAATGAAGAGTTAGGTGTGGTAAGGAGCTGAGAAGAGATACAGCAGATGAGAAAAAGGTCTACAAGAAGGGAGGGAAACTCAGTGCAGGTCTCAAGAACAAGGAAAAGACCTGAGGGATTTTCCCCATCTATTCCAGAAGAATCTGGATCAGACAGTTGTAGCAGCTCACAAACCTCTTCTGCATTATTATGAGATTTCAAAATGCCATGGAAGCCAAATAATGAATTTATTTATGGCCAGTTCTCTGCAAAAGCAGGTATGGAGCTTATGCAACCAATGGTCTCCACTGAATTAATTATATAATGAGTTAATTATATCGGATCACAAGCTGTGGGGCTGGAGGACAGGGAAGCCAAGAGGACTCAATGGCTTCTATCCTCACAGCGAGTATCTCTTTCCATCAGTATCTCACATTAACACAATTTACCCCATGAAATTTTAGATTCTATTTGCCTTTGTTATCTGGAAAAAAAGATAATTTATCCTGATTTCTCCTGATAATTTATCAGCTGTGCTGCCCAGGTCTAGAGCTCCAAAATTTTCACCCTTGGGTCTAGAGTTGATCTTTGCTGCTTCTGCGAAGCTCAGCTCAAAGGCAGAAGGTAACAGCAACGGAAAAAGCCACAATGCAGAAATACATTTCACAATAGTAAAAAGGAATTCATCATGTGTAGAGTGATGGTGGGGAGTCACCCTGTTAATAACACCCATAAATGCTCCTGTTCCCTGAGTTTCACACCTCAGCCAATTATTGTCAGTGTGGTGAGTAAGGAAGGGGTGTCAGAGGAGCTCTGCTGTTTCAATTTCATCCTGGATCTCGGTGATTCAGCAATCTTTGCTCAAATGCTGAAGTGCTAAATGTGCATTTTCCTTCTCCCCACTCAAAATTAGTATCAAATATAGTTTAATGTATCAAGTAACTGTTGTGTGGCTGTATCTGTCACAGCAGATATTTAATCTATTTTCTATACAGTTGCTGCAGACCATCAAAGCTCAACGTGTTTGAATCTTGGTGGTTGAGCCAGTGACCAGAAAAATCTTCCAGGATCCTGTCAGACTTGAATTCTATAATTAATTATAGAAATATAATGCTGGAAAGGGAATATTTTATGGTACTGCCTATCTACCCAGTATTTCTTTACATGAAATATGGCATCAAAATTAGAGCACTCTGTAACACTCAGAGGGTTCTTAATGTGAACAATTTTCCATGAGGTTGGAGGAATTTAGTGCTTATATATGCAAGTCCTTGATGGTGAGTTGAGATTGATGAGTCTTGTTGACATGAAAGGCAGAGGGAGAGTTCAATAGAAAATATATCTGTACTCCACATAATTTTTTTAAAAAAGGATGAATCATGCAGATGATAGTAAAGTTGCTATTATTGGCATATAAATAAATATTAAATAGTTAGGTCAAATTTAAAGATAGTAATAGTCTGTGATATGAAGAAATGTTACTATGTGTCTATTGTAGAATTCACATTTTCTAGAGAAAGAACTGTTTTGTGATAAGCAGTTTCACTAAAATACCAGTTATTTAATTGATTTCTTTTTTAATTCTCTAAAATTGAGAATATCACTGTACTTCCTTCTCTACTCTCTCAAAATTCCCCTAAAGTTATCACTTTCTATGAGTTTAGCTGACTAAATGTTCTAGTGCCTATCCTTTAAATTTAAGGTTAATTGGCCCTTGGAACAGCTTGCATAAAAAAAAATAAAAATTATTGCCTGAATTCCATCTTGTTTTTCCACGCCTAATTTCAAACCCTGGGCACCCTGGAGTGCTGTGTGAGGCTGTGTGAGTCACCTGCTCCCTGTCTGAAGTGTCCTGGTGCATCTCTAATGCTCTGCATGGCTGTGCTTGCACAGCAGCTGCTCCTTGGGTGGCTTTCCTGGGGCAAATCTCCTGGGGGATGCACAATGGAGCTGCTCAGGATAAGTGTCCATGCAATGTCAGGGGTCTGTCAGCTTTGTGTAGACCCAGAAGTGCCCTTTGCCCCTTGGTTTATGGGAAGTATCTCCAGATCCTTGACTGTGAAGGTTCTGGCTTCTTTTTCACTGCCAGGTTCAGGATTAATACACGGGAGCCAAAGTTTGTGTTTGGACTTGGATGTTTATTGTTTCTTATCTATTTACAGATTCACAAGCCATGAGCTCTAACTAGCAAGTTAGAGAAATGAGGTAAAAATGGAGCATTTCTAACTCCTTCTAAGGTTATTTAAGTGCTAATTACCCAATAATGAGGTGACACCTATATTATTTATATTTCTGACCCGATAATGACCACCCAATGTGGACACTTTTCATGCAATTACAGAAAACCACCCAAACCCATGAAGAAGAAGGAAGAAGAGGGCGAAGATGAAGGATCTAGGCAATGCCCAAAGTCCTCCATCTTGACTAACATGTATTGCTATATATTAAAATCTTAACTCTAATTTTTTCACCCTGTGAGATCACACAATACTGTTCAAACTACACATCCACAACCCCAGTGCCATCACTCAATCTGAGAAGCCTGTTACAATGCTGGAGTCCTAGAAACTTAGATATTGGGATTTTAGTATATAGTAATATGTATGAGTCAAGATGGAGGATTTTAGGTGTTGTCTAAGTCCTTCTTCTTCACATTCTTCCTTCTTCATGGTTTGGGTGGTTTTCTGTAATTGCAGGAAAAATATCTGCATTGTAGGCCTTTGGTGGTCACCATTGGGTCAAAGGTATAAATAATATAGGTGTCACCTCGTTATTGGGTAATTATCTCTTAAATAGCCTTGGTAAGAGTTAGAAGATCACTATTTTACCTCATTCCTCTGGCTTCCTACTTAAACTCATGGCTTGTGAGCCTGTAAATACTGTAAATAGATAAGAAATAATAAACATTCCAAGTCCGAACTTGAGCTTGGCATTTCCCGAGTATTATTCATCCTGACCTTGGCAGAAAAGAAAAGAAGCCCAAACCTTTACATTCCAAGGCCTCAAGTCAAATGTGATGCTTGCTTGAGGGTCAGTGCCTTTTAGCACAGAAAGCCTGAAATTTTCAGCCTCCAGGGTTCCAACACTTGACGTTTCAAAGATTTCTGAATATTAGTTGACTCAATTAGATTCATGCCTATGTTCAGCTGAGGGAAGGATTTTAAACACTGAGTTGTTTAAATCTGATCACTGAATGTATAAATTGTATTGATTAGAGCTGGCTCCACATCTTTGTGCCTTCACTGGCCTAATGCAGTGAAAAATTAATTGAGGCAAAAGATTCTTTAATGGGGTAGAAGCAATAGGTTCTTCACTTGATTCAACTTAAATTTCATGAGCTTTCCTTAAGCAGTCATGGCAAATTCATTATGTGGAAGGTGAGAAAATAACTGACTTAGTACTGTAGACAAGAGCCAAGCCTTGATATTTCCAGTCCTTAGGTTCATGCCGGCAGAATTCAAAGAAAAAGAAATTCTTAGCAAAAGACTCAAAGACTGGGGATAACAACAGTCAAGACTGATTATTTTCTCTCCCCTCCCTAATTTTAGCTGTTATGATTTTTAAGACTATTCTGGGCTTTAAACCTTGTCCTCCCTCGCTGTGTCCCCACTCTCATCTCACACAGAGAAACCACCACTTCAACAGCACTTAGCCTTGGCTCCAGGAGAAAGCTTTGAAATGCTGCAAGATTGGGAACAAAGAATCCGAATTTTCATTGAAGGTTATATGATGGAGAAGGATTACACCATGACTCAACCTGCATAACTCTTATCACATCACAGGAAAGGATTTCATTCATAAAATTCCCCCAGCCCCGTATTCTCACAGTTTTCATAGAACAGCCTGTTTCAAAACTGGAAATTGAGAAAGGGTTAAGGTCTGAAGGGAAGTGGTAAGAGCAAATCTGGCTCTTCCCTGCACACCAAAGACGCTCATCTTTATTTTGAACAACACTGTTATAGGTTGAACAGGACAATGGATAAATCCTGCCACATTCAAGGAAAAAATCTTGATTTTTTGGTACTATCAGATGAGTGGCTTCAGCTGAAATCAAGATCTGCCTTGACATCCCCACAAATGTGCAAAGGACAGGACAGGACTAACACTCTTTGAGCCCCAATTTTCTTGTTTCTTAACAAAATTCTGATGTTTTAACTTTTTTCCAGAGTTTCAGAATGAGAACAGATCCCCAAAACTTTGTGACTTTACCATGAGGGAGTTACTGTTTATACTTTAGCATCACTGCCTACGTGAATGACTTCAGAAAGACTTAAACTTCGTTAAAGGCAGGGAGGAGAAACTTTTTTTTTTTTTTCCATTTAAACCAGGGCTGACTGCTTTGTGCTTGTTCAGAATTCCACTCTGGCTATGAGTGGCTTTAGTCCACCGTGACTTGCTTTGTCATGACTCTGAAATGTGACTTTATGTTTTCGATTGTGCAAGACTTTAGAGCATTTGGGCAATATGAGATTAGAACAATATCCTACAGCAATCCTTTTCAACTTTTAAATAGTTCCCAACCCTCTTTCCTCACCTTTTCCTAAGGACCAGGAATGTGGGCAGACAGCACCCTCTACAGTGAGCGATGGGGAAATGAGTGTTTGATTTCTGCCAGGGAATTTTTTAATATTTGCTGTGTCGAATCCATCTGCTGGAAGCATTCTTCCACACTTTGCTTTTTCAATGATGAGCAAAACAATGGAGTTTGGAGCTGGTGTGGAAGCTGGGACAGGCGGTGGCATCCTAGGATGCATATGTGATGTGTCAGGGAATGGAGCTGGTGGATAAATTGATTTCAAAATGTCCCCAAATTCATGGCATGTGCTGTTTCAGGTGTTATGCCTCCTCTCCCCCTGGGCCATTACTTCTTGTTTACAATGACAATCCTGTCTTATGCTACAGATATAAGATTTGAGGTTTTCTCCTAAGCTGCTGCTTTATGTGAAATTTATTAAAAGAATGACAGTCAAGGGACACATCTCTCATTGCAGAATTGGGATCTGATCCAGACTCCAGGCAAAACTGTGTTGGCACAACTGTGTTCAACCCTGTAGTTTACTCCTCTTTCCTACCAACCAGGAGTAGGAAATCCCCACTTTCCTGGAAGTGTTCCAGGCCAGGTTGGATGGGGCAACCATGTCTAGTGGAAGGTGTCCCTGCCCATGGCAACAAGATGGTTTTTAAGGCCCCTTCCCACCCTAACCATTTTATGACTAATGTTTAGAAATGAGAAAATTTGAAAAATACACAATAAATGCTATTTTATGCTCTTTGGAAAAAATATTTTGGCTTCCAAATGTTTTCCATGATCTTTTTCAGGCTTTCCAAAATATTCCAGTTTTAAAGTCATAGAAACATCTAATTTCATGGAGACTAGGGCAGTCTTGGTCAAAATTAGATTAATAATGGTTTTATCTGGTGGGTTTTTTACTTGTTGAACGCTGGAAATGTGGGTTATTCCTCTTGGATCTGGAGTTTGGTTGAACAGGAGGAGATTGAAACAAATGTGGCCCAATGTCTCTTGTTTTATATGGCCATGTATAAAATTTTATGGTTTAGTGGGTTTAACTCAAGTTGTAACCTGACACAGAGAATAAAATAAAATTATTCACTCTCAGTGTTTCTCCTCAATCCACCCAAATTTACAGAAGGCCAAAGGAGCACCCACCCCTGAACCTGAGGTGTGAAGGGAGTTGCAGGAGGTACAGAATAATTTCTCCTCCAGACTTCTAAGCTTCTGAGCAATTTGATATTTAAAGCAATCATTTAACATGGTCAATAAATGAGAAAAATCTACTAGAGGATTTTTTTTTCAATTGGTCTTTGGTTTGCTTGCTTGAGGTTGGTTTTATTTCCTTCCCAGTGTTGGTTGAACAAATCCAGAGGGATTGCTCCAGTCATCAAGAAAATTCTTTTAGTCTTTTTCTTAGCCCTTAAAAAGGCTGAGGGATGCTGATGGTCACTTCAAGATCTTCTAAAAAAATTTTGCAAACACTTTAAAGTCTCTCACTACATTGTAATGAAGAATCTGTTTTCATTTGACTAAAAATATCCCAATGATCACAGCAAAACATGGAGGGAAATAAATGAACTTCACCGTGCTTTCATTTCAATTACAGTCACCATATCTTAGGATGATCACACTCAAACTCATTTCTAGGTAAGAAGTGGCTGAAGGTGGTCACAAGGTCAAGGAATGATCCCAATGCACCTGGAAACACTTCAGCCTGGAGAACAGGGCGTCACTCAATATTACATGGAAGGAAAAACCCTCCAGGGAAAATCTTAAAGCAGCCTTGTTGTCTTGCTCTAGGAATGTGTAAAAGCAAAGTTGGCTTTTGCTCTGATGAGTCATTGTGGAGAAAAAGAAATATCACTCACATATTAAAATGGAAAAATTGTGTACACCTGGTACAATTTTGCCAGGCTGCTTAGACTTGCAAATACTGCTGATGGACAAAGGGAGAAACCATCACGAGCAAAATTCAAGAGCAGGCTCCAGAGGGATTTCTGCTTAAAATCCTCTGTCAGGTCAATTTTAGAATCTAAAATAGTGCTAATGTTGTTGACTTCCTTTGAAAAGTGCTCAGTGATTTTCTGGACAAAATGAATATATGAGCTAGATGATGATGATGATTGAATTAATAATCTTATCCTATAGCTATTGAGTACATCAAATGGCTAATAGAATAATTATTTCAGCATGTAAATTTCTGTATAATATTTATGTTTTCTATTCACAAACTTAGAGCCTGTTGTGCTTGTCTTTGCCACTTTTACCTCCCTATGCTTGCTTCTATATGTCTATATTTTATTTTCCTCAAGATTTGGAGTAACTTTACCACCATTATGTTGTTCTTTGGGTCCTTTCAGGCTCAACAATCCAGGTCTTGTTTGGGGAAAAAATTGAGGTGTAAAGCAATGTTTAGGTGAATTTCCTTTCCAGTATGGAGGAACAATGAGATAAAATTAAAGTGATGTTTCCCTGCAAAAGATTTCAGTAACCAACACAGTAACACAAGTATCTGAGCACCCTTAAGGGTTTATAGCCTTGGAATTCTGGCATGCTCTGATTTCTGCCAGCTTCTTTTTAGTTCTTTCCCTTTTGGTTCAAAAGAGATGGACATTTGTGTATTTTTTTTCTCCTAGAAAAAATTTAGTCCATTCCCAAAATCCTCATGTTCCCCTCACCCTCAGCAGTGCCTTCCAACAGGGAACTGGCAGGATGGCTCACTCTGACATCAATATGATAATGACATCAACAGTGACAGGACCTTGTTCATAATTATGTATATAATAATGTATGTTCTGGAATAGAACTTGCTGTGGAGGAAAAAGAGGTGCAGCCTCCTATGAATCTCGTATAAATATTGCACCAAAACTGTTTTTTAGTGTCCTAAAGGCTTCCTCACAGACTTTTTTTCAATAAACCTCCCAAAACCCTCAAAGTGTAACTGAAGTAAAGGAAGATGACAAAGTGTGTGTAACTAGTGCTGCCTACATCCCCCAGACAAACTGAGACAGATCAATAACTTAAACCTCTGCTTTAGGCTTGAAGATGGTATTTGCCTCAAATTTTAGACACCTACCCATGACACAAACGTTCCAGAAATCTTTTGTCCAGGACTTTATCTCCTTCTTGCAACCCAAGGAATCAGCCCATGATCATAGCAAGACTAGAGGAAGCAGATCTTGCTGACAGTAGGAGTTGACTGCTCATCATCCCAGAGACAAGAAAAGATTCAGTCTACCCTGTGAGGTCAATTTTTGGGAATTACCTTTTTGTCTCATGCTTTTGCACGGGTAAGATAAGCATCTCCATACTTGGAGTATTTGAGTACATAAAAATCTGCTACACAGAAATGTGGAAATGAGACTCAAAACAATGAAAAATATCTAGATTTATATCAAGCCTGAGGACTGTGCTGCTGTGCTTGGGCACTGCCTGCCCTTGAAGGCAATATGGAGCTACACAGCTTAAGCAAAATATTATGAGTGACCCTTCTCTATTAGATCCTCTCTCATAAATCTTAGGACCTTGGTTCAAACACAAGAGAATTAAGCACTAAAATCCTGAGTGATTTTAAATTCTCCACTCTGCCCTATCCCGAGTGAAGCAGGCAGGATCACACACTTCATGCATTTCAATATGAATTTCAAAGAGCTGCTTTGGAGTCCTTAAGGGAGCAGAACACTCGATGACCACTCTGGGTATTGATTTGCCGGCACTGATGATCTCCTCCTTGCTCCTTCGTTTACTCTGCCTATCAATTAGGCTGTTATTGTTCTGGAAGTTACTGTAATTGGCAGGTTGTGCAGACACAGCTGACAGCCACTACACAGAAAGATGGGGGAGGATGAATACATTTAAATACATCTGCATAGTGAAAACGAGCCCCTAACAATAGCAAGTACAGACAGCCTTAAAATAATTTTGAAAATACATCACAGTCAAGGAGAACAGCCCGAAGTATCCCACTGATTGCAATCTGGGAGGCTCAGAAGACAAGAGAAGTGCTCAGCAGCCCAGGATGCAGAGAAATTTGGGTGTATTTGGCTTCTTATCTCATCTATCAAACACAGTTTGAGTGATTCTGTGCTAGGCAGTTCTGCTGCTATTTTTGAAAGGATATAAGCAAGTTTGAGCACTCAGGTTGATTTTGGTGTCTTAGGTCCTGTCTGTGAAATGGGAGCATTATTGCAATACTGATCTCTGCTCTCTGGTGACCAGTGACAGGACCTGAGGGAATGGCTGGAGATCTGCCAGGGAAGGTTTAGGTTGGATATCAGGAAAAGGTTCTTCACCCAGAGGGTGGTTGGGCAGGGGAAGAGGCCACCCAGGAAAGCTGTCATGGTCCCAAGCCTGGCAGAGCTCAAGGAGGATTTGGACAATGCTCGCAGGCACAATAAACCCTGATGTTCCCACAAGACCTGCTTTGCTCTCCTGGAAAACTCTCCCTGAACCAAATAGAGGAGCCAATGGAAATGTTTTATCACTCTCACCAAGCAGGAAGAAGCAGACAGCAATAAAACTCCAGCACTAGGTAACATTCAGCCCAGAGTTTGGTGGAATTCATATGAAGTTGCTGACCTCTCATGTGCCCATCACAGCTTTAAACATATTCTTCTAAATAAAAGCTGCTTTACAGAGGCAAAGCAGAACAATCTGGTTTTACATCAAGAAGTAGATATAGAGGCAATAAAAATGCATAGAACTTGCATCAGCCTAGAAAAAAGATAAAAGATGCTAAAGAGTGGCGAAGCAAAAAGTGTTTGAGGAATGGGTGTTGAGAGGAAAGAAAATAAATTAAAACAAAAATATTGGAGGGAAGGGGTTGTATAGCTCCATGTCTTCTAATCTAAAATTCTTTAATCTTAAAATTCTGGTTTTAATCTAGGAAATACCTTTTATCTATATTGAGGATTTATCTTGGGCAGATTTGACCTGTAAAGGGCCATGGTCTTGTTTTAACCTTTACAGCTTTTGTGGTAAGAATTGCTGCAAGGGGTGAGAGGCAGCTTCAAATTTAATTCAGTGGTGACTCTGCTCCCTGGACTAAGCCACACTGATCTGACATGAGGGCCACAAAAAGAACTTTAAGAAATAATTCTGGTAACAAATTAACATGAGCATTTTGCTTCTTCTCTTGGTACTGCTGCTCTTACAGACCCAAGGGAGCTGCATCATCTGTTGGGCTGCAGCTGGGGTTCAGAGCCAGGCTTCTGTGAACCAGTTAATATTTATTGTCTTTATAATCACAGTTCTGGGGCTGAGTTATCACTTCATGTCTGCACATTTCAAAAGCTGCATTTTCTCGCCCTGTTTAGAACTGGAGTTTTGAGAAACAGGCCTAGGATCCCAATTATTTCATCAACAGAAGCCCAGGTCTATGTTCCCTGATTTAATTTAACTGCTGGAATAAATGGTTGTTTTGTATGCTCACATGTTAAAATTACAGGTTCCTAGAAGTCATTACAAATAAAAAATAATGATGGTGCTTGGCATTTTCCTGGATCACTTCTTTACATTCTGGCACAGCATAGCAAAGTATAAGAAGACTTCAAACCTGGACCGTCTGTGTATCTTGTTCTGTCCCCTAAAAACTGTATTTCTTTCCCAGAAATGATAAATGGAAAATCTTATTTCTCAAAGAATAAAATGAATTTAAATGCAGCTTGTGAGAATAAAGTCTAGGGAAAAAAAAAAAAAAGGACTAAAGTTAGGTAGAATAAAAATACCTGGGTTTGCACACAGAAACAAAATTGCATTTTCTGAAAATCTGGAGAACATTTAGTTTAAACTAAACAGCCCCAACACCGCACTGCACTGTCAGTATTTATTTGCATGAAATCCCCTAGTAATACCAAAGCTCTCTAGATGGCAATGTCAACATATGTTTCAGAAAACCATGCAAGTGCCTCTCTCCATCCACTACCTGTCATTTCAGACTAAGGAAACAACCTGTCCTAAATTTTGATTTGTTAAGTTAAGGTGGATCCCACAAACAAAAGGTAAAATATCCTTAGAATCACAGAATAGACGGGGTTGGAAAGAACCTCTGGAGATCATCTGAACCAATCCCCCTACTAAGGCAGGTTCACCTTGAGCAGGTGACACAGGGACATGCCCAGGTGGGTTTGGGATGTCCCCAGAGAGGGAGATTCCACAGCCTCTCTGGGCAGCTGTTCCAGTGCTCTGCCATCCTCAATGTGCAGAAGCTCTTCCTCATGTTGAGGTGAAACTTCTTGTGTTTCCACTTACTGCCTGCAGTTCTTGTCCTGCTGCTGATCCCACATCCTGATTCAGCAGAACACATCGGTTTAATCATGTGTTTGTCACGGAAACACAGAATGATTTACATCAGAAAAGCCCTTCAAGACCACTGAGTCCAGCTGTTAACCCAGCACTGCCAAGGCCACCACTAAACCCCATCCTCAAATGCCACATTTACGTGGTTTTTAAATTCCTTCAGGGATGGAGACTCCAACCCCACCTTGGGCAATCTGTGCCAGTGCTAGACAACTCTGCTTATGAAGAAATATTTCATAATATCCAATCTAACCCTCCCCACCAGTGCATCTTTTACCCCGTGGGGACAATCTGCTGCCGTTCTTTTCAGATTCTCCAGATCACATCCAGCCTTCTCGGACTCCTTTGCCATTCAGGAACTGCATCCCAAGGGACTTCACCAACGAGGTTTCTAAACAGGCCAAAGTCTGGCCTTTGGGAGCCAAGGCAGCAGTTTACTGACTCCTCTTCCCACTTCTCTGAGATGTTGTGATTGCTGTGCCCAAGGCGGTTTCCAACTGTGGCATCACCCAGAATTCCTTCTCTGGTGCACACAGCAGGTCCAGCAGGTGCCTCTCCCAGGGAACTCCCTCACCATCTGTGTTGGTGTGTCATATTCTACACACACCAGCAATCTGGTTAGGAAAAAAAAATCCCTCACTGAAAGAGTGCCTGGGTGTAGCAGTGCACCGCCAGCCTAGCGGGTGTTCCCATGTTAGGAAAATGTTTGAGTTACACCCCTGATCTTATAGGGCAAAGAACCAGAAACTTTAATGCTCTTCTCACCATGATTGGCCAAGTGCCAGCACAAAGGCACCTGTTGGATGGCTCAAGCTGTCCCTTAAGGACTGTAGCTATTTCTATTGGTCATAGTGCCAAAAATCCCACCTAGATTGTTACATAGAGGAGAGCACATCGACCCTCAGTGCATTTTTGGGGTGTCTTAGCAGGTGTAAGGGACCTCCCTGCACTTAGCACGGCTTATTTCACTTTTATTTTGTATCATTTGTTATTTTCACTTTGATTAAAACCTTTCACTTTTCCAAACACCTCTGATCACACTGTCTCGCTATTTCTATAAACCATTTTCTGGGGCTGCTGGTAGCCCTCAGGAGCTGATGCACATATGGAGGCTCATAACATTCTGGCCTCTCATAGTATGCATCAACTGGGCACTGGAACTGTCTGCCCAGGGAGGTGGTGGAGTCCTCATCCCTGGATGTGGCACTCAGTGCCATGGTTTAGTGGATAAGGTGGTGTTAGGTCATGGGTTGGACCTGTTGAACTCAAAGGTCTTTAACAACTTAGTTCATTCTGTGATTCTGTGATTCTGTGATTCTGTGATTCTGTTGTTTTCCATACTGATTAATATTTGTGCTATACTGCTTCTGCCCAGACCTTCGTTCCAAAGCCAAAACTCCTGCACAAGAACCAAAATATATTGGGACACAGGGAAAAAATGAGGAGTTGATTGGTCAAGAGTGGGGTTTGTTTGCTTGCTTCATTTGCTTCTGCAGTGATCAGGAGTTTGATATTAGTCAAGAAAAACTTAGAAATCTAATGGGATTTTAGTGAGTGGGAACTACAAATGTTTTCTTTTTGTTTGGATTATATTTCTCATACCTTGGCATAGTAATTTGTAATGTCTTCATCTCTCCACTTGCATTTTTCTCAACATATAAAAAAGAAGCTTTTCTACTTTACCAATTTAACCTGCAGGGTATTCCCTGAGATTTCATGTTAATGCCTTGGAGGTTGCCTGGCTTTTCCCTGTTACAAACCTGCCTTTATTATCCATTTTTCACTGTATGTGAATCAATGCTCACTTTTCAGGAGCCAATTAACCAATCTTTTTGGTTAAGTATTTTGAAGTGTGGCCTACATACTTTGATTTTTATTTTAAGATTTAATTCTGACATTTTGTGGGGGCGGCCTTAATTCCTTTTTTCCAATTTCTCAATGCAACTTCTGCTTTGCTCTCTGTGGGGAAATTAGTTTTCTACTCAATCTTTCATGCAGACAAAGGAAAACTTGGTGATGTTCTCAGCATGACCGGAAGGATTTTGTGAAATCATCTCCTACTGTATCTGGGACCCAGTGGCAGAACTAAAGTCTGTTAAGTCAACAAAATGGGAAAAGAATCACATTGGAGGTGTGGAGTTAGAGGGGATATTAATCAACAGATAAAATCTTCATGCCTGCCCATATTCCTGCTGCAAAGGAAACTTCCCATAAAACCTCCTGGTTCATTCAATGCATCAAATTCCAAACTGGACATGTTGCATTAATTTAAATCAGTTTAAAATATTACCAGGGACAATATGTTTACTAGAGCTGTCAAGAAAACACATCTGGTTAAAATCCTTTTCATGTTTGAAATACTCATCACAAGTTTTGCCTAAACTTTTTAAAATTACAATTAAACATTAGAATGGAGGAAATTTATATTGAACCAAATAATTCCTTTGCAATTACAAGACTATATACACGTAATTAAATATTTACTTCATAAAAATTTATGTTGAATATTTGATGAAGTTTCTTTCCGGTCAAGGAGGAATTATGTTCTCTGAACATTATTTTTATTAAACACAGTCCCAGTGAACACAATGAGTTATTTCTTTAAAGGAAATTATATTAATAATGCATAAAGTTTAGCATGAAGTTTTAGCACCCTGGAATAATAAGTTTACAGCCCTCTTCAACTTTCTTCTTTTTCCTTCCCCAGAGGGAAACCTCCTTTATATTTAAAATGTGTATAATTTATGTAGTATATATATAATATATAATTTGTGTGATGTAAGGACATAGTGAGACCAGACTTTGCAGAGAAGATGCTACAATGTGAAGATTCCAACCAGCTACTGCCAAAAATTAAAAGAAGATAGCAATTTTATCCAAAGTCCATAAGGTAGTTTTGATTTGGGCAATTCCATTATTTTTTTTAATCACAGAATTCCCAAAAATGTGTCTAGATTCAAGCTTTTCAAAGATTTCAATAGTTTTATCCATAAAGAAATAATTTTTAATGATTTTTTAAACATTGTTTTATTTCCATTATATTTGTAAGTTTGAACTCTTATCCCTACTGATAAAACCCAAAGTGTTTGAGGTCTTCAGCATTGTGAAGCTGCCCTCAGCTTGTTTCAGTATTTGTATTTTTATGTCCTGTCAGGAACATAAAGGCCTAGCTGAATGCATCTAAAATCAGAATTTGTGTGCTCTAAATCCATCAGTTCCCATCTACTCACACTGGACAATCCAGCAATTTGGGTTTTTACTCAGAAGATGCGACTCTCAATGGTTATCTCAAAGAAATAGACCTATTCTGTGGCAAAATCCTTCTGCTGTCCTTTGATTTTTGTTGCTGGGGTCATCATCTTAATTAATCACCTAGGAAAATGGAGATAAATGAGAGTGTAAAGTGTGTGCCAACGTACTCTGGGGAAAAAATGTGGGAAAAAGGGAAAGCAGAAAATAACCAGGAATACCTTAGCAATGATCCTAAAGACAGAAATCCTAATCCAAGGTGTGAGAACTTGTAACAGCACACAGCACAGGTAAATCTAGCTTTGTGCTGTCTGGAAGGCTTCCTTGTCATGCAATCATTTGATAATTAATGTATTCAGCCAGTGATTAATGCAATAATTTCATTGTGCTATATTACAGGGCTTGTTACACTTGTCAGGTAATGCAAACAAGCATTGAGAAAAGTGTGGGTTAAATCACAGAGAGTTTCCTTTAAATGTAGGAGTGAGGTAACAAATTAACAGATTTATACCAGAAAAAA
>VWYP01031384.1:0-33003 GCA_013400435.1 Pycnonotus jocosus
GCTGAGGATGGAGCCCTATGGAATGCCATTAGTAACAGGTGCCCAGTCTGATGTCACCTCATTCACTGTCACCCTTTGTACCTGAACCATGAGCCAGCTGCTCACCCATCCCATGATGTGTTTATCCAGCTGTGTGCTGGACATTTTGTCCTGAAGGATCCTTTGAGAGACAGAATCGAAAGCTTTTTAGTTTGAAGTCCAAAAGAGTTACATCAGCTGGCTTCCCCTGATCAACCCAACCGAGTGGGTTACCGTGTCATAAAAGGAAATCAGGTTTGCTAAGCAGGACTTTCCCTTCACAAAGCAGTGCTGGCTGTGACAAGTGTCACATATTATCTTTCAGGTGTTTTCCAATGGCTCCTGGAATAATCTCCATAACTTTACCAGGCACTGAAGTGAGACTGCAGGCCTGTTTTTCACAAGGTCCTCCATCTTGCCCTCCAAAATCAGGACAACATTTGCTAGATTCCAGTCAGCTGGGACCTCTCCAGATTCCCAAGACTGCTCAAAAATCATTGAGAGAGGTTTTGTGATGACATCAGCCAGTTCTTTGAGGATTCCCAGATGAATCCCATCAGGCCCCATAGATTTTTAGGGATCCAGTTGGAGCAACAGATCCCACACAATTTCAAGGTCAGCTGGGAGTTATCATTTTGACAGCCATGGTCTTTCAGCTCAGGGCACTGAGATCCCCTTAGTCTGTCATCTGTTTTGAAGACAGAGGCAAAGAATGTATTAAACACCTCTGCTGTGTCCATGTCCCTGTTTGTGAGGTGACCATCCTCATCCTGGAACAGGCTGATGTTATTTCTACGCTCCCTTTTGACATTAACATATTTGAAAAAAACCCTTTTTATTGTCCCCCGGAGTTCTGGCTTCAACTCAATTGAGCTTTGTCTGAATTTTCTCCCTAGAGTGGCAAGCAATATCTCTGTATTCTTCCCATGTCACCTGATGTTGCTTCCACTGAGCACACATCTTCCTTTTCTGCCTTATTTTCAAGGGAAGATTCCTGTTCAGCTAAGCTGGACTTCTGCCTTACCTCCTTCAATGGCTTCTGCCATTCCCTGCTCCTGTGCCCTTAGGAGGTGATGTTTTAAAAGTGACCAGCACTTACAGACCCCAGCACCTGCAAAAACTTTTTCCCAGGGAACTTTACTTGCTAATTCCCTGAACAGCCTGAAGTTTGCTCTCCTCATGCCTGGGGTTGAAGTCCTGCTGGCACTTTTCCTCCTGTCAAATTTTTTTCTGCTTCGTTTCAGTTAGAAATAATGATTTTAAAAAAATATGTAAAACTAAAACCATACTGAGAACTTCCCAAGTAAAACAGATTGCTTCTTTAGACTCATAAAGCAAGAATTTATTTCAATTTTTTTTTCTTACTCATTGGAAACTTCAGATGTTTGTTTTCTCACTCACCTGAAAATGTTTTCTCCTAAGCTTTTGTGATTGCGACATAGTAGAATTTCCTTCCTCTCCCACTCTTTTCCTGAGTCGTGTGAACTAGGCATACCTCCGTCCTGCGGCTTAACATGCCATCTCTGAAAAGCCAGCCCTCAAATTTGCATCCAATTACCATCCATATAATAGCTGTTAAACTCATGCTTGCATAGGGGCAGATCTTCATTTAGCCTTATAGCTAGCAGCCTTCCCCCAGGTCTGCTTGGATCTGCTTTCTCTCACCCTCACAGCATCTAGCCCCCTTCATACATGTACATCCTATTCTTTCTAACCATTGACTATCTTTTGGCTGCTCTAGATACACTGGGAAGCAAACTCAGCTCATTGGAGGTGACATTTTCAAAATTAATCCTTTTATGCTGAAGGTTTTAGCGCTGCAAAGCAATCTGTGTCAAGCACACAGTTTTGGATGGTAAACTGCTGCTGATTCTGACGCTGAGCAGTGTCCTGCCACTGGATGTTTTGCCCATGACTTGGACCATATCTGGAGACTGATTCAACCCACGGTGTGATGCCAGTGTACATCACCCAGGGAGTGTTGGGTATTTCCCGTGCAGATGCTTTCATTCCACAGCAAAGCAAACACAGCTCAGTGTGTCCTCTTCCTGCTGTTGTAAGAGCATCCATTATGGAACACCACCCCAGATGGCTTCTCAGCATCACTGTAAGAGAAATGTTATCTCTGTAGCTATTCTGTTCCACTGAATTTACAGCTGGGCCCTTGAATGCTGTCAATAGAAATTGCATGTTCCATGCAAGCACAGGATAAAGGCAGAACTGTGTGGACTTATTAATAGTTTTGCTAAATGGCACGTGAAATATCTTCATCTCCAATTCCAGAGGTTCTAAGTCCTGTCTCTGAGGACACCAAGAAAACAACCTGAGAGCAGTTTCCCTTTAGGCCGTGGCTGGTTTTCCACCAGAGCTGAGGTGTGCAGGTGAATCAGTGAGGATGCTGCTGCTGGGCAGGGTGCTGGCAGTAGCACAAATGCTCCTGCCTCTCAGGGTCCCCTCCTTCCCACATGCCTGCCCATTGGTGCTGCAGGGAGATGGAAAGCTTTTAACCCAGGCTGGGTCGAACTCTGTCCCAGCTAGAGGTCAAGATGGATGCAGGCTGCTGCGTGCCATCATAAAGGGGTCTTTTCAGAACGAACTGCAAAGCAAGTATGCCCTAGTGACAGGACAGACTTTTTTATCACATTTCAATCACTACTTAGCCCAAAGAGCAGGGGTGTGACACATGCTTCACTGGGTTTACAGCTGGGCCCCGTTGCTCTTTGCTCCTGTGGCAGCTGAGTCTTCATACAGGACCAGGCATTGGATACAAGTGCTCCTGACATCAGAGCCTGTGGTCAGGGCATGATATGTCCCCCCCCCAGTGCCTGGCATTCCAAGACCTATTCCATTAGCTGTAGAGGAGCAGCCTCAGCAAACCACAGTAGGAAGTCAAAGACAAGATGTGTGAGATCAGTGAAATGTGCAGAGTATGGTCCCACTTAACCTCATCAGTCACTGGAATGTGGAAATCCAGAATTCAGGGCATGATACACCTACAGTGGATGTAAACAGTCATGACATTCAGAAGCAAGTAAACTACAAAATGAGAGCAAGCCCTGCAAAATATCACCCTTTAAAGGGTTAAAACAGGGAGCTCCTTGTGCTTTCAATCTCCAGTGAATGGAGTAGCTCACCTCCCCTGAACTGAGCCTCCAAGAGCTCTTCAGACAGGAAAGTGCAAGCCGGTGCAGTGATGGAGCTGCTTTGCATGGAATTTCATTTTAACTACCTCTTTTTTTTTTTTTTTTTCCTTCTTGTTTTTTTGGTAATGAGGTAAAGGTTAGAAAAAGAAGCAATGATGATACATGCAAATATCTGCAAGGCATCAAAGCTTCAGCAGGGAACCTGCTTAGCCCTGTGGTCCCTGAAATGTATGGTTGTGACTTAACGGTTGACATAAATTTTGCTGCAATGACTGACTGCTCCCCTGGATGAAAAGCTAAGTGCCTTTATCCCATCAACACCACTTGGCTTTTTTTTTGAGTCCTGCTCAGATAGGATCGAAATATGTTCTGAAGATCTGTCCTTGAAAGTGAGACCTTGACACGCCTGGCTGTCTTACAAGTGTAGAAGGAAGAGGAAATTGAGCTCTGTGTGTGGCTTGAACTGCATCAAGCTGCAGACAGGATGACTCTTCTCATATGTGGTGCTGCAGCTACATCAGTTTCTCTCTCCCTCTTACAGCTGATATCTAAATCAATTCTTGTGGAGCTGTAATCATATACCTAATGAACTGGCTCCTGCATACACCCAGAGCATCTCCCTTCTGCTAACTAGCAACCTGCTGTGCCCTCTGTCTGCACACAGCACCTCACAGCACTCATGCACAGTGCCACACATGCTGCTGGCAGAGCTTTGAGAGTCCCCAGAAGGGGCCTCCACGAGAGCTGTATGCTTCCAGCATCTGCCAACTGGGGCTGCAGATGTCTCCAGAGAAAACCTCCCTTTGAGCAGCCGGGACAGAACAGGGTGATCAATACCAAAGGAATGAGGGAGAGGGAAAGAAAAGTTTTTGCTAGCAAACAGCCAGTAATTTAAATTAAGAATTGCAATAACTGCAGTGAGTCTGACCCAATGTGGTATTAACCACTTAAAACACTCACAGGACAAATGTTCTAAGACCCCAGTGGGAAAAACGAGGTGCAGACAGTCAGTGATTTCTGCTGCAGCATAGGAGGATTCAGTCTGCTCCTTAACACCACTGAGGACAACAAGAAAGTAAAACATAACCTGTCCTCCAAAGCAGCTTCTAGTAACAAGCAGCACAGACAGGCAGAGGCCAGGTCTGGCTCCATCTCTGCCCTTCATCACGTGTGTGACTGGGGCAAAGCCACGGCCACCCCGTCCAGCTCTGCTGCTCCTCATCCAGGCAGGCTGCATGTGCATCTTAGGGCACCACAAACCAGCAGACACAAAATGTTGCTGTAGGACATGGAGTCACAGCCCACATAAGCTTCTGGCCTGCAGCTTCTCTGCCTCAGCTTTGGGCTGCAAACTCCCCAGGGCAGGGACTGCCTTTAAATAGGTGTTTGCAGAGGAGGTATTTTCTGGGGCAGGTGCTGCTTGGAGCCTATGTGCTACCTGTCCTCTCCTCTGCAGAGCCACGAGGAACATGAACAGATAAAACAATCAGCTATAGTGTTAAAGCAGCTGCAAACATACATGCTTTGATTTCTGCTGGGACTGGCAAGATTCGGGCTGTTGTCTGTGCACTGGGCCTCCCTCGCGTGCTTTAGGCTCTGCTAAATTAGCAGACTTCCTCCAGCAGTATGCAATAAGGTAAGGTGAAAGGCTCTGAAGGCCAGTAACCAGAGCTATGTGGAAATTCAAGAGGATTTCTTGCTGGCAGGGGCCCTGTGGTATGACAGGTTTCACCTTTGCTCAGCTTTGCTGGCAGAGGCACCCCATGCAAATGCTGTTCTCTGAGCTTTCGCACACGGGACTTTCAAAGGGTTCATGCTCTTCAGAAAAAAATGTATAGGATCAGATTTTCCTATGCCCCCCCCAAGTAATTTTATTAATCACTGGGACAAATCTCAAATGTCTTTCAACATTGAGAAATTCCACTTAATCACAATCTGCCCTGCTACGACCTTCTCGGCATCAGATGGAGAAAGAAATGATGCAGCAAGGACCTTAGTCACACTAATGCTGTTCAAGGCTGAGCTGGAGAATGGGACGTGAATCATCTTTGCCTTTTCTTTCTTCTAAGGGAAGTACATAAGACAGCTGCTGCTCTGAGAGTAAAACACATAAAGCAATGTCAGGTCTTCCTGTTTCCTTTCCATCTCAGGTCCCTGCTGTGTCCTCCTTCCCTGCACTTAGCTGTATCTACTGAAAAAGCCCATCTCTCTTTCAAGCTACTCCTTGGAGATCTGTCTAGGACCAGCTGGCAGAGGGAATTGCAGGATATTTTCCAGACAATCCAGTTCCTCCTTACAGACGACTTTTCTGCGTGTACAGAGGCAAAAGGGCAGTGGGATGTGGAGCTGGGAAATAAAAGACCAGCTCCTTGGAAAGGTGTAAGCATGGCAACGATGAGCATTGCATCACCTCACTTTTGTGTGCCTACCAGCATGCAGGAGCCCATTGGGCACACCTGCTGCCCAGAATATAGAGCAAGGGGCCGCCTACACAAGCAAAGAGGAGTGTCAAGGCCAGAGGTGCACACAGCCTCAGGCTGGACAGTGCAGCAGGGCAAAAGAGGAGAGGATCAGAGGTCATGACAGATCTGTTCTGTGAAAAATGTGTTCTGTGGCCTCTGCTTTTCTCCCCTTGATCTGAGGCACGCAGAAAGAAGCACACCCTAGGACAGCAGAATGTCCCTTTCCAAAACCAGAATAACTGATCAAGGTTTGCTTCAAGGTACAGTAATACAGGGAGCAGAACTCCGTACTGCATAGAAAGACAGAGAGCAGGGGGAAACAGGTGGAATATTTTGCCCCTCTCTCATCCACTGGAAAATGCATAACCACAATTCCCCATGGGTGCAGCCCTTTAGGAAAGGAATATATATATTGCTAGAAGAATCCAGCATTTTTAATCTAGATACGCTTTGAGCAAGACTTAGGTGACACTCAGATGAAGAGCTGGAGCTGAACTCTACACTGACACTCCCCCCACCACTTCAGCCTGCTCCTGCCTGATGAAACATGAAGATCTTCTAGGGCAGGCTGCCCAGCATGTCAGCCATGGCTCCCTGCCAAAGCACCCAGGAGCTGCAGCCCTTGGCCCTGCAGCTGGCAGCCAGGCACGCTGCTGGGCCTGCCTCTGCAGGCTGCCTCAAAAGCTGGATCCCATACAAGGCTGGGGCTCGGTGGCCAGGCAAAGCTTGTGACTTGTTGCAAGCAAGCTGGGTCATGGTTTTCTGCAAAAAGCCCACAGTGCATTGCTATGGAGGAATCCCAGCAAGCTGCTTGGGCTGGCAGGGGCTGCCCTATTTCTGTTTGGGGTTTCCTGGCCTGACATAAAGGTCCCTGAGCTGAGAGAAGCTGCATGCGTGTGGTAAGTTTGGCAGGTTATACTCTTGTGATCTTGGCACACGAGGGGACAGCCTGTCCAGTACAGCCAGGGCACATCAGCTGCCCTTTGTGCAGTCAGCACTCCAGGATTTCCAAACACTCAGGAGGCTGGACACAGCTGCTGTTTTGCTGGGGTTGCTCAATGTCAGCTCAGGGTTAGTGGACTATGCTCAGTGGATCTCATCCAGGGAAAAGGTCAGAGAAATCCTTCCCTACAGATTGCCTGCCAAGGATGGACTGAGCCCTGGTTTGGATAGAAACTTGCAACCAATTCAGCAGCATGGTCTGCACGTGGGATAGCTTGTCATTAGTTTTGGCACAGCTTTCCTTGTTGTCAAAAATATGCAGTCATCCAAACTTGGATGACACAAAAAGCTGGGAATTCCTCTGTCCCCAAACTTTTCTATCACCAGAATAAAGCCACCTCCCTACACCACAGACCACCAGGCTAGTTACAGCTCTTGGAAGGACACCTGCAGGAACACACTCCAGCCAGAGTAATGCCAGTGCTTGGAGACAGGCATCCATCCAGGCTGCAGAGTTACCTACAAGGAGACACAGCTTCCAGGATATGCTTTTGCTGTTTCAATCCCAATGATTTCCCTCTTTCTCTCAGCCCATTACCATCCTGGAGCAGCCAGCCATGTCCAGTCCTGGCTTCTGACAGCTGACACTCTGATCACACAGGTTCCTGTACAAAGCAGGTTTCTCAGCTCACTGGACTCTTGTGTGCTGTTTGATTAGATTTAACAACTTGGAGGTGATAAACTGGTCTGTTCCTTGAAGCTTTGCCACAGAAGCTGGCAGCCTCTACTGGCCACCAGAGACTGCTCTGCAGGAAGGGGCTGCCAGAAGTTCCACGTGCAGGGGAGTCCCTGGCAGCAGATACTGCCTCAACATCCTCAGCATCCAGGATGTGGTGACAGGTTCCAAGGTCACTCATGCCTGTCAGCCCCAGTACGTTTACCTGCCAGGCACTGCAGCAGCCTCACGTGTCCTCTGAGCACTTGCTCAATGTGAGAATCAAAGCTGTGCTTGGGGCCATCTGAGCTCATGTGATCATACTGAAAAAAAGAGGCCTCATCCTTGGAGTTGAGCAAACCCATAATTAATGTCAAGGATGATCAACCTTGGGCACACATGGAGCCACTGAAGGTGCTGCTCACATTGCTCTCCGTGCTGCTCTTGATTTTCCAGCCAGGCTATTGCAAGCTGTGTCAGGGTTACATGAAGAAAACGCTGGGTTACGTAAAGAAAACAGCTTGTTGAGCAACAGGCTGAGTTTGACACTTAATAAGGCCACTGCAATCACCAATCCGGAGGTCTTTCCAGTCTGGTGTGTTGTCTTCAGCCATGACCAATGCTGGAAAGGCTGGGATATAAATAACCTCTCCATTACTTGGGCTCTTAGGCAATTAGTGGTTCAGGCCTATGCAGGGTGATGCTTCTGCCCATCTTGGTGTCTATCTTAACTACCCAACAGCAGGAGAACTAAGAGCAATATAATCCACTCCCAATTGGGACTTATGCTGCAGGGCCTACAGAAGGGCATTCTAAAGTGTCACAGGAATACAGCAACAATTTCATTCCAGCATCGGGGGAAAAATACTTTGTGTCCAATAGTGGAAATAGGCATTTGGGATGGATCCCAAAGGAGATTTAAAACCTTAAATCAGGATGCTGATAGGCTGTGAAAGCCTGTATCCAAAGCCAGCAGCTGGAAAGCCTGTGCTCAGCAGCTCCATACCTCCTGCAGTATGTACACCTCACTAGTGGCTTCTCTCTTGTCTTGGAAGTGCCTGAACAGCCAGGGGTCTGCATGGGTGTATGCCTCACCCAAGGACAGGACCTTTCAATGGGCCCACTCAAGCACTGCTAGATCTTTACTCCCTCCTGGCCAAGCAACCATATCCCATGCTCTTGCACTCTATTCCTGACCCCATGCCACTGTCCTGAATCTCTGGCATTAGGGAAGAAAAGGGAACAGCATGGCCCCTATTCTCACATGGAGGTCAGGCCTCATTTCCATGGAGATGTGCCTGGCAGCCTTTGCACTGCAGGACAAGACACCTCTTTCTCTTGTGGATTCCCTAGCTGGAGGTTTATTATGTTCACCTGGAAGAGTGTTACCTTTGGCATATTTCAGGACGAAAAGAGGAAGGCTTTGAGAGCCAGTGCTGTTCACACCAGACCTGAGGAAACAGCCAGTGCCAGCCCACTCAGGAGTCTGGATGTTAGGATAGACAGGTCTTCTAGCAGAACCTGTGACCAGGAACCTCTGCTTCCAGCCAAGCTCCTTGGCTAACCAGCTAAGCACCTCTGCTTAGCACAGAGCTGGTTTGGTTTTGGCCCCTTGTGGAGAAGTGCAACACAGGACATGGCTTGCTGAGCCCCAGCTTTGCAGGTGGAAGAGCTGATGACCCTGGCCTGCCTGGATGCCACAGCACTCATATCAGAGCTGATACAGAGGATTGCACGAATTTTCCCCTAGTTCAGTCCAGGCAGAAGCAGCCAGGGTGCCTTAATTTAAATTAACCTGTGTAATTTTGCCCAAAGCAAGCAGAAGGAACTGCACTCTAATTACTCCACCAGCCTCTGAGGGGAATCAACCTCCAGTGCAAGGCGTAAATGAGAGCTGAAAACCTCTTCCAGAGCTGGGTCTAGAAGAATAGAAGTCCCTGTTGCCCAAACCATGCAGGAAAACCCTCCTAGAAATCCACCAAATTACCAGGACAGGAAGGAGCGGCAAATCTTTCTAGCAGCAGGCAGAGGCTTTTGCTAAACCTGGAAAAAAGGAGAGGTGGAGTTTGTGCACTTTCCATGTAGAAAGACGGAGAGGGCCTTGAAGGCTTATCATGGGAATGAGCAAGAGATGCCAGCAGGAGAACTTGGGAGCACAAAGCAGGTTGGAGGTAGGAGAGGAGCCCCCTCAGATGAGCAGTCAAGGTCAGGAGGACACCAGGGAAACAGATGCTGGCCATGCTGGGAGATGTGGCTGCCATGGGGAACTGACAGAGAAAATGGCAACTTGCATGACCAAGTGTATGCCCTATTGAAATAGAGAAAATCTAAAAAATGAGAAGAGTCTGCTGGCTCCCAGTACTTTACTATGGCAAAAAGAAGCATCAGTTTCCAGGCTGGGGCCACCCAGCATCAGGGAGGAGAGGAGAGCAAAGCTGTCCCAGTGCACGGGTATTGCTTCTGCTCACGTACAAAGGCTCACCTTGCAAACAGGCATGGCTCCAGGTAGGCAGGCACTGAGCTCCAGGGCTGGCCCTGAGCCAGAGGAGCCACAGCTGCCCTCAGCCTGCAAGGAAGCAAGGCTGCAGAGGAGGAGGTGGGGCACTGGAAAGAATGCCAGCTGCTTGATGGAAATACAATCACAAACCTGCTGTTCTTACCTTGGGAAATTCCATGTCCCTTCCACAAATGAAATGTTCCTTTTGCAAGCTTGTTTTGGTGGGGCTCCTGCCTCCACCCAGGCTGTATAAACAAAACCAGCACTGAAAGTAAAAGTACCTGTCCTGCAGTATATGCAGGACTCCCTTCACTTCTTGTGTTAACTGCGTAGGACAGCCACCCTCCATTTCTTCGGTAACATGCACAGCTAAGTCTCTGCAATGTGAGCAGCACGTGCCATGCCACGTGGGCCCTCTGAGAGATGGCTGACATGTCCCAAATCACCTGCTGACAGGTAGGTGTCTTGGTGACTCAGCTCCCATGACCTATTGCTGTTCATCAAGGAGAGCTTCACCACTTCCACTCTATCTAAGCCAGCAAGGCAACTGTTTGAGCTGATCTTTCTTCTCTGCTTCGTGCCATAGCTGGGCTGCCAGTGCCCTTGTTTGTTCCATTTCCTTTGAATGCAGAGAGCTACAGGATGGATTTGCCATGGAGTCGCTGTAAACATTAACATGCTGAACTGAACACAGGCATGGCTGACGAGCTGCGAGGGGAAAGATCCAAATACTGAAATAGGAGACGATCCCACTTTGAAGGACCAAAATCAGATGCCAGTGTGGAATTGCCATGGCATGAAAAGCTGGGAATTCCCTTGCCCCCAAAATTTTCTATCACCAGAATAAAGCCAGACAAAACTTGGTTTGAGTGTTGCTACATGACATTGCCCACAACAGCTATGAGAACTCAGGAAATCTTCCCAGTGAGGGTCAGGGTTGGGGGCAGAAACACAGAAACTGAGCATGGGGAAAGGAAATTGTCAGGCAGCCAAAGCAGATCAGGGCAGAGAGGTACAGCTGAAAACTTTGCGTGAAATGGCTATCATCACAGCAAAATTACAACTGGATCTAGCTGGATATACTGTATTTCAGTGTAAATAAGTGTGCCACGCAGATAATTTTTTTGTTTGTTTAGGGGGGGTTTTGGTTGTTTGTTTGTTTGGTGGGTTTTGTTTGGGTTTTGTGGATTTTTAAGTTTGTTTGTTTGCTTGTTTTTAGGTGTTCGGGTTTTTTCTCAGAAAGTGGAGTGTTTCCTATGGTCACTTGCAACGAGAATCTCCTGTTCTTGGGAAGGAAGGAAGAGATTAGGGAGAAGGCAGGACTTTCTCTTGGGCTTGGGAACAGCCAGAAGGATCATCTTTCTGTCCCCACTCTCTTTTTCTCTTTTTTTATTGCTTTGTGTGTGCCTGGCTACTGCAGGAGCTGCTATTGCAGCTCCCATGGAACACGGCAGCAGTGGAGCTGTGCCAGAGCCGGCGCCAAGCCACTCCTTTGGCCCGGACTGTGGTTTTCTGGGGAATCACCCAGACCAAAGAAAACACAGCGCACCTGATGGCTCTTATTAAAGAGTTTCTCACTTCCCTAATGCAAGCAGTGTCCTCACTGCTCTCAGTCCATGCTGGAGCCAAACTGCCTGGCCAGGAGGAGGATGGTCCTACAGGACACTGAGGTGTCTCCAGGCAGGTGAGAGGAAAATCACTCACCTCTTATTAAGAGGTGCACATGAGATGCCTTATGCCATTTTCTGCTTCATATGAACTTTCCTAAGGCTACTCTCATCCACTTGCATAGTGAAACAAATGGAAAACACTGTTGGGACCTGAGTTCCACTGAGTGTGGGGCCTCAGAGGGCCACATGCCTATTGGAAGGTCAGTGGCAATCAGCTGTGCTCCCCATCCTAGTCCCATTTAACCCCTCTGTAGCACTCTGCTGCTCTGAAGCACTGCAGAAACAGGTCCATGAGCTGAGCTGTCTGCCCCTAGTCCAAGTGTCAGCTGGGATCTCTCCCACTCATTTGCCTGGAGGAGGAAACACTTGAAGATATTTCCAACAAGCCTGCAGGACCTGGGCAGGAAACACACACATCTGTAAGTCAGATTGGTTATTTAGGAAAAAAAGATTAAAACCAATCCCATGGGAACTGCAGGACAGATGCTCTACAGTCCTTATGTGAAAACAAGGCACATTCCTCCCATTTTTTCAGCCAGCTTTGCCTTGCAGCTGTACACAGCAAGGGACCTTAGCAACATAACTTTTCCCTGGGTACATTTCCCCTCCCTTCCTTCTTTTAAAATCTTCTTTTTCGTTTGGTTGTTTGCCTTTTTTGTCCTTTTTTCCTCTGATTGGTTGTATGTGGCAACAGCTGCTTCAGGAGGAAAGCATTGCCATGGCCTCAGCATCCCCTGGCTGGGCTTACTCAGCTTCTCCTCAGGGGGATTTCTAGAGGAAGACAGTCGGCACTGTGGCTAAAGCAGCTTCCCTTCAGCAGTGAACAAATAATCCCTGACCTCCCGAAGAGGGGCAAATGCACTTTGCTAGAACGAGCTATTTCATACAGTCCATGGTAATGCCTGGTCCCTGTCCTGTTGAATGCAGGGGGAGGAGAACTAAGGCTTCCAGTCCATGTGTTCACAGCCCCTAATTCTCCAGGTCCTGTAGCTGACCAATCAGGCTTGAGGGGTTTTGTGGGATTTAAAGGGATTTTCCTCTTTATGAAAATTATATTTCTACTAAAGTTAAAACACTGTTAAGTGCTGGCTGTACAGAACCTCTTCTCCACTTTCATGCTCAATTTGTTTTCCCTTACTCCTTATCTGCTTAAAATCAAGGATATTTTTGCCAAAAATATTGCAATTTTGTGGGTATTACAAGCTGCCTGTGCCCAGAGGCACTGTCTGTTGTCCTGACAGAATGGTGGAGGATAAAAGGAAGATTCCTCCCTCCTCCTCGTACCAGAAGAATCTCTCGGAGAGGCAAATCTGCAGACTTTATCATGAATGGAGCCACACCGAGTGCTCTCTCTTTTTGCTGCTCAGAGGGCACCGTGTGGTTGTGAGATGACAAAGGCACTGCGTTTCAGGAAGAAGAAAAGCGGAAGGAAACTGTGCAAGACCGGGGGTTCCCAGCCTGTGACACTGTCTTTAAACACAGCACTTTTGAATGGAGGAGAAGTCTGGGAGCAGGGAAACCAGGAGGGGGTTTTGGTACACTTACTTCTGCTTGCCGAGATCCCAGCTGAGGCTGTGGCCATTTCCTCACCGCGGGCAGCCCACAGCAATCACTGGCCAGGCCCTCGCAAGCCAGGTGGGATCCTCTAAGCTGAGAGAGGCCCCAAACCACACAAACCCCATCTTCTGCTTCCTTTGCTTCTGGAACCCTTATATCATCCGCAGGGAGTTTTGCCACTATCTGCACTGTAGTGTTTGAAACGCAGTTAGGTTTGAGCTGCTGGTGGAAAGATGTCACTGCCCATCTGACCACAAGAGGTAAAGGCATAGACCAGACCAGTTCAGCCTAATCAGAGGAAACCCCATTATTCAATGTTTGGCATGGAAAGAAAAAAGGAGGAGACCACACTGTCTCAGGCAGCTGTGAAGCCCTTGATAGCTCTCTGCACTGAGCAAGTAGAGCTTGGCTGGGCTGCAGGAGAGTCACAGGCACCAGCACAGAAAATCTTCTGACGGAGAGGGATGCTGAAAAGGCCGTGTATATTCGTGAAGATTTGCACTGTATTTACAGGATCTGGAATCAAGCTCGACCCGGAGCCTGTTGGATGTTGGCCGGCATTCTGCGCCGGGTAATTACCAAGCGTGGGAATTCCCTCCAGGGTGGAGCCCGGTGCCGTAGGTGTGGCACCAATAAAAACAAGCCCAGGTTTTCCCTGCTTCTTTCAGGGTGGGACTCAGAGCAGCTGAGGGTGGGGAAAATTACCTTAAAATGTTTCTCCCAGGTCGGTAGAGGAGTAATTGACTGCTAAGTATATGGAAATTGAACGGGATGGGATTAGGACTAACAGCGATTTAACAAATTTCAAATTATCTTTATCCTGATACCTTGTAACTTACTTCCAGCAGAAATTCTCATATTTTTTTGGTCTCCAAAAAAAGGGAACAGATATATTCTCTCAGATCCAAAAATATGTCTGTGACCTAGGCATGAAAATGTTTTCAATGACAACTGAAAATTGTGCATAGAAGTTGCTCAGTTTGCAGAGTCTGCTCTACAATCATGTTAAAAATTGTTGAAATAAATATAATCTGTACTTAAGAAGAAGAAAGAAGGATGGGTGGCAATATTTCTAACTGTTAAGAGTGGTAGAAGGTCTTCAGAAACCACCTGAGACAACAGACTGTAGCAGCAGGGGAGTTAAGAAACCACCAAGGCCTGTGGACCCTCCTGCTGCAGGGTGAGCAGCCAGGACTCAGGGCTCACTCCGTTGCTACCATTAGTGAGACTACACCATGCAAGGACATTTTCAGTGAAAATTTCAAAGCACGGATCCAGGAGAAACTAGCCAGGCAGGTTCTGCTGCAACTATATTTAATGCTGTTCTGAATCCTCCCGCACAGCCTGTGGCAGAAGGCTCATGAGAACACTGAAGTGCTTGGGTTGGCTTCCTTTCTAGCTCAGCTATCCTCACATGACCCTGCCTACTGAGGACAATGCTGTTTTCTTTCCCAGCTCTAAAAATCAAGAGATGTGCAAAACCGACTGCCCAGGTTTTGATCACAGTTTCTGTAAATGCTGGTTGTGTTAAATGCCCACCTTTCAGCATTGATGTACTTTAAGATTTTAGCTATATTTTATTTATTTATTTTCAACAGATCTGGCTGTAAATCCGAGAAAGAACATTACGGAAGAGCAGAAAACAACACACTAGCCAGCACAAAGAACCTGTGTCAGCAGCTCCACAGTATTTGTCAAGACCAGAGGGAGGGAGCACCAGCTGGAGCAATTCCAGGCAGCAACCACAGCTCTTGAATGCAGCCCTTTCAAATACCCATTTTGCACAAACCGAACGCAGCACAAGCATAAGGAGTTTCACGTTCTTTGTATGGCTGTGAATGGGGCGGCACCTACACAGCCGGCTAAAGGGCCATCTGGAGGATTGCACTTCAGTGCTGGAGAGTGCCCTGAGCTAGCGATGTGGGGGATGTTGGCAAAAAGCAATTGTTTATTCTCCTAGGAAACGATCCATCTGAAAATGTTTCAAATACCAACACAATAGAACCGTAGCAACCCACAGTACGTGGCACAACCAAACCGAGGTGTGTGCTTTTTGCACACACTCTGACAGGATGATGAAGCAGCAGCCTGTGCTAACTGGGTCCTACCCCTCCCTGTTTCCTCAAGATCTTATCCTTCTCCGTTCTACAAGCACTGCAGCCCATGCAACTGTGTGATGAGCCAGTGAGCTGAGCCAGGCCAAAGTTAATCCTGCAGCAAAGGGATGAGCACTGGCCCGGATGGGCTCCCTGAACAGTGTCAGCTTGTAATCGCAGGGCTGCTGGTGCTGGCCCAGTGTGGCACCAAGCAGTGACTGAAGGCAGCTATTTCTGACTCTGTGGACCTGTGCCCTTGGCTGCTCACACCAAGTGCCTCATGTCATGCATCTGAGCCTAGAAGCTCAAACAAGGCCCTTTGCCCACTCTGCACTTGCAGCACATCTTCGTTTTTCCTGCACTATTGAAAGCTCCATGTTCCCGGCAGAGCTGGATTACAGCATGTATCTATCCACACACACTGATTCTTGTTACAAAGTACAAGTGCTCATGTACTATTATGCTTTGTGTTTTGATTTGCCACCAAAGTGGGAAAGCATCACACACTCATTATTATCTGTATTTGAAATAGAGACTGTAACATCCTTTTGCAAATATGCACTTCATCAACAGAAGCAGTTTCTCAATCATCCTGCTGAACTCATTGCACATGCTTTTATTTATCAATATGTCCAGCATCAGCGAGCAAAAAAATCTAATTATCCTCTTTTTCTCTATTAGTAACTAAATTCCCCTCTTGAAATTGACCTTTGCTCCTTCATTCCTGTAATATAGACCACTTCCAATACTAATTATCATTAATTTGTTTTGTTATCTTCATTTTTTTTACAATCTTGTTCTCTTTTCCTTATCTGCATACCAGGACATTCACACCATCGGGATCTGTTTTATTTCTTCTCCTTCCAGACTTATTTTGCAGCCCATCATTGTAACTCCTGACTTTGAACCTGTGGACCATTACACACTTTATACAGATGTGCTTTGTCCCCTGATGAACTACCTACACAAGAGCCCATGTCTGTTTCCTGCGTTGGAGTGAGAAAGGTGTAGGTGTCAGTGAAAAGTGCTCAAAGTAGGAAAAAAAGTTAAAAAAATTATTTCCTGGTAAGTACTCTTGTCACCCATGGGATATAACTATTTTTGCACTTCCAAAGCCCATTCTATACTATTTAGTACTTTATTTACTCGCTTCGTTACTAGGTATGAGAGGTTAGTAATGGAAACTTCTCCTGGAGATAGGAATGGGGAACATCATCACCTAATCTTCTAAAAAGTATTCAACAAACATTTCATGTGTGCAGATACCCACCAGGTGAAGAAACTAGGAGCTACAGGCTGAAAAAATCCACTGGAGATTGAGGTTTTGGGCAACTTGCCATCACATTGTGGCAAGTCAGGCAGCCTTCCTGGTCATCACTGAAAATCCTTCTTTCTCTCCCATCCTTTTGCTAACAGCTTTGACTCCAGCAGTCCTCAGATTTCTTCCTGTTACCTTCAGGGGCAGTGAGTAACTAAGGTAACCTGGTAGCCTGTTTCCAAGGTTCACCACATTCTTAGATGAGAAACGTTTTTTGATTTTTTTTCTGTCAGCAGGCATTTCCAAATACTGTTAACTGAAACTAGGCTAACATTCAATGCAAATAGATTTCTTCACAATGCCCTAAAGTATGCAAGGCTACAAGTGGTTTAAGAGACAGAGACAGAAAAAGAAAAGAAAGAAAGGCTGCCCATCCCACTTGTGCTAAAATTGTCACAATTTTGTGCTAAAACCCCGTGCAAGGCAGCTGCTGTCCCCTCTGGCAGCCAACTTGCTGCAGGTTTTCTTGATACCTTGTTGAAAGTTCTGGCTTCTTAAATGACCTAACAGTGCACTGCTTAGAGACCCTCTGCCTAGCCAACCATGTCAGCCTGCAGTTAGATTCCATGAAGGAGGTTTCTACCGTTTGTGAGAACTAATATCCCGTCTTTACCCGAGGAAAGTATTTACTTACAAGGGAGAATTTTGACTGTCTCTCCTATCAGGTGTGCCAGCAGTTTAACCAGCCCCTCCTTATGGATCCTGTGCTGCACTGCCCCCTGTGCTGGTACTATTATTGCAGGACCGGCATGAAGGTTAAACCAATGTTCACACTGAGCTATTGTTCTGGCTGGGTTTTGTTGTTGTGGGTTTTTTTAAACGTAAGCTTGTTTCCGGATCAGATTCCCTGGGTAGCCCTGGAAACTGCTGGGCTACACAGTGGTTACAGGAACAGAGGAATTGAGAAGGAGCCGCTGTAACAGCACTGTCCCCAAAGAAACCTTCCTCAGAGGAGACGGGAGTAGTCTTGATGCTGCCCAAGTGAAGGCTGGAGTCACCTGCTCTCAAAGGGCAATCACAACTTTGATGAGCCAGGAGTCGTCATATAGGTTTTAGTCAAAGACTAGCCAAGGGGACAATGAGCTATGGAAACTCCTGCTCCTTTGGTGATGCAGGCTGTGGTTTCACAGTGGCTTAAACCAGAGGTAGTGCAATCCTATTTCCCTCTTCCCTCTCTTACACCTGCACTGCAGCCAATTTGATCCGAGTAAAACGACTCAAGTCACTTAAGCAACAGAGAACTGAACTAAAACCTCCAATGTTTTCCATCAATTAAGTAAAGAGAATGGCTCTTTACAAATGCAAATGAGCCCCAGTACTTGCTGAAGGAAGAGCCAGGGAAAAAAAAACCCAGGGAGATTAAGCACACCTGCAAACATCACAGCAACATCAGATGGCAATGAGTGGTATTCCTATTCCTGCTCATGTAATTTCAGTCCATGCACATTCATGCTATTTTTCTCCATCAACTACTATATTTCACTCTCTAACTTGAGAGAGACTTGTTTTCTAGTCTAAGGAATCTCATAAAGGATTAAATACCTTATGTTCACAACTCTTTATGCCACTGGGTGTCACAAGAGTCGGTTTTCTGGAAGAGGAAACTAACACCATTTGCTGGCAAAACCCTAAAGTCTTGGCTTGTGTATGCTAATCTGCGCTGCATACTATGCTGCTAGAGGCTCAGAGAGAAAACTTCATTCCAGAGGCTTGTGGTTCAATGAACACATCAGCTAAGCCACAACGGCAGGTAGGAGACAGCCATGAAGTGCATCTGCAGTGCCAGGAAGCTCAGCTATGGCTGGCAGGTTCTAAAAAGAACCAGGAGAAAAACACTATGCTCAAAAAGTGGAAGCACACACTACTCGGAAGATAGCTTAGTTCTGCCAAGCATTTAGCTGGATTTTAACTTAGTGATGCACTGGCTCTATTTATTCATCCATCAGGTTTATAGTGAAGTACATTAGAATTACCATATTTAACATTGAAGCATACAGAATTTCATAGAAGATGCTGACATGGGTAAGACCATTACTACAGAAAAGATGAGTATGCTGAGAAAATCTTAGTGAAGAGCAGCAAATACTGCAAATAACTGAGAGGTTTGTCAGTCACCTAAAAATGCAAGTTTATCTATATAGATATACAACAGAAGATAGGTTAAAATGTTTCACCGGGTTTTCTAAAATATGAGAACCACAACAAACAAACAAAGTCCAGACTATTATAAACAGCTTTGCATAAGCATGTGATGATCCTTGTTTTAGTTTGGGCATGAGAGCTTCACTGTTCCAACAGATCCTGAACTACAGGATGTCTTGCATTGTTTCCAAGTAGTTTGGGTTACAAGCAAAACAACGGAACAGAACAAATTGTTACTAGCAAGAACTGGCTGGAACAAGCTGTGACAGCTTAAAAATTTTCCATCTGAAAAAGAAAAGAATCACTGATTATAAAATGAAAACCAATGCCCCTACTGTTACTACCCTGGTAGTGTAGCTTTTTTTCCCTAGAAGAGAACATGATTACTGCTATGGATATGCTTCACAAAACTTCATCTCATGACCCAGTAAGGCTGCTGTTTTACAGAACTCAAAATAGCAGGCTTTGCTTTTGTGCCAGGGGAAAAAATGGGAAAGTTATGTACTTTTTTTCTTCAGATGCTAGAAAATGACAGACATAGTTCTTTCATCTTACTTCCAACAATGTGTGCTGAACCAAAATATTTCTTATTTGGTAAACCTGGACACTGATTTAATGCAAAACAGGACAGAGAAGGTAAAAAAGAATCCTGCATGTAATTCCATGTCATTAAAATTGTTGAGCCCTCTCTATATGTACTCTCCCCATCTGAACTCTCCATCCACTCCTGTCCTTAGACTGTCATCAGCTTTACAGTTAAAAGATACAGCCAAACATTGTGCATTACACAGTAGCACATATTGCTCTTAAAACGTACTTGAAATTTTACAGTTCACTACTGCCTGCCTTAACAGGATTGTTGCATGTTAAGAGAGGGTCTTGTGAGTGGTGATTGGCCACAGTGACCACAAAGTGATCGAGCTTAAAATCTGTGTTGACTGGAGGAAAAGTGCCAGCAAAACTTCAGCTCTAGACACGAAGAGAGCAGACTTCAGGCTGCTCAGGTAGATAGTAAGGTCCCCTGGGAAAACGCCTTTGAACACCTAAAGGATGCTGTCATCGATTGCAGCCAGCACTGCTTCATGAAGGGAAAGTCCTGTTCATCAAACCTGATTTCATTTTATGACAAGGTAACCCACCCAGTCGACGAGGGGAAGCCAGCTGATGTAATCCTTTTGGATTTCAGTCAAGCTTTCAATACTGTCTCTCACAGGATCCTTCAGGACAAATGTCCAGCACACAGCTGGATCAACACATCATGGGATGGTGAGCAACTGGCTCCCCATTGAGCTACTTCTGTTTATAATATATACCATTAGTGTCTTTGGGGCTCCATTTGCATGGAGGGAGGGAGGGAGGTTACTCATAAGAAATCCAGATGATTTTCAGAGTTCAACAAATACTGATTTACCTAAGCTACCTGCATGTACTTGGCATTTGCATCCTTACACTACACCACAGATAAAGAAAATTGGTAATGTGATGTGGAGTTACAAGGCTGTGTAGAGCAAGTCCAAATTTAGTACAGGTAACACTGATGTGTGTCTGGTAAGCAAATAAAACTTGATCCTATTCCTGTTTAACTACTTGTGCAGTCACACCCTAACTGCATCTGCCAGTTTTCAGCGCTGGCACAAACCAGCCACAAACACATGGAGCAATCCCAGGTCTGCTATCACTCTTTATAAGCTCTACCCAAACCAGAAGCACCAGGATTGTACCATGCATACTCCAGTCTCATTTCAAGTGCCAGGTTTGAAACAGCAGGTGATACCAGCTACAGCTCAGCACCAGCCACAGCAGTACAGCTTGGTTGCAGGTGACATCTGCTTCAGGGTGTGAAGAATGTAATTATGTGTTATGTGTAATACATGGGGGTTTCCCATTCCATTAGGTATTCCCACCTGCACTGCTGCCTTATCTTCAGTAACAAAAAGCTTTGACTAAAAAAGAAAAATCCCCATTATTAATATAAAAAGAGAACTACGAAATTTCTCTACAGGGCAAAATACTAGCAAAAATGTCATTTTGATTGCTGTGATTTTAACTTTGCTTATTAAGAAAGCCAATGTTCACAGTTAATATACTGTAGACAGCTTATTTCATCATCTCTGAACACAAGATGGGATGTTCTGCATTGCAAAACAGGCAAGGTATGAACCAACACCCACTGCTCTCAGAACCACCACCTGAGCTATACAGTCCCATACAAGCTCCAACATTTAGAATTAAAGGACTTGCAGGGAATTCTGATACTGAATACTATGCAAATGTGCTCTAGTCATATGGATCCCTGATTGTCATCTTCCCTTTAATTTTTGTCCAAGAAGTCACTAGTGATCAATGGGTATCAATGGGTATCAATGATAACCTAAGCCTACTCAAATTCCAGGTTGTTCAACTGGAGTATTAGGAAAAAAGGCCCTAGAGGTTTTCAGAAACTGAGCTATCACTGGCAGCTGAAATAACACACACCTTTCCAAATGTGCCATTAGCTGCACAAACGCGGTGATTGTTGCACAAACCCATACAGAATTCTCAGATAACCAACCCAAAATCAGAAGTAGGGGTGCTTTTCTTATCTACACTACACCATCTGACATGAGGGAAGCTGAAATCTGGGGGCACAAACAGAAATCCAAGAAGCTGTGTGAAGCCCACAATCCAATATACATCTGAATCTCCTCAACTCAGTTATCACATAAGGTTAGCATTATCATTTACTAAAGCCACCAAACACAGAATTGCAGCTTCTTTACTATAGTGAACTTGAAAAATACGTATTCAAGGGGCTTTAACTGTAAAACATAAAGAAAAAAATTAACCAATTTGTTTCTGACAACTTAGGTCTTTCCCAAATGCCTCAAAAAAATCAGAGAATTTTGGAATAATTAAAAACAATATGAAAAGAGCACAGCAGAAGAATGAAGGTAAGGAGTTATGCTGTATTAACTTGGCAACCTTTCAAGGAGACTTGTGTGCAACAACTAAAACTTCCTGGTAATCTTCCCTTTCTCCTCAGTGCCTCCTCCCTCACAACTTCTTCATCTCCCTATTTACTGCTGAGGCTGGAACCTCTTCAACTGAAGCAAAACAAAAAGACTCTTTTTTTTCACCTTCAAGTTTTTGCAGTCACACCTGCAAACCCAAAACCTCTGAATGACCTAGAACTGCTTCCCAGAGACATTCCTGTTGATGGGCTTTGTCTATTGGCCCTGTCTAGCCCCAACATTGTTTCTGGCACTGCCTAAAGCCTCAAAGCCTGGTAGGTAACCAAGTCAAAATCCCAAAGTACACTACATATAGAGTATTTTACCTAAATAAATGTCAGCTTCAGAGCTGCTTAATTATAGAAGGTATCTTAAATACACTACATGCACCACAAATAAATCAGTCCAAAGGACTGGGCTCGGACTCACAGCTCAAGCTTTTTCCTTCTGCTTTTGCCCTGTATATATCCTCATATAGACCAGAACAAATAAGATCCTCCTAACTCCCCCACAATTAAATCAGTAATGTTGTAGGGCTTTCAATGCCGGGCCACGGAGAGAATGAACATGAATGTAAGAATCATCTTAAGACACACACACCACAAAAACTGATATTAACTTTACATGAAGAGCCAAATAGCTCAGATGAAAAATACAACTCAGAACTTAGAATTTCTCTTAAAATAAAATTAAAAGGCAACCAAATACCACAGAAACACAAAACGTCATCAAGCATTTTGATGACAATTTCATAGAATTGGAAGTTTTAAAAATAACATTAAAAGGAGACACCAAGAATTTCAAAAACCTCTGTTTTATTTGTACAGAGTAAAATACATCATATAGCGAACACTGTTTTCCACCCATAATCTAAAACCATTATTAAGTGTTTTCTTTTCACCAAACATCCTAGCCAGAAGCACAGACAATGGAAATGGGAACGCTAATTAGTCTCTCTCTGCCAGAGCTACGAGGTGCACATCAATCTCTGCTTCTGTAAGGATCCTGAAAGAACAAAAAGAAATCTTAAATAGCTTAAATGATTCTTCCCCTTAAGCTCCAATATTACAACCTAATATCTAAACAAATAAGTTTTACAGCAATGCATCTTTCTGCCCTTTAAAGCCCTGCTGCCAGTGCCACAGGCTGACATTCCAATTCTCTTGAAAAATAAAGGAAGGATCAAAGGCACTAGAGAGCAAGGAGGTAACAAATGATAGAAAAATAACAGGTAATTCTTCATGAGTCATGCATTTGCAAGTTGAGACCTAGTGAGAAGGTAGCTTGATCCCTTGAGAGGCAGTAGAAAAGGGGTCATGCAGCTCCTGTGTGCTTTCTCACAAATAGTGTGCTGTTCTGTTGTCCTCAGCACACACCACCAAATGCAAAACCACCCATCATCACCGTGTCCACCTCAAAAACTTTGGGAAGGAAGGACTTAAAAGACTGAACCTGTAGGACCCAAAGGTTTGAAGCCTCTCTTCAGGCCCCATTTACCAAGTAGTTAGACTAAAGTAGCAGCAGAGTTTGTTCCCAATTTAACTGTTCCTCTCTTTTTTTTTTCCTTTTTAAATTTAAAAAAAACCCAAACAAACCAAAAAACCAAAAATCCCAGTGAAAGACTAAAAGCAGAAATAACTGAATCCCTCTGCAGCAAGCCAGACTTACCTAAATTTAGGTAAGCCATACCTAGAGAGTTCTTTTGTATTATAAAAAATCCCCTAAACTTTTTCTCCCACATTTCATGCATACACCTGCAGCTAAACACTGTGTTGTGAGAAGGCTGTCAAGTACACTGCATTCGATGGGAAGCTTTCCTGCCCTCAGCAGGAAGATTTCCAGGTGTCGTCTTGATACACTGGCCAAGTAATCTTGGTGTACACAGTGTGCTGCAGGCAATAATGGAGGAGGGAAGAAATAGCAGGTGCCTCACTTTCATGCTAGATGGGAATGCAGAGTACTTGGAAAGTAGATATTTCAGCCATTTTCAAATCACTAGTGATTTTTAAAATCCATCATCTTTTAATCTTACCAAATTTAAATACAGTTTTTCAAATCATACAAATCCATACTCTATTAACCACGTATTTTAATGTTAAAAAATGCTGTCAATTCAAAGATGAGCAAGAATAATTTAAAGATTCAATTTAGAAAAGGAATGAAGAATTTAAGGGATTTGTAAATATTCCAGAATACAAACCAGACTTCACTACATTAGTTAGCATGACTATAGTTTGGAAGTGGACTCCAGATACCATTACTATGAAAAATTTTTATGTTTCTAAGCATGAAAACACTTCTAGACCAGATGTAACTACATTTCAGTCATCACAGAAAGCAATACCCTTTTAAGACATCAAAGAGAACGCTCTTCTCTACCAAATCCCTTAACCATGTCACAGATTTAAAACTGCATTATTCTTTTTACACAGTGCTTTATACCTCTACACATTTTGAAGAATTACAAGTAAAAAAACCCTTCAAAATTTCAATCTCTGAAATTTATCTCTTCTTCTCAATTTATGATTATACAAAAAGGTAAAACTAACTGCGCATAATCAGAGAAACACACCAAGTTTTATCAACACTGATCACTCACCTGAACTTAGGATTTTCCACTGTGACTACACCAACTTCTATTTCTGAAGGTTTGAAATCAATGGATAGTACAGTAGACAGGCATGTTATTGCTGTCTGAAAGAGGAAAAAAACCCCCATCATTAGAAAGAAAGGATTAAAGTTTTTTGGGTTTTTTTTTCTTAACAGATATAGCATTAACAACTATCCTTCCTTCTGGTTTAAAGTTACTTCAAGATCTCAGCTCAGAAATTAGGAATTCCAAATAATTTCCCCTTGCTACAGAACACAGTTCCCTCTACAGTCCTCTCCCTAAAAAGCCCAATCTACAAAAAGCAAAGGGACATGTTTTCATATCAGAAAAAAACACAACAAAATCAAAACATTTTATCATGCAAAGATATTGTTTGAAATACTTTCTAATATGAAGATTGTTTTAAATGTCACTAAAAGTTAAGTCATACTGGTATCCCCAAAATCAAGCACTGTAGTAACCAAATACCAGCCACAGTGAGAGTACTACAATTATAGAATCTGCTTCAGCTAACATAAAGCAAAAAATGCAGATTAGATGACCATTTAAACACTTGCAGAAAACTTTCCAAATGATTTTCTGGTTGGAATAGCTGTATTTGCTCTGGCAGTACTACAGAACTGTAGGGAAAGATGAAATGCCTAACCACATTTTTCTGCATTGCAAGCCTACATGCAGCATATTCATTAAAAAGACTTTCAACACATTTTAATTTCCTTCTGCTGTCCTACCTCTACTGTTTGTTCATATGTCCAGTCAAATTTCTTCTTTACTTTCTTTTCAAGAAAACTGGTTGACTCTGTCTGTTTAACTCCTGCAGCTGTGGCCTTGAATCCACAATAATAACCTGCTGGATCACACTTGTATACCTGAGGGCCGTGCTCTTCATCAATACCAATCAAAATCATACCTTGAAGAGAAAATTTGTTAATTTATTTATTTCCCCAATTTTAGCAATTTAATTCCACTGAAGAACACAATAGATACTCCTTCCTGTGAAAAAGTATGCATGCACAGCAGTACATCTTTGGGAATCAGTCCCATACCTGGAGCTGTGATTTCCTTCTTATCTTTAATTTGCCCTTTCTTACCAGCATCTCATTACCAGGTATGTAACTCAGCTTAGTAGCAACCATATTTCTGTCATTCTCAAAGAAGACTACTCATTAAACATACACACATTTTTGCCATGCTCAGTGTGTAGAGAACCACGAAGTCAGGGAACAGGAAAGTTTTATTCTGATGCAGTTTACAAAGCCACAGCTCACATCCTGTGTTATATGACACAAAAGTGTAAACAACAGTTCTATTACCATGTGCTTTATACTAGAAAGCAACTTCACAAACATGCTGAAACTAACGGAAATATTAAAAGATCAAATTTAGATTTCTTGTTTGTAACCCTGAAAAACACTGGATTACATACTTTTTCCTCTTTAAAACTGACCACATCAGTGAAATGCATGTGTTCACCCTCACTTGATTTACAGTTGCATTGTCTCAACATGCATACTAAAAAATAAGTCAAAAGCAATAAAACCCCAAAAGAGAACAAGGTCATGGTTTTCAATTATTTTCACTTCACACTTGTGTAACTTTTAACTAGTAGTTAGAGCTGATAAACTTCTGAGCAGCTATTACTACAATAGAAAAAAAATCCCCTCATATTTTCAAAAAGGCTAAGGGAAGTTAAGAAAAATACATTTTTATTCATGTATTTTAAAAAAAGGAATTTCCAGTAGTATCAAGGCATGGGAATTGCCAAGGGAAGAAATAAACAATTCTTCCTGAAAATTACAAGCACACAAGCAGAGGAAAATTGCCCCATCATGGAAACTGTGGCGCAACTCTGAATGTCTCTTCTTTAGTGAGAAGTCTTAGTGCCTACTATGATTACGAGAAGTGATTCATCAATTCTGAAACTATTCTTTTTAAAAAAAACAACAACCAAAACCCAACCAATCAAAAAGAAACTCAGACAGAATGTTTAATGAAAAAGTAATTGAGGAAACCTGTTAAGTCTTTTACCTCAGTTCCTGAACAGCCTAACAGTATGGTTGAAATTTGCTTACAGCCAAACGTAAGAGAAGAAACAAGTCAGAACCAATCCCAGAACACATAGAGGACCAGAAACATCTACAAAAAATGACTCAACACACAACTTCTTTTTAAGCTGCATTTGCTGTTATAAAACAAGACATGTAGAAATATTCCCGAGGGAAATATTTTAGGCACTTTTTCCTCTACATTATATATATGACAGATAAGTTAGGAGCAAAAATTATGTAAAACTGTCCTATACATACTACTTAGATAAAAAAGCCACAAAACCTGCACAAGGATAATTGCACTCTCCATCTCTCTCTTTGAACTGTGACATTTACCCAGACACAGTGTATTGGGCTTGCACGGCAAGGATTTGCTAGTGAGGGGGCTACAGGGCTGGCTTCTGTGAGAAGCTGCCAAAAGTTTCCCCTGTGTCCAAAGGAGCCAGAGCCAGTTGGCTCCAAAACCAACCTGCTGCTGGCTGAGTTCAAGCCCATCCACAATGGTGGTAGTGCCTCTGGGATAATGTATTTAAGAAAGAAAGAAAAAGGGAAAAAAAAAAGGAAATTGCAGACAGAGAAGAGAGGAGTGACAATATGTAAGAGGAACAACTCTGCAGACACTGAGGCAAATGATGGAGGGAAGGAGTTGGCAGAGCTGAGATTCCCCTACAGCCTGTGGTGCAGACCATGGTGAGGCAGCTGTGCCTCTGTAGCCCATGGACATCCATGGTGGAGAGACATCCACCTGCAGCCCCTGAAGGAGCCCAGGCTGGAGTATGTGGATGCCTGAAGGAGGTTGTGGCCCCATGTGAAGCCTATGCTGGGGGAGGCTCCTGGCAGGACCAGTGGCACTGTGGAGAAAGGAGCCCACACTGGAGCAGTCTGTTCCTGAAAGACTGCATCTCACATAAGGTGGGCTCCTTGCTGGAGCAGTTTGTGAAGAACTGCAGCCTGTGGGAGGGACTCACTTTGGAGAAGTTCCTGGAGAACTGTCTCCTGTGGGAGACACTCTGGAGCAGAGTAAGAATGCAAGGAGCCCTCCCTCTGAGGAAGTAGCAGCAGAAACAATGTAACATAAACTGACCACAGACCCCCTTCCCATCTCCCTGGGCCACTGTGGGAGAGGTAAAGAACCAGGAATAAAGTTAAACCTGTAAAGGAGGTAGGGGAAAAGTGTTTTGAAGATTTGGGTTTACTACTTAGTATCCTATTTTTATTTGCTTGTTAATAAAGTCAGTTAATTTTCCCAAGGTTTTGCCCATGATGGTAATCGGTGAGTGATCCCTCCCTGCCCCTATCTTGACCCATAAGCCTTTCATGGTATTTTTTCTCTTATACGTGTAGCTGAGGAAGGGAGTAAAGGAGAGGCTTTGGCAGACACTTGGCATCCATCCAGGGCCAAACCACCACAAACAGACACAGTTACAAAGAGCAACTCCTCCTCACAGATATTACTGCACAGGGCAAACAGATCAGGCCCCAAAAACTAAGGAGAAATAGTATAAGAGAGGCTACATTATTTCAAATTATGAGTCAATGGTAAAATCCTGGCTCCAGTTCAAGACATACAATACTGCTCTCTCATTCAGCTGTTCACCCCTTTTACTCCCTCAGATACCCATTTTGAAAATGGGTGAGAATTTCTTATATACGAATTTGCAAACTTAGACAAGAAACAGTAGAGATCATTTTCATACACTGTACTTACAGCAACCAAGGGGCCTCATTTCAGCATTCTGTGTATAGACCTGAGAAATATCTGCAATCCTTTTACACAGCATATCCACAGGGATGTCATATCCATACTTGTACTTCCAGTTAGCAGCCTCATAGCGGGCTCTCTGCACCTGGGATCTGCTGTCAGCTAGACAGGAAAGAACTAATATTAATTCCCCTCAACGTTACCATGTTTATTTCTAGCATTGCACGAGAATACAAATTCCAGGTCCAACTTTACATTGTCTTTAAATATACCCACTAAAACTAGGTAAGTTCTCCAAAACCAGATTGGTAAATTAAATACCTGTCATTCCTGTCATCACACAACCAATATTTTCAGTAATCTTGAATAAATGAGTCACTGTGTTGGAATCCAGTAACTTGTCCTAAAGAGGAAATAGAAATAATGTAATAGCAAACACTGTCCTTGAAGAATAAAGAAAACAAAGAACAAACTCTGAATCCTCTGGTTTTTACAGAAGAGCCCCAAAGGACCCATACAGTTCAAAATTGTCTTTCAGGCTTTCCTGAAACCATAGACCTGGAGAAGGAGAACAAGAACATGATCACAGTCCTTCTCCCTCTGAAGAAACTTTGAGAACCCACATACAAAAGCTTGCTCTCTTACTGCATGCTGCCCTTCAAACAGAAAAGGATTTCCCCACTTTTTCAACAGTACACCATCACTGAGCTGCAATACTCATGAAAACCTGTTCTACATGCTATTGGTATAACACTTTCTCAGCAGAAATTAAAGCAATCAGGGAACTGGTTACGGGCAACTCAGCCCTTACCAGCCAGAGCAATGAATGCATGCTCAATACAGCAGGGTCAACTTATCATTTAGATTCATCCCTTCAGCAACAGAGAAAACCAATATTGCAATACTTAGTATTAGAGAAAATGTACAGTTGAGCACTACATTGGGCTAGAACTTGGAATAAGCAGAATGATAATTACATATTCAGTTCAAATAGCAATTTATGTCAGTGCTAGTAAGTATAATATCAGTATTGCTGACTCTCACCCCATCTTTTTTTCTCCTTTCCTTCCAGACCTCCCCTCAAAAACAGACTACTTACAGGTACTTTCTTCTGTGTTACAATTACTGCAGAATCTTTCCCACGAACAGCTACAGATGTAAGTCCACCTTGGTTTATGGCCTTAAATGCATATTCTAGAAAAATAAACAAATGTTAATAAAAAACCTGTGTCACATACGCTAGTACAATTAACTCCTACACACCTTCCCCAACACATGAATCTCACCAATTTATGGCCTTTTAAATACTTTAATACTTGTGCAACACTTTGTGTCCTTAAGGTCTTTAGTACAACGTGCATGGATTCTCTTCATAAAACCACTGTCACTGCTTCCTTGAAATGTTTCTTCTAATTTGACTTTTTGTTCAATTCAAGCTTAACAGCAACAGAGTAAGTTTTAGAACAAAAAGGCTGTTTTGAGCTTGATCAAAATTGTCCAACCTTAATCTACAGTAAACATAATTTCTCACAGAAGAATTTTTGACACGAATTTTAGTGTTTTGAATGACATAAGCTTCTTTTCTAGTTTTTTACTGATATAGATGAAAACTGGTAAGATGACACAGGAGGCACAGGAGACAGGTTTTAACATTACTATAATTTTTTTCTGACACGACATTCAAGCACTGCAATGCTTTTCTTGACTCTTTGTAGTGAAATATACACAGACGCAAATTAAACTGCGTTATTCATGTAAGTACAATGAATTAAGAAGCAGACACTAAAGTAATGGTCATGAAATATTCCATGAAATAAATTTCTCCTGATTAAAGGTTTCAAAAGCCTTAGGAACAACACCTTTAAAAACTCTTTATCTGGCAATATTTGATAAACATTCAGGAATGCCTAATATCTGGCTGAGTGGCAAGTTTCAGACATCAGCTAAAGGTAGGAGAGTATTTTTGTTAGCTATGCATGTGAATACAGAATTTAAGAATATGTCAACAAACAGCATAGTAAATCGCTACAACTACCTTAAAATAACAGGAGCAAGAAACTTGGCTATTTTAAAAACTGCACTCAACTCTACAGAAGAGATTGCACAACAGAAGAGTAATAATCTGAAGATAAAAAAAAATCAAATCTTGCATCTTAATGTTCAACCTGCTGAGTCAGTGTTGAGGAAGGGCTCATTGTGTATTTATGGCCCTGTATTTACTACTCTCAGACATCAGAGCATTTACTGGTTACCCAAATGTACCATAAAGGATGTTCCCCCTTTCCCTCTGTACAACTCTGCTCACCTGGGATGATCAGTGCAAGCCTGCAGCAGAGCACAAAACCCAGTCAGACATGAGCCAGCACTGTTTGCAAACTAGTCATGCTTGAAGCCCCAAGCACAGGCTTTGCAATGCTTGTCTATTTATCTGTACAACCACCTGAAGGGAGGGTGTAAAGCAGGTGGACAGAGCCAGCCTTTTTTCAGTGATGCCCAGTGCCAGGATCAAATCAGAGGTGACTAGAACAAACTGAAACAGGAGGATCCATCTGAACACCTGAACACATGTTCTACTGTGATGGTGACTGAGCACTGGAACAGGTGCCTGTACTACTCAAAACCCATCCAGAAACACTCCTGGCCATCCAGCTCTAGGTGGGCCTCCTTGGGCAGGGGTTTGGGGCCAGATAATCTCCAGAGGGCCCACTTAATCTCAGCCATTCTGTGGTTCTGTGACACTTAGGTGGCAGCAGGAATAGGTGCCCTCACAAACTAATTTTTGCTCCTAACTACCAACAACCAGACTTGCTAAACATAAGCCTCTTCTTGTGTTATTAACCACCTCTAATGCTTTCTTGGCTGAAAGGCCAAGAGGTGAAGTGGCTCTTACAGTGTAACAAATCCAAGTTGCTAGCGCTGTTTTAAGTCTGTTTACTGCTATGTAAGTATTTCAGCAGCACTGCAGATATCCTCTCTGAAAAAAAAGCAGCTCCTTGCTGTTGCCTGAATACATCACAACAGCCAGAAATTTTACTGTAGTAACTTTTTTCACCTTCCAAAACTCCACTTAGAAGAAACATCACCTTTGAAGATTGAAACTAATAGGTAGCAAGAGAACACTGATGCTCTGAGAGATTTTAACCACAGTAATGTGAAATAACTGCTAAGCTTTCTAATATGAGATCACTTCAAAGGCACATGGGCTTTCTGAGCTTTGGAAGTAGAAGACAGACCTAAGACAAAGTATAGGCATTTCAGTCCAGTATCAGTATGGTGGAAATCTCTGTTCCCATACTGCCAAATTCCAGAAAAAACTCAAGTTTTAAGGGAATCTTAAAGCAACACAGGTCCATGCTCATCCTTGACAGCCCCTAATAATCTTAATCCAGCAAAGAGACAAAGATAAAACAAAACCACCTAGATGTGGACATTTGATTGCAAGCAAACATGAAATTTCTGCCCATGCTGTGGCTAGATGCTGGCAAACAGAGACACCCGTGTGGCATCATGCCTGAGCTACCAGTCTGGCTGTGAGTAAAGTGAGCTCATTCTTCCTTGAAGTTAACTATGCACATCACATATTTTTCTTCCTATAGCACACAGATACTTAAAATAGCTTTAAGACAGCTTCAGGCTGTGTGCAGAAGCTCTCAAATACACATGCAGATACTTGTTTCTAAGACACTGTTTAAAGGCATGGAGGCGCTACACATTTCTCATACATCAACCTAATGGCTAGATATACACCAGAGGAAGAAAACCAAAGCTCAGTTTCCTCTCTGCTACAGAATGCAGAAATCATTCCAAACAAGTAATACTGCGACAGAGACAATGAAAAGTGATGCAGACCAACCAGCCTGTTTTAATGGCAGCAGAAGGTTAGAGCCCAGGACTTCTGTCACAGAACCACTGAAACCCTCTGTGAGGAAGCACTGTCCTTATCACCCCTTTATATAAGGGATAATATGCATTATACATGCTCCAGATATAAGACAGCACCCATATGTAGGTATCTAGTACAGGTAACTTTCTGTCTATGTACAGACATCTACTGACAGGCAACTTCCTAATTCTTCCTTACAGAAAGGACTGCTCGAGACTGGGCCACCTGTCCCCAAGGCCTAATCCATACAGGCTTCTTCTTGTGAAAAACTCAAGGGCAGTCATTAAAAAATTATATGGCTGTCAGAGGCAATTCATGCAATCTGACCCCAGCAAGCTCCTTTCCTGGAGAACAGATGGATTTATGGACATAACACACAGTGGATGTGCAGTGAAGCCACTGCAGCTGGGGATGCATCAGGATGATGCTGCAAAACAGTTCATCTGTCCCAGTTGTGAGGATCCTCCAGGAGCACTCGCAAACTACCGTGCTGACAGACTGTGAGCTGACTGTATCCTACAAAGGGGCAGCAGGATGCACTTCTGTACAATCTGGTGCACTGGAAAAACAGGAATAACAGAATCAGTGGCCTACAGAAGAAGCTGAAGCTTGGCTTCAGATTGTTCCAAGAAACCCGAAAACGAAGGATGGTTGCTGCTATCTCATGGGACACAAAGCGCAGAACATGCGGCATTCAGGTGTAACAAGAAAGCGCATCCAAGAACTGACTTTGTCACTCAGGCATGCAGGGTTTGAGGCAGTTCAAATCCCATTTCAAACAGCTATCATAGTTTTCAGATCCCAAAACTCAGTGCCCCGAGGCTTAGCAAGATTCATCCAGAGAAACACTTAAAGGAGACTAAACAGCCTCTGGATAGCTGCAAGTTTGGTCTCCAAGCATTTGAAATCGAACACCGAGGACTCAGAGGAGGTCCCTCCTGGTGGCAGGGAACACCCGAGAGAGCCCACCCTGGCTCTAAGTTTTCCTTATCTCATGTGAAGATCCCTTCCCCGGGTCCCCAAGCCAGCACGACCGAGGCCGCCGCTGCTCCACGCTCCCACCAGGCTTTCCCCCAGACACCGCAGGACCAGGCCGGGTGGGAGCCGGGACTCCCGAGCCACGAGAGGGGCCGCGTCTCCCCGCTCCGCACAGGCTGCCGGGCCCGGCGGACCTTTCGCGAGCCGGACCTCAGCCCCGCTCGGCGGGGA
>VWYP01031384.1:33029-105978 GCA_013400435.1 Pycnonotus jocosus
CCCCGCGCAGGCGCGGAGGCGCCCGCCGCTCCCGCACCGTCACGGTCCGACAGCGGCGCTGCGCATGCCCGAGCCCCGCGGCCGCCGCGCGCTGCGGTGTCGCAACACGTTATGCGGCGGGCAGAGTTCGGTCAGAGGCGGCGGCGGCGACTGCGGGGCTCAGCGAGCGCCTCTCGCTCATGGAAACCTGAAACCCGCCGGACGGGCCTGAGGGAATGCGCACGGAAACAGCGGGAAACGGGAAAAAAGTAGCATCGTGGCATCCATCAACACTGGATAAAAGTATCACCAGCCAGCCGGGAAAACAAAACCCCTCCTAAAATTACAAAGTATTAAGTATTTCCACGTGCCTTCTTCAGTGAGAATAATTTTAAAGCAAGTACCTCGAAAAACATGTTTAAGGTATTCATAGGTAGTTGTTAACACAGCTGCGTTACAATGCGTTGTTTAAAGGACTTTTTAGCGGTGTCCAGTACAAAGGGAAATTCCTCAAATTTAAATTCGTGAATATACGTTCTTTTTGCCTTTCACATCTTGGAATTCCCCTACTCTTTGTGGGAAGGCATTTTTAAAAGAATTTGTCATTAAAAGATTTGGAAAAGCTGTGTTCTGGTATCCACCCCTCTATTTTAAAAGTCTGCATTCTCAAATTTTTCAAAATACTTCTTGCTTATTAATAGCATGGGAGAATAATGTCCTGCTATGTATTACAAGACTCAGAGTTTGTCCCTTTCACTAGGGAAGGACTTTGTGAGCAGACATGAAATGTTTAAAGTGGTGATGCAAGCACTGGAACACAGAGAACATGAACATGTATGACTGCATCTACTGGGTCAGAACAGAGCCAGGCTTATCCAATGCTCTGTCTCCAAATGTGAACAAAAGCAGGATTCCCAAGGAATTAGGACTAGAGAGGGCCTTTCATGATACACTCCCTGAATCCTCTCCCGATCTCCAACCATCTGGAGGGACTTCCCAAGGCAGGGACAGTGTCTGGTTATTTAACAGCCCTTGCTGGTTCCCTTTCATGAACTTGCTGGTCTCTCCTTGAACCCATGTGAACTTGAATCCACAAGGTGCCACTGCAAAGAGTTGGTCAGCATAACGACGTGGTTTCCTCTGAACCTCACCTTTTATCTGAACCTTCTATCTGCCAGTACCATTTGATGCTTTTGTACTGACACAGCCAACAATGGATCCCTAGGCATTCCTTCCAGAACACCCCTGATTCTTATGATCTCCATGTCTCCTAAGACCAGTTTCTCCAAGATGATGATCTATACAGTTCTTCCATCTACAGAGTTCTTTAATTCTCTAGAATGATTTTTTTCCCCTGAGAAAAAGGGGATGAAAAAATCTAAGTATCAAGTCTTCAGCCTGATTGCCAAACAGTAACCAATAAAATCCTTAAGTTTGGAATCAAGGATTCAGTATTTGAATTAGACAAAGGGAAGAGTAATAGTTGCTCAATACCATGCACATGACGGAGTGGAAGTTATGCTATTTTCAGGATATAGCTTCCAGAGCACAGCATTGTTTCAGAAAAGCAATCATGCTTTCAGTTTAATGTAAAATCACTTCTGATGAGTATGAGTATGGAGTCAAACTCTGTTGCAGGATCCTGAGGAAAGCTGTTCTCACTGTCATCTTTTTAACATAGTAAGCAGTAAGTGGGAGATCTTGGAGGTGATAATAGCTGAAGTGCAGGCTGATACAGTTAATCTTTCTCAACTCTATCCTGCCAGTGTGTCTCTGTCTCCATGGCACACTAAGCAAGCTAAGCTAAGGGCACATTCCTTGTGATTCCCATTCTCCTCACTTAATGTAATACATATAAAAAAATGGCAGTCAGTATCTCTTTGGGAGTACCAATTGCTGTACTGTTTGGAAGATTTGCCTTTCTGGCATTCAGCATGAACCCATCTGTGCAATAGATTACTTTGAATTTTTACTGTACCACTATATAAACAGCAGTAGATGTCAAATAGATCTGCTGTTTGTTATCAGCTTTTGTTTGGCTCTCACATTTATTGCCAGTGAAAGCCTCAGAATTCCTTTTAGATACTTGGAAGCAAATCCTCGTGTTCACTGTTATCTTGAAATGCCATATTTCAGTAATCTGAAGACTAAGAGCAACACAAAAGAGATGTTGTTTTATAGATGTCATAAATAAAATTAAAATAACCTCAGAACTGATGCCTCTAGATACCATGTGCATCTATGTAGCAGGTAGTATACACCTGAAAAAGTCTGTAGGTTCATCACTTATGTTTCCCCTTTGGTTCCACAAAGGCCATTAATTTCCTGTAAAGATCTACAGAGAAATGTATTAGCAGCAAACAGAGAAAAAAAGTCACAAATCTGACACCAATGTTGTAATACCTTCCAATTGTAAATTCCATATTCTGTTCCATCATCCCCTACATATACTAGTAATGTGTATTTAGGAAGTGTTATTATTTAGAAGGCATTACAGTATCTCTCTAAGAACAGTTTTTGAGGTGAAACCCAAGTGATTGATTAGGGACATCTACTGAGCAAAAAAAGAAGTAGAGGATGCATTTATTACAGTTATATGTGGACATTATGCATACCTGTTAATTACCAGGGTGAGGTAAAATACAAACTTCAACAGATGAACATGTCTGGCAATGAAATGGGTACCCTGAAGGTGCAGTTTCTGCTCAGCTGCAGTTTCAGCTCAGACCTAAGGCAGAGCTGCTGCAGGGATCCACCTTCTGCAGCCTGACATTTGAACCCCACTGCCACACACGTACCAGTACTCGTGCAATGGTGCTAGCTGAGTGCAACAATGCCAATTCTGACCTCGCCAAAACAAAGTTTTAAGACCTGGCTCTGCATTGCTTTGGGCTGCATGACTGTCAGAGCTAGTACCAAGGGAGGACTGTACCAGCACTTACTCACACCACCTTATGCTGTGCAGAACTTCACACAGAGGGTGCAGGAGCCTCATACAGAGTGGCAACTGCTAACTAAGCAGTCCTGCACAGGAGCAGACACCTAATTTAAAAGCAGTTATTTCCACTTTCAAGGAGATGTGGCAGTTCTCTGACATAAAGAATTATAAAAGCAATCTTCTGACAGAAGTATTGAGGAATGAGAGAAGTAGATCCAATCTCTCTGCTTTCCCTGCTGGTCTCCATAGGAGCTGTCATGTTCTGTCAGGAAAAGGGTTTGTGACGAACACTACCAACAATATGACAAATTTAAAGCCAAGGTTTTATGTTACCTTAAGAGGCACCCAAGCTCCTCTACAGTTTCTGCACAGTACCTGAAGGACATGACTGTATGCAAATCACACCAGCTGCTTTACAAACTCATACCAGAAGTAGCACATGTGTCAGGACCGTCCTGGAAAAAAAAAATAGCAGGGAACATGCTTGAATGCTGAGTCCCAAGGGAGCTTGTCAGAGGGCCCTGCAAGAACTCAGATCTGCAAGTCCTAATCAAAAAGATCTTCACTGTTTCATCTCAGTTTCAAACAGGATTTTTGTACGAGAAAAATGTGACAGACCCAGGATAATTCATCAGAGGTTTATGTGGAATTTCTATGTTTTGGGGGGAGAAAGGTTTGCATTAAAATTTAAGTGTAATAAACAAACACATTTACCACACATACTTGCAAATAATTTAGAACACTTTTCCTGTAATTTATACTATTTTTTTGCTTTATAACTTGGGATAGATTTTATAGAAATGTACAAGAATCAATTTTGTCCTATTATTGTCTTAAAGAATTTCTAGCTATCCATTTTCATTGAAAAAATCCATGCATTTCCATCAGCGAACTATTGCAGTGAGGCCAAATCCTGTCAGAAACAGCAAATTTAGGAGTGTGAAAGAGCCACAAAACATTCCACTGGTTATTTCCTTATTCTTCCAAACAAATCATTGCTATATGTTCCTCTAACCAATCTCTTGCATTCTCTGTGATCAAACAAATTCTAATTAGAGTGAGGAAGTCTTAGGTTTGTGTGTGTCTGGTGAATGGGAAATGCACCTTTTGTCCCCTTTAGCTCCCCTGAATAGAAGTAGACATTGTGCAACACTCTTGCAAGGTCAGCACACAAATCCTGAAGGTACTTTGCAAGTCTTGCTTAATTTCTTCTCTCTGTGCAGCGTTTATACCTTTCAGTGTAGATGAAAAGCTTGAGAAAAAAAAAAAAGATAAAAATGCCTAAACTATAATTCCAACAGGAAAAATCAAGTTTTTATTCAAATCACAAAAATTGCTTGTAAAAATGGAAATAATGGACCTAACTCACCCTCACTGGACTACCACGGATGTTAAGAGATGTATGCAGGAATGATTTTTGTCAAAAGCAGCCACTCAATTTTCTTTAGTTACACACCTCACACATTAATCCCATAACTGTCCTGCTGAGTTCTCCTAGCCAGCAACAGTGATTACAACAGAAAAAAAAAAAAAAAAAAAAAAAAGGCAGCTTCAGCTTGTCCAATTAGATTCTTCATCATTTCTGGTGAATGCAGAGCCATTTTCTTGGTACTTCATATGAGTATTTTTCCTCAAAAACATCTTTATAGGGAATATGCCATGTATCACCTGTAGTCTGTACCACACAGTCATAACGGAGAGCAGGCTGTTGGGAGAAAACAGAGGAAAAACTGGGTTTTTTAGTCTTTATACAATGTATTACTAAAATATCAATTACAGGTACTTACGACTTCCAATGCTTACTTTAGAAGTCTCCACAGTTTTATCTCTTAAAACCTCTCATTTCATTTTCTTATACAAAACAAATCCTAAATTTTAGTAGTGGAGGAAAAACTAAACTATCTTCTAGTATTTTGTGGTCTAGGAGTCATTATACATTCTGGCTTCAATCAGCAGCAGATAATAATGATTTCAGCATAATGCACTCAGTTACTAGAAATGGCAAAATGATTGTTGTTCTGTTCAGTTAAATGAAATCATATGGGAATTACTCAGGATGTGGAGTTTATAGGCTTGAACACAGGATTTAATGACACTAATGACATCTTGTATTTGTTCTCCCAGTCTGTCTCTTTACGGAGCTGACTTGCTCTGTCCCAAGGAGAAATAAGAAAAGGAGATGTAAGAAAAGGGTTTATCACTAACACTTTCAGAAGCATCTGGTGGAACAAATAGAATAAACAATTTTCCAGGTCTATTATGTTGCAGGTATACTAACTCAACATATATAAGACAAATACAAAAGAAATATTACTGGCTGGTAATTATGGTTCCCAGGCCATACTATCACTCTATATGTATAGTCTTGGAAGTCTACTTTCCTGTGGCAGCTTCCAGAATAACCTAGAAGACAGCTATGACTGGGAATATCAATCACCCTAATCACCTGTATAGGAATTAAGATGTGAAAATTAGTAGTCTCTTTGTATAAAAGAAAGAAAGGTGTAGCTAAAGCTGTGTTACTCAAGTAACCCACCATTCATTATTTGGCTCCATAAGAAGAAATATATATAAGGCAACAAAGAATGAAAGGCTGTCATTCTTACAAACTGGTATCTGTGTTTGTAATCATGAATGCCATTTTACAATTTTAACCAGAGAAGGAAGAAAATTGATCTGCATAGGTGAAGTATTCCTTTAAGCAGGCAATAACAATACAGACGGAGCAGATAACAAAAGAACTGCATACAGGATGTCACATGATTAATTTTTCCTTAGAAAAATCTTAAAACAGCTGCATTCCTGTTAGTGTACTGTTCACAAGGATACATATCTCCTAGACAATAGTAGTAGTATTCTGCCATAACATAACATTACTCCAATTTCTGCAACTGAATACTAACTATAAACCTGACTGCTCTGGGCTTTCCCTCATGAAACTTTACACCTATGTTAGGTTACTATTACAGTGAATGCTGAAATACCTGTATTTTTCTGCTTCTTTAAAAAAAAGATGAAAGAAATTCTATTGTAAAATCAGAAGCACGGTATTTTATAATAGTGCTGCAGAGGAGAATAAGGGATTTTAAAGTTTAAAATAAATTAAAACATTGGCACTCAGGTGGTTGGTTGGTTGTTTTTTTTTTCCAGTTAACATGGGAGTTTTGAGCTCACTGATACAAATCCATTTCTTAGACTTCATTTTGGCTTCCAGAGTTTGAAATAATGTATCTTCACGGAATATGCTCCGTGTGTTTTCTGACTGCAGTGGGAAAACTTACCAAAAAATTTATACTCCTTCCTTCTGCAGAAGAGGAGAACGCTATCTGGTGCCCACGCTGCCACTTACGGAACAGGTGACGCGTCAGACTGTCGGGGAGACAAGCCTTGTGATCCCTGAGGAAGTCTCTGGTAACAAACCTGCAATGCTTGCCTGATCGCAGAGTGGCGTATAACAAGAAGGCATCATCTTCAGAGCTTCACAAAACAAATGCAAAAGACAGACGTCATTCACAAGGCAGTAAGTGGTTGCAGGAAGCGATTCAAATGCTGATCAAGATTTATTCATCAGTAACACTGAAAATTCCCACCACTACTCTAGTTCCCTGTAAAATAAAAAATTGCCTACCACAGGGCACCAAAAGCTAGAAGTGCAATAAACATTAATTGTATGCTGCTTAAAGCACTTCTTTCCTCTTATCACAATCTGAATATAATCTCCTGACATGAAGTTTAACAAGACTGTGCTACGTGGAACAAAACTGCTAAAACTCAACAGTGTATCCCCACCCAGCAGCAGACCATAACTGCACGCTGATGCTACCAGAAATTCTGTAAGTTCAGGGCACTGTGCTCTTGGCAGTGGTTTTATCAGTCATAAATCCTATTAAACCATACAGCTGTCAATATGATTCTAAGTGATGAAAGTCTTCATAATGCAACTTTTTATGTGTTTTTGAAGCAAGTATAGCAAAGAATATGTTTCTTTCACACACAGAGACAGAGATACTAGTAATGGTACTAAAAACTAGAGAAAAATGCACAAAAGTCAGGTGTTGGTCTCTATTATATTGAGCCTTTTTTTTCAACTTACATATTTTCAGCAAAGAAGAAGTCTGCCTTATTCTGCATCTCCTTCATAATTTCTTGTTTCCAATTTGAAGAGTTCATCAGCATATGTTTGCGCCCCAGCACAAGCAGCCGGGCATTGTCTTTTGCCAGGCAGTTGACAGCATCAAACAGCTGCAGAAAACAAAGCAAACCCAAAGATTTTCTTAGCTGTAAAAACAGAGTGACAGGGAATACTTTCATGTGTGTCTCACCTAAAGGGACTTCTAGACTGCTCTCGTTTCACACAGTTCTTAACTGCAATGTGAATTAAGCAGATAACTAATTCAATTCTCTAATATCACAAAGAAAAAAGAAACAACAAACCAATTCATTGATGGAAGCTGCTCTCAACCACACAGAAAACACAGTGCTTTTATACTCCAGCTCTTGCAGTTCAAATGACACGAACGACCTCGGGCAGAGTTGTATGGAGATGTCAGAAGTTCCAGGTCAGCCGAGGGAAGTGAATCAGACTGGGATCTAAATGATACCCACTTGCGATCACGGAGCACCGGGAGCCCTGAGCACGCCGCCTCTCCAGCCCCACCTGCTGGACTTGGAGACCCTACGCGGCCCGGGCTGCCCAGTGGGGAGGCGGTGAGCGGGCAGGACATGGAAATCCGTGACCTCGGGACTAAGACTTTATGAAAACCACATCCAGACTAGCCGCCCACTTGTGAACCAACATACTGAAATGGTAAACTCACTTCAGAGGAACTTTTCAGCAGTGCCTGTTCTGCAACAAGTGCTTCACAGGACAGGCACTTGTGCCTGGGACTTTGCCTCCCTACTTCACCCAGACTGAGCTCAGGGAGGACAAAGGTTCTGGCTTTCAGCATCCAGGTTATTACTGTGGACTGCTCACAAAACAATGGCATTTCAGTTCGATCCAGAAAGACAGAAGAATTGTTTATTGAGAGTGATGCATCTGTCATATTTGAAAGACAAGGAGAGTATGCTCAACCACCAGGGAAAGGTATTTCCTAATTTTTACCTGCATTTACTGCCACTATTTGCCAACATACAGTTTCCTGATTATTCTTGAATCCTTCCTGCTTTTCTAGCTACTTCCCTCTTCCTTGTTGCTTTTTCTCCCTTTAATACCTTCAATTGCCCTTCTCATTCTCTTGCTCTTTTCCCTCCTTTCTCTCCTATTTGTGATCCTTCTCGGGTTTTGGTATAATTTGCTTTTGATTCAGAGGCTAGAAAGAATTGTCCATGTAACTCTTGTGTGCCGTTTTACAACACATTTAGTTTCATCTACCTGCAAGTACCAGGAGAAAGGGGTGGCCCCATTCAGTCTTCTTCTCAAGCTGCACAATCTCACTACTTCTGTTCTGTCAGATCTATATCACAACTACACATGAGCTCACTGGTTCAACAAAAGCCTTTTTTGTAGGGTTGAGCTTGCAGCAACCCAACAGATAGACTTGAGTCAAAGGTTCAATGACTGATGGGAACACACTGCTGGAGGTGGTGAGGATAGGAAGTGTGGGACTGCCCTTCACAGGAAAGGATCTGCAGATGGCTCAAATTAAGTATGCCATGAATCTGGATCTGAGATCTGGGAAAGGAAGCCAGAAAATTTTCTACATTAATTTTAACTGTTGAGCTATAAATTGCTATTGCCAGTATTGACTTTGAAGGACTAAAGGCTCTGTTTTCATACAGATATAGGAGCTCAGTGCTAATCAAAAGCACAAATGCCTAACAGTACCTACTGGAACTGACTTTCTGCTTCCAGGAGATCACACTGGATATTGGCTACACATGCATACAGTCTACTTTTCCCTGGTTAAAACAAACAAAACAAAATGTGAGCAAGAAAAGGCCAAATGCAATAACTTCTCATGCACTGAACCAATCCTGCAAATAGCTGGATTCAAATACCAAAGGAGAATTAAGTTGGTTAATCCGAGTTCATTAAAGCTAATAAAAGTTAGGAATGTAGCTACTGCATCCACAGACATTTTCATGTACAGAAGTCAACACTGAAGAAATAATAACCATGAGTAACTTTAGCAACCCCTTAAAAATTCCAAATGAAAAGACTTTTTCTTTTTGGCTGATGTTTTGATACATTAAGAGAAGGTTAGCAAAAAATCATGTGAAAAAAAGAAGTTCAAAACCAGCAGTTTCAGATACTGATTGGACAACAGCAGCTATTCCCAAGTTAATAAAAGACTTAAGTGCCTTGGATCCAGCTCCTGTAGGTCTGTCTTTCTGGAGGCTATAACTAATGGCACTTTGTACCTGTTTGTCATGTGTACTTTTTTTTCTATGTATTATTAGCATATGAAGTTTTCTAGTGTGAAGTGCTTCTGGGAGAAAATTGAGAACTTGGTATAAATTATCTACAGCAATGGAAAAACTAAAACCAGGCTTAAAATGTAGTAAAATTAAAAGGAGTCACCATTTTAAAATTTTGAAACTCCTGCTTACATAACAACTCACTGTCCCTCCTCTACTTAACATAGAGATTAACCTTACTTACACTACTAAAATACAGAAGATAGAAATTATTTTTGTTTTCATAAGATAAAAATAATTTTGTTCTGCACACCTCCCTTATCTGGCACAACTTTCCTGAAGGGCCTTTTCTCTCACTTTAGGCTTGGGCACTTAATGGGGGTGGTCTACAAGGGGTCACAGAACTTACATGGGGGGTTTCCTAAGTGTGTTTACTCCCACACCTGGCTGCTTCTCAAGAAAGGAAGATGTGAGACACACTAACACTTGTTTCAGTCACAGAGGAAACTACTGAACATAATGCTGTTAATACAAAAACAGCAATAGTGATGTCTCATTTTAAAAGTCATGGGTGTTTTATTAATCTAGTATTTCCAGAAGTTGGGTGAGTGTATAATGGAGCATAAGGAAGATAGATTAATTACTCTAACTCATACAAGGAACTATGAGAAGAGCAAGATACAGATTTCCTAAGACTTCACTGCCAGTCCTTTTCTGATCACTAGATCATGCTGTGCCACGTGTCCCCAGTTTCAAGGGTTAGCTAGAACAGCCTTTCTCATTAGGTGCTACTGGTAGATTCCCACTTGTAAAATGGAAAATCCCTACATACTGCTGCTGGCACAGAGACACACCACTCAGTGATTCAGCAAAAGGTGACTCACCTGTATACACATATAGCATGAAGAAGTAACTACCAAAAATATTTAAATCACATTTTTTATGAATAAATCATGTTTGGCATTGCTTAAACATTTGGGTTCACTAACTGCCATTTAAAAGTAAAACTCACCTACAGGTTATCTGCTGATAAGAGAAAAAAACTCCTCTATTATTGCCATTTTCACCTGTTGTTAGTGCTGTCTCCCACCCAACCGAAACTGCAAAACTGCAGAAGAAACCCCAACACAGACCATGGTTCAGAGCTGCCACTACTGTACTGTCAGGCAGGGCTGAGCATCATCATTGTCTCCAAAGTTCAGCCAGCAATTGGAGCCAGTCAAAAGAGAAGATTGTTCCACTTCTCTCTTCACTGGTGTGGCCTCGACTTGAGTCCTGGATATAGTTTTGGGTGCCACATTATAAAAAAGATATTAAACTTTTAGAGAGCATCCAAAGGAGAACAACAAAGATGGTGAAGGGGCTGGAGGCGAAGCCATATGAGCAGCACCGAGCTCACTTGGTCTGTTCAGGCTGGAGGAGACTGAGGGGAGACCTCATTGTAGTTACAACTGCCTTGGTCGGGGGGAGGAATGGAGGGGCAGGCCCTGATCTCTTTGGTGACCAGTGACAGGACCCAAGGGAATGGCCTGAAACTGGGTAAGGGGAGGTTTAGATTGCACATTGGGAAAAACTTCTCAACCCAGAGGGTGGTTGAGCACTGAAATATGTTCCCCATGGAAGTAGTCATAGCACCAAGCCTGACAGAGTTCAACAAGCATTTGGGCAACACTGTCAGGGACATGGTGTGATTCTTGGGGTGTCTTGCACAGGGCCAGGAGTTGGGACTTGATGATCCTTGTAGATCCCTTCCAACTCAGGACATTCTATGATCTTATAAATGAACTCCTGTCATGACTACATTTATTTGATTTAAGAGTTTCACCATTTTTGGTACCTTTTTCTGTACTGTAGATCAAGAAAGTAAGCTCAAGAAAAACTTGTTTACTTCAGTCCCCCACACAGGAGAGAGACATGAGGAGAAGCCCAAGATTTTTCCCACAGGACAGCCAGTTACTCAGGGAAGGCATGTGTGCTGCTTGCAAGAAAGGCTGGACTTTCTCACTGAGCCTGGTAATTTCACTAAACCACATTCAATATCATTACCACAGCACCAAATAAAAATGCTTCTTATATTCTCTACATTATTATTGATGACACAGTGTAAATTAGTGTCAAGTCCTCTTAACTCAAATACAGGGGCACTATAAACATTCCTTGATTTCTCTGGAGTTTATCTGTTCCTGACTAGCAAGGGAGTAGCTACTTCAAAGGGAAAGCAGTGATGGATGAATAAGTAACAGTCACTAAGATTAATCAGCCTGGTTTACTTTCTGCTCTTTAGACAGTCAGCAGCTAACTCTTGGGAATTATGCCTTACAACACCAGGGATCTCTGCAATACTGCAGAAACAATATTGTTGAGAATATTTGTGTCCTGTGTTACAGAAAGACTATTTAGATTGATGTAACATATCATCATGCAAAACTGTACCAATGACAGCCCTTCACACATCAATGATGGCAATCATACAATGTTTAACATGTTTTAACCTGTCTGCATTGACTGCATCTGGAATTGACTTATCTTCTCTTGACACATTCACTAGAGATATGTCTTAACTCCCTATCACAATTCATTAAAATTTGCACATTTTTAGATGTTAGCTTTAACAGTCAATACTACTAATCAAATGTAGATTATTGATTGAGCAGGAAAACTAAAGCAGAGAAGCAGATTCTCAAGTTGATTTAACATAGATTGAGGATGGTACAGTAGCCTCGGTTTGCTCAGATGAGGCGATGCCTAAATATAGCTGTGCTACTTGCAGAGTAAGTCTATTCAGAGACTGAAGGTGCTTTTGCAGCATCCAGGTCCAAACTGACTGGTACCAAGTGTGTACCAAGACACCTGGTGCTCCTGCACAATCCAGTGTTCCCACTGACTGAAGGACTTGGCTCAACTCTAACACTGGGTGAATGTAAACACATTACTTTCAGGTCCAAGCTGACTACAGCAGTACTCCATGGACTGTGACCAAGCTAATGAATCATCCTGAATCCTGAGTAGTGGAAAAAATTAAGCAGAGTAACTGTAAATATATTCAGGTCAGATATAGAAGCAATAGCACAATTTATATTTTTCTGTATTCATGGCACCCTGGCTGTTATGCCAGTAATAGGGATATCTTTAATTACAACTCCATTTGATTTCAACTGAAGATGCAACTTGCTCAAGACAATCCCTGAAACAATTCTGAATGTAGAAGTAATATGTTTGTAAATAGTCTCTGACACTGCATTGTGCTATATTATAAACTGTAGGTAAAATTTCCAATTTCAAACAATCTTGAAGAGCCACCCTTGTCTTTTATTCTAATGATGAGCTCAGAGAACAGCACAATACAAACTAAAGCTGTGTAAATACCTCAGATTTGGTAAGACTATTACGAATTTCTCCTGTGCAGATAGGGAGGGATAGGTTCCAATCCTTCCCAGCAGAGGGCCATGTAAGAAACAAGAGTTTTGAAATAAGTATTTTCTATCTAATTACAGTCATATCCTGCTCTGTCTTATTCCCAAAAGGCATAAGAAGTAATCTGATGGATAGTTAAGCAGTATTTCCTATGCAAATTAACCAAATCATAGTGGGAGTGAAGAAATATATACACAATTTAAACATGGAATTAAAGTGTGTATGTCATGTATGACATGAAGGATGGGGACGTAGGCGGGGGGGTCATCAGGTGGAGGCGCCACTAACTTTTTGGAATCTGGCTTTTTAGAATGGACTGTCATCTTTAAAAGATCTCAGCCACTTTGTCAGACCTTACACCTGAGAAACCTTTTAGTGTGAACATGCTTGCTCACTTTTTGAATGTCTTTGCTTTTGAATGGTAATATTTTCATCATCATGATCTATAGATGAATGAAGTTCATCCACAAATAAAAAAAAGAAAAATAGGTCGTGACAATAGTTAACAATAGTATGTTCAATAACATTCAATGAACAATGCAAAGAACTCTAGAAATTATGACTAAAGAAGATACAGACTTTTCAAGAACTGCTTAACTTTACATTACAAGTTGCAAAAGAGAAAATCAGGCAAAGTTTTCTGAGTCTCACAATACAAGAAATACACAGACAAATATTCTTCAGTTGTCTAACTGCATTTTTGGAAGTTGAATACTGTAAGTTACTTCAGTGCCAGTCAAGTTTCTAAAGCCAAAAGGTTTGTTAAGCAGCTAAAATATCACTTTCTTTCTCAATCACTTGCTAAAAATTGTAATGTTGATTTAAATATACAAACAGACCTTTTGATGCTGTGTCAGCAAATATGAAGTAGGAATAAAGATGGAAGAGAAGAGGTGAATCTGAAATTCAAAGCAGCACTCTGCTGGGGTAAGAAGTGGGAAATGTCCAATTCACCATTAACTATAGCCCAGTGCTAACAACTAACTTTTTTTCATTTTAATTAAAACTTAACATTTTCTAGTTTAGTTGTGGACTGGCAGTAAACCATTTTTGTTCATGGATTTGAATTTTCTGAATGTCTTCCTTTCTAGTCATGCAGAAGGACAAAAGTATTTCTCCTTTTCTGATCTTCTCTGAGATATTTTTCTCCATAACTACCATTGTATACTTTTCTCTCTCCTCTTACTCATCTTCTTTCTTGTAACAAAGAATAAATCTTTGTTACGATCTTGACAGTGCATAAGGGGCAGCTTGTGTGGATTTGATTTTATCCAGACATCTCCTGAGAACCTATTTTGTACCACAACCTGGAGATTTACCAAATATTAAAAAGTCTTAACCCTCCACACCAAGGAGAGGACTTAGGTGATACTGTCTATCTGTGATTATACAAAAGTAGGAAAAAAACCATGTAAAACCTGAAAGTGTTCCCTTTGCATTCCACATATCAATACTATTCTTTGTTCTCCTTCTTCAATTCTTTCTGCTTGCATTGCTGTTTCTTCAACAGTATTTTCTTACTGATCACTACACAGTGCTTCATTGCACCAATATTACACACATATCATCTTTATATTCTTGAGGAAGAAAGTTAAATAAAAATTAAAAGGTATGAGGTTTTACTTATTCTTGCATAAGTTTCAGATGTGAAACTACTGTCAGAGCCACTGACTGTAAATGGAATAATTTTCCCAATGAAGTCACAGCTTCAGAGGTCTGCCTTCTTTCACTGGAAATCTGGTCTTTGCAATTACACAGATACTCTTGCTTTTCTACTATTATCAGAACACTGTATACAAAGAGATCAGGAAATAAGGGAGTTTCTCTTACCATGTTTCATTTTAGAAACAATGTAAAAATTTAGCCATCCCAAATGAACTAGAAACAACGTAGCTATTAAAAAGAAACATTCTTGAGCCCAATGGAGCTGCGCCAGTCTTAATATTTTCACAGTGGGTAAGAAGCTATATTTAAGTACTGAAAATCCAAAATGTGAGCAGGATCTCCGGGTGGTGGTGGCGACAGTGGTAATGGGATGTTATGAAAATGAAAGCACAAGCTTGACTGATCCTTTCCATAGGCAGGAAATAACTCAGTGCAGGACTGAAATTGGCTTCGTAAGACTGAAACTGACAGTTTAAAAGGTACTAACACTTCAGCTCTCACCACTGTCCTATGCAGATGTCTGTACAGTGTGACTGGCCTAGTCTGATGTTAAGTGTTTTCCCCGTGTCCTATTTGTGGTTCAAAAAGTCCCAGACAATACTTCTGTCCTTTGAGGAAAGGTCCTGCAGCCGCTGGGGACATCACTGTTACAGCAGGCACAGGCATGATGCTGTTAGGTACATTAAACCTATGCTTCTGCAGAGATGTCCCACATTTTAAATAAACTTGACAGTTCCACAAACACTTTAACATGAGGACTATTTCTAAGCCCACAGGACAACAGACATCCAGGTAGAATGACATGATAACCAAGGAAACATCAGTAAATTGGCAACTTGCAGCTGGAAAAAAGCATCAGAGTACAACATGCAGCAAATATTTATAACACAATTTTCACAGTGCCTTTCTGCTGTTTCTCAGTTGTACTATTTTCCAATTGCCTGCTACAGATTATTATACAGATGTTACCTTCAAAACTTTTATACATCTTTGAAAATTACTGTTTCAATAAGAACCTTTGCAGCTCTTAACACATAAATACATTAACAAACACTACTGAAATGAGTGGTGATTTCTCTGTGAAGGTCAGAAAGAGGAACATTCTGTTTAATATGAAAGAGAGCATATAAATGTTCTTCAGTAGTACAAAAATCAGCAGAAGCAAACTAAAACACAAAGGTGTGAGATGGAGGAGCAGCTGTGTGGCCAGAGTCAGACCCTATCTGTCCTGGGCCAACCATGAAACCACAGTTTTCAGCAAGGAGGAACCTAGGAGGGAATCTGTTTAATATTTCTAGGAGAACAACTAGTATTTACCAGATTGGAAAAAACCCAGGGGACTTTCATGTCCATCAGTACACCTTGCACTGTCAGTACCATGAGGCAGAGGTTCAAGTGTCTCAGTTGGATCAAGGCTTATCCTGGCAAGAAACTCACTGTTCCTACAAAACCAACAAAAATCTTATGCAGTGTAATGCAGCTGATGTAAAATGTGGGTCAGCACTATTTATCTTACACAGTCATTAGCAGTGATTGTGCATCACTGCAGACTCGTGCCACTTTACTACCACTAACACCACCAGCAGTGTCCATGCCTGGGGATCCTAGGCAGTGAATGTCTGAAAGCCCACCATGATAGCTAAAGTCCACAAGATCTAATTTTTGTACTTTGATGCTTTTCATGTTAAAGTATTGGTAGCAGTCTACAATACTCAATAGCTGGACACTGGGCAGGCCACTGTTTTATCTGAATTATTTTTCTTTAACTCAAAAGATACAGCAATTTGACAAATAATTCTGTCAGCTCCCACAAATTAATTATAGATGATAATTGGCATTTGTCTAAAGGCTTGGCCTCTTGGGAACAACTGGTTATATGAAAAACTTTGTATACTTAGCCATTTTTTTCCCCTTGTCAAGAGAAACAAGCTTGAGAATATGAAAATATGACAACCAGAAAGGCTTGGGCAGCAGAAGCCGAATAAGAACCACTCCCAAGCCCCAGCCCCATTTCATAAAAAGATTAATTTTTAAAAGCAACTTTTGGCTTGGGGACTCAGATTTACAGTTTCCAAGTATTTATACAACTCTATCAGCCAGCACTTTTGAGGAATTATGTTGCATCTTTCCCTCTTTTGTCCATTTAAATGGAAAAGATGCAGATACCCAGCTAACAACTCTGGAACATCCAGGACTGAACATCTGTGCTCAAGTTCAAGACTGAACTATAATTTCAAAAGTGTTTTGTTCACGAAATTTATCAGATAGCAAATGGTTAAGACTATGTTTTATTACTGGTTATGTTAATTAGGCTGGTGGACTAAAAAGGCTTGTGGAAATGAGAGTGGGTGGGATGACAAAGAAGAAATCCCTAACCTATAGCATTCAAATTTCTGAACGCCCATTTGGGAATGCCCATTCAATGGAAAGTTAAGAGATTTCACTCTTTAAGGCATGATCTGCAGACACATACATATACACTAGAAGTGAAAATGTCAGAACCCTCCAATTCTTTGAGATACTTCCTCTCACTATTGAGACTTATGGCCATTCTACATAAACAGATTTAAACAGTACAGTGCAATGTTTTACAGGGATATCATGTACACGACTTCTGATGATGAAAGCAGCATAGTGACATTAACCTTGGATGAGCCCAGGCTAACTACTCCTCATAAGGAGCATGGTAAATCAACACCAAATCAACACCATTAAGACTGTCTGGTTTTGCTCTATGATTACTTACAACCCTCTTATTACTACCTGATTTTATTTATTCAAATGTGTGGCAACTTAGGGCTGTGGTGGAAGAAAACTCCTATCTTTCAATTCATCAATCAATCAATCAATCAATCCATCAGTAGTATAGGTAGTATTCAAGAAATAGATATTCCACTGTACTTAAGCTTGCACTGAATGTAGAAGCTCAAACTCCAGTGAACCACAGCTCTGACAAACACCTCCATAATATTTCTACCTTTTTTTTTTTTTTTTTAGTGTATAATGTAAGCACTACCTAGTTTACCAAAGTATCACACAATTAGGAAATAAACACGGAGAGAAGGCATCAGCAAGGTTGATCTTCCCATACTGATATACCACGTAAGACAGGAAGAACTTCCGATTAACTACTTCAAAACCTGTGGAACTGAACTGGCTTTTAGCTGCTGTTACTCATGGCTGTACACAGCTCACTTAGTCATGTCAACTTGACTCCTTAAAAGCTCAAGACACAAAAATTCAAAATATTAAGATATAGAAGAAATATTACTGCCAACTCACAGCTTCCTTTTTGACGTGTATAGAAGTGAGCAGATAAATGGATGAATGCTGGACAGTAAGGACAGATAAGCATCATTAATACTTTCTGATTTATCTAAGAGGTAAGTTGGTATCAACAATATGACAGAAGCACAAGTCCAATTTTAACAGTCACCACAGGAAGCATTGTGCAAGGATAGGACAATACAGCAGCTGGAAATGGTAGAAACAATTCAGGAAAAATTAAAAGAAGGAATTAATACTTTATTAAACTGGTTGGAAAATAGAGTACCTAATGTCTACATAATTTTGACAACCTCTTTAGCTTCTGACTCACTATAATGCAATGCATATTTCCAGCTAGAAATTCTATTCAGATCATTAAAGAATTGACCAGTGAATAATGAATCAGGAAGAAACAGCATCAAAACTATCATCTCTGGGTAGAAAGGAAAAATCAGTAGATGCATGTAAAGATTAGTAGGAAATACATACAATACTTGAAATAGAGAATTTCTCATTAAGAAAAAGGTTTCCTAACAATGATATGGGGAAAACAGTTACAATGCCAGAAATAAAACATTCAAAGTGATTTTAAAATGTAATTTTTGGGAATCATATTTAGGAAATAATAATTACAAAATAGAAGATTTGAATGTTTATTTTATGGAGATGTACAGAAAAATGAGAACACCAACACAAATGATGTTTTAGAAGGTTGTTTCTTCATCTAATGGTTTGCAAGTACTAATTTTTAAGATCTTGAGTTAGGCATTTTTCTTGGAGAATGAGAGTGAAGATTCCTATCATATAACAGTTACTCTCCTGAAAACTTGAAGAACAGCAGCAGCAAAGGTAGCCATAGTTATCTTATTATGTCCTTGGTACTGGTATTCTTGCTACATCACTCCTGTTCCTTACATGATACCAAGCAACAAAATTGTTTACAAGTCTCAGCATGTACAATACCGGCTTAATGGCACAGTTCTGGTAGCAGTCCTCAGAGAAGTGACAGCTGAATGAGATCTCCTCTTTATATTAAAATAAGTAAACATATTACTTTAATCTAATTTGATCTAATTTAGATTAACACCACAGATAAAGGCATAAGTCTGAATTAGCATGGAGACTATTTTATTCTGACTCTTGGGGTTTTTGCCTTGCCTCATTTTCCCTCCCTTATTTGGAAGAACTGCATAAATGTACCCTTAACCAAAATAAGTAAAAAGCAGAATAGGGATAGCCTCTTCCTTTTCTTGTTTGTATCTGATGCACAAAATCAATACTGGCAAAAGGTGAGGTTTGCATTAAGAAGTGTTTGATATAGAATGTCACCTGTAATGGGAAACAGTATTTTGGGTAAGAAGAGTTCTTACCATTTTTCAGAGGTTCAGTTTGAAACAGGAATTCTTATGGATTGGTTTTAAGCAAGAATACTGCCAGCGTGACTGTCATCCCCAGAATGGAATTTTAATTCTGGTGAAATCAGTCTCCTAGATTCAAATAGGAGTTCCTATTTCCATGTTCCAGGCAACACAAAACAATCTGTTTATGAAGAGATTTAGATTAAAAGCTGTGGACAATTGTACTTGATTTTCTATGAGTCTAAATTAAAAAAATAAAATTACTTTAACTTCAGTTTTAAACTTCATTGCAGGTTATAATAATTTAATAATCCCAATTTAAATATATTTACTTATATATAAATGTCTCTTCCAATCCTGCTTTACAAACAGAATGCAACTAGAGAAAAAACAATAAATGCAGCTTAATGGATTGTTGGATCATTAAACATCATGTCAATATGCAGAGATTCCTAAGAATAACATATTGTTCAAAAAAATTAGGCTTTCATAGCTTCATAAATGAATCCAAATGGACTTTAGGCTTTTGTTGCATTGCACCTTTTTGCCTTCAGATAGCACATCTTCAAGTAAGTTTTCTTTCCTACTTTTACAAGAAATAGCATATTAAATGTAAAAGTCAAGTGTGAACCAAAATTGGTTGGTTTTCAAATATATAAATAAATCCAGGTGTACATGAATGAACACAATCATTGTCCTGAGGATTACTTATGCTGCTTTTTTGATGACAGTGAAACCAGCACTTCTCACATTCAAATCAAGTATTTATTCTTACTGAGAACTGGCCTCTGGTAACCCAGCCTTCACATTTTCTGGCCTGCTTCCCATAGCCTCTCGCTACTATGGAGAGTTTTCATAGGAGAATCACTTCTAAAGAAGCAGTTCAGTTCCATGTTTCCAATTTGGAGGCCCAGCACACTTACTGCCAAACTGATAACAATTCCATGATTATGTGAGGCAGTAGAGCTGCTCAAAGAGAACCCCCATCTTGTGGTTTTTAACAGACAAGTGAAAACAGCACGACAGAAATTCATCCAGTTCAGAAGACACTTTCATTCGACTTCTTCTCCTAGATTTTAGCACCACTCCTCTACAACATACAACAACCAACCTGTTTGCTACAGTTACCAAATTCACTGGGACCTGAATCATCAAGGCAGGTTCACTCTGCCCTGCTGAATTTCAAGTTTATATTCCTAGTGATTAGACAAATCTTATTATGAAAGATGTGATGCAAATTCACCCCAAAAAAGGGTATGCTTGGTGCTTGGGTGCTTCTATACTGACACTAACTTTTGATTTGCTATATATCACTAAATACAAAGGTAAAAATCATAAACATCAGATGGAAACAAATAGAGATAATTAAATTAACCATATAGGTTTTATTAACTTTATAGCCAGAAACAAAGGTTGCAAATAGTGGGAGGCACCACCAGGAAGAATCTGACTCTGACAGAAAGTAACAGGCAGAACCTGTCAAATTGCCTGATAGTCAGATTTCTTTAACTTGATCAATTTCTGCTGCTCTATCCTCACCAGGAAATGCAAAATTAGAGTGGAAACCTCTGAAAGGAAAAATAATTACTAACAGCCGACTGATGAGGCATTTACTCAGGAAATCCTGTCAGCTTCCCCTCTCCCATTTCACAGTGTTGGGAATTTTAAAGTTTTAAGAAAGTTTCCCCCATATTCACAAGTAGTCAGTCTGACTTTGTCCTTCCCTTTTCAAGATGTCCCATCAACCTCCTACCCTCCTGTCCCAGTGTTGCAGAAGCAGTGAGGACACACTGGAGCACACCGTTATGGGAAGAGCCAGACTTGGTGGCTCAAGGTGTGTAGGCAACACGGGTATTTCCTCTGATGTCCAATATATCTTCATTTACAGTGTATAGCTCTACAAAGCTGAATGTATTAAATGCCCTTTTATTTCTCTTTTAGCCACATTCAGGAACTGCCAGGTTTCAGAAGAGCTGCAGGGAGAGGAGAACTTGCAGGCCAGGCCTTCCCTCTAGGTTTCACTGGCAACTGAGTCTATCTCCTTCAGCTCTCTTGGGAAGTTTAACAGCCTTGTTCTTCTGCATCTGGTGACCAGCTATGAGCTTGAGCTATGCTATTTTAGGATGACCCCAATAGAGAAGGAGAAGATTTCCACAGATTGGTATTGATCTCTGAGCTTCTATCTTCAGAGTTCTTCTGCTGGGATATCCAAGGAATCCCCAGAAACTAACTGATGAGATATTGATGCAATGCTGAATATTTCAGACATGAATCTCTAACACTAAAAATAGGTGGAGTTTCAAGAGTACCCCTTACTGCTTGAGCTTCTTTCTCTTCTAAGAACATGTTACACAAATGGTGAAGGTGATCTTCAATGAAAACAGCAAAAATCTTCATCCTTACGGTTTGTGCAATATTTAAAAGAAATGCAAGTACAGGTCTAAAGAATGAAACACATGTTGCAAAGACAAAAATTTCTCCCATCTTGAGCAACAGGCCAAATGTTTTGTTATCATGGAGATGCAAACTTGAACCACCACTACAAGACAGGAAAAAAAAAAAGAGATGGAAACGGCTGAGAGCAAATGAACAAACACGTCTGACTGCTTTGTTGAGTGGTAAGACAAGAGGTGGTCGGAGGCAGAATTGATGAACTGTCACAGTATGACAAATAAGACCTCTGTTGGATGTATTGATTCTGAACAGAGAATGACTCATGGATCTACTTCATTCTTGCTTCATTTACAGACAGCAAAGTACTTGAACAAATCACAGATGCTGCCAAAGGAGTCAGAGAAGAAAAAAATTCTTTCCCATGGATGAGTTTTTTGGGGTCAAATTTATTAATAACTGCTGTTTTGTAGGACAGCTCATAGAGTAGAGCTAACATTTTGTACAAAGTATCACTGTCTCAATACTGTTATGTATGCTGCATGGTTAAGACTGACTTGAGGACCCATAAAGATAACCACACAAAAACCTGAGCATACTAATATGTGTATTTGTCAACTATACATGTATGCACAGGAGCTAATTTTTGGTATGTTTCATGGCCTCAAAAACAGTTTAGTAACTGGAACTCAGGAGAGAAAATTGTATTCACTATTTTTCTCAAACACTACAAGCTCCAATACATTTTTTGTTCTCCTTGTTTCATCATAGAGGATTTATAGGCATTAAGCAGAGATTTTAAAGAAGAAAAATTATGTTTCAAAATTGATTTGGGTTATTAAGCCAAGAGAATCGTGGGTCACGATTTTCTTTTTTCTTATTTTTTTTTAATTTTGCCTTCATTTGAAGAGTTGGAGGGTTTTTTTGTCTTGATAAATGTCTTATATTTGGAAAATAAGCCTTGCAAATTGAATAAAGTACATACCAAAGCAATGGTTCTGAGCTGAATTCACAACATGTAATTCATCAAGGTTCTTTAGTTCTGTGGCCAAAGTTGGGTTTTTTTTCAAAAATTTAACAGTACCATTCACCATTTTCCTGTAGACTACTATCCTATATCCTATTTTTCTCCCTCATCTTGATGAAACTTTTTTTTCACTATCAGCTTTCCTTTTAAGACTGCAACCTCTCTCTACCCACTCTTTTCTCTACTGCTAATGTAGCTAGGAGACCAGGAATAACTACTACAGAACCACTAGAATAATTAAATTATAATGTTAGTTTTAAACCTTGAATCTTCTTGTTAAATGTAATTTTAGATCTTTAACATACAGAAAAAGAAAATGCAATAATATGTTTACGCACAACTATTATTACCACAAAATTCACTTAATCCCTTCCCCAATTCAGAGAGCAATCTCCACTCAACAAGCCTGCTGCTCTTTCCTGGAAGAGACAAGAAACATAAAAAACATGAGGTGCCCCCTGCACCTGCCACAGAGCACTCCCAATTACAGCAGTCACAGCCTGGCTTTTTGTGACAGCCTGTGAGAGATGCAGGAAGGCAGGTCTGCTGGCTTTCGTGGCAGGAGCTGACTGCTGCTTCAGGCCAGAGATGTGGTATGCTGGCTGCTGCCAGCAGATTGGGATGGAAAGGGAGTGGAACAGCAAGGATCTGGCTTCATCAGTACAGGTCTACTGCAATTTATATGAGAATTACACAAACTCACATACTCCATTTATAGAAGTGCTGATTAAGTTTAGGAGGAAGCACTTTGAATTATCTGCCAAGAGCAAAAACTATTCCTTTGTGCATAGTCAGCCTTTAGTAACTCAATCTGGAACTATTCTACCAACCATTTAGATGTCTGAGTTTAATATAGAGATTAGAGAGGGTAAAGTTAGGGCAGAGTTGACCCCAACTGCCAAACTGTTTGAAGAAGGGACTTGTGAGTTAGCTTTGATCCAACACACATTTGAAATATATGTGCAGTTACTTCTAACACCAGATGGGTACAGCTGAAAAAAAGGACCTGGCTGCATACTTAATTTACGACATACCAAACTTATTGAGAATTAAAAATAGCAAAATATTCTTCAAACTGTTCTTGCAGATCATGCTCTCTCACCCCTCCCTTACCTCCCACCCCGGTCCTCCACAGCTTAGGGGCAGCTGAAGCAGAGACAAGTGCCTTCACTCCTCTTCCACAACCCAAGAGCAGTCTCTAGAGCCTAGATATCCTGCTTGCACTGGGATTCCCTCTCATTTCCAAGGAATATTTCTGCAGAGAATTGTCATAAACAGGAAAACATCCATTTCAGAACTATGTAACAGTTTGTTTAGTAGGATAAATGGACAATTAGTGTGTGGAAATTCCCGCTCTTGACCTTTACAAGGTGAAAGGTGAGAGCACTACAGAGAGTACCAAATGTGATTGTGGTGGGTAAGGATTTATGTAATTAGATACATCTGGAGGAAAGGATTAACTACACATCATTTTACAGCCTGAATCAACTTTGCTTAGTTGCAAGGATATCTCTGTTTACAAACCACATGTTTGTAGTACAGCGCAACATGACTCATTCAGGCGAAACCCATCAGGTACAGTCTTAAACAGCAGCAGATGACAAGGCTGAATGACTTTAGACTTTAGGGAGGTTTGGGATTTTTTTTCTATTTTCTGAATATATAGCCAAAATAATTTCTGTTCTATAATATCTTTTAATAAGGATTCAACTTGAAAGTCTAATTTAAAATGCTACAGTCAGAAAGTAAAGGGTTGAAAGGTGCTGTCCAGTGTTGCACTTTTACAATCACTACGTGTGCAGTGCCTCCAAATCAAATGGTCTCACCATTCCCCAGCCCTCAAAAATCTTTGCTCCCATCTTCATGCTGCCTCTCTCTTTTTTTTTTTTTTTTTTTTTTTTTTTTCCCCCANGGAATTGAGTAATTGATGCAGCCACATCATCATTTCTACCAGGAAACATACCCAGAATAAAACCCACCTGGAAAAAAGGGTGATTGGGAATTATACTTACAAACCAAGAGTGTCATAAACCAGAGAAAAAGCCACAGGATGTTACAGTAAATCTGTCAAGTCAATAATATTCATGATGATTTGCTAAGTGCTGGCTACAAGGACTGAAGCTGCCTGGGAAGTTGCATATCTAGCTTTCTAGAATGTCAGAACACTTTGGGAATTAAATGAGTAAAGATTTTTGCTTCGACTTCTGCTTGTTTTCTGTCTCCTCTCATCCCTCAAGGTACCTGTCTGTGCCTTGCCACAGAACCCAGCCTTTCCCCAAGATGCCTAAGGCATGCTAAATGGAATTACATATGTTAGGCTGTTTAAGACAGAGAGGAATATTTTATCAATGTTTTCTTATTTTAATCATATGACTAAGAGCTAGAGTCTTGGTCTTCAGCAGTTCTGGAAGCTAAATCATGAAGTTAAACTACTTTTTGTTAACTTTAAATTAAGACCAGAATGCATTTAAATTACTATGCTTTTGTCACATAAATCTTAGGCCTTCTCCTGTGTTTAACAACACCCTTTATTTTGCCCTTATCTCTAAATCACATAAGGGACAGCTTCAAAGAAATGAATAATTTGCAAATAGTAAGATTTAAGAGTGTGTTAGAAACACAGCAACAATCTCATTTTCTCTTTCAACCACACTGCACACTAACTACATACTCTAACAGAAAAGTTTATAAAACAATATCCTGAATGTGTCTAACAGCTGCAGTAATGAACCCTTGAAAAGAACACTTGACCCATACCTGGAGACTCCAAAGAATTTAGCTTTTTGACAAGTAAAATAATTTAACTTTTGACAGGCTGGACAGCTTAAACACAGGTCCTTAGAAACACTGCTCATTTACTACCTCTCTAGTCAAGCAGAAGAAGTCATAGCATACCTCTCTTCTTCAAAATGGGACTGTCATGCTACCCCAGCCAGCCAGCTTGACCTCAGTAGCCTTGACTCTTGGCTTTTTCCATCCTTTGCACTCTGCCTCCCACTTCCTCTCATGTTACTTCTCTCTACCTTCTTAGTTCAGCACTGTGTTTCCCTGTGTAGACTGAAGAACTTACTAAGGCAGGCTGCAAATGCCCCATATGTGCCACTCCACATTTTCCATTTGTCTGTCCCAGGCGTGATGATAGGAGCCTCCAGAAGAGGATGTTTTGTGGCAGAGTCAGCCCTCGAAGGACAGACTACAGCATCCAGGGAGGGCAGCATGAACACATGAGGGACTACTTGGCAGCAACACCCGTAACCAGAAAAGCAACATATGAACAGCTTACTGTGGCCTTCCCTTCCTTCAACTGAAAAAAGTTTGGAGACAGAAGAAAGGATTGCTCTGCTTTGTGGGTTTCTTTCTGGTTTTAGCATTCTTGGAAAAAAGAGTCAGAAAACAAGAATACATGCTTCTTGTCAGAAGTATCCAAAATAAGAACAAAGACAGTCCTTTTTTGACATGTTACAACACAGAAGTTCAGAGTCACAAAGAAATGAAACGGGATCTGCTAGCTTCCAGCATTACCTTGCATTTAAACTCTGTTTCCACTTGAAAAAAACCTAGAAACTCAATAGTGAATACTGTAATTGTGTATAATGACATCTAGCATTAAAAAAAATTAAAAGTATCTCAGTTAATTCAGAGGATCAGTGCAAGGAAAAGTCTTTAGTAGTCCATGTGTCAAGAAGATTATTTCTTTCAGAAAGTGAAGGAGCTATTTTGTTGTTTAGAGTGCAAATATACGCTTCCCATGCCAAAACAGGTATTATTCAGCCAGTGAGTATCTACAGGTCTACAGCAGAAATAATGGGCATCTCCAGTCTCTCATGTAATGACTCCATACTCCCAAAAACAGGATCCAGAAAACAGGAGTGGCAAAAGACTGTTAGAAAACCCAATGATTAATATTTTCTGTGCATGACAAAATGTAATAAACATTCACAGCAACATAACTCATAGGACAAGTCACTTTTATCTAAGGGAACTTTCTTCTAGAGATAAGCTGGGGTGAGCCCAAGTTACTGTTCTGTTGCGTAGGAAGGAAAGGCAGGTCTTCCCAAAATCCTCCTAATCAGCAAACAGCTGGGATTCAAGAGAAATTTGACCTGTACCTATATGGAACAACCTAAATGAAAGTTGATGGCTCCACGGAGTCCTTCTGGAGTTCTTTGGCATTATGGATACCAAAGTGCTTCCATTACAGCCCAAGCTAAGGAGAAACCCAAAGGCAATTTATGCTGTTTAGCATGCTAATAGCTCCTAGTAAGATTTGTGATCAGAAATCAGGAGTAACTATCTGTGAAAACCAGGCTGGCTCTTTGCTTGATTGCCTCCAGTTTCTACAATTATTCTGAATCCTCTTTAGAGTTCCAACAGTGGGAATGGTGTGAACTGAGGAAGGACACTCATTTCTCTTCCTCATCTTTGGGAGCATAGATCTGTCTTTCTAGATGTTAAAACATTGTGCCACTATGTTCTGCCTAGAATTCTTCTCAGATAATCAAAACTTCCTCCCTGATCCCACCCAAACAACTTGTGAACTTTTTTTCCTATTTTTGTAGTAAGGACCCTCTTTGTGAGACAGTATCTCATGAAACTACATTGCCACTCTGAAACATCTTTCAGCAAGTTTATCCAACCTCTCCAGCTCACTTTTATCTACATATATGACAGTAAACACTACTTTCTAACAATAGCTTTAAAGTAATTCTTAGAACAAAAATGTATTTCTTGTAATTACTAAAAGTGATTTTCTTTTATAATCAAGCTCATTTATAAATCATTTTAATTTTGAGAGTGTGAAAATTTAAATTCTGGCTCTGGAATATGTGTAAGCAGCTACTTTGCTACTCTAAATTTAAAGTAAATTTGATTGACAAAAATACCCCCAAAACCTTAAGCCAATTCTTACTGAAATGCTGCAAGGGAGTATTAAGAATTCTCAAACACAGGTATTGACAAAGGCGCAGGATTTTTCTTCTACAAATGAAGTGGAAAGAACTGAAGCCAGTTTGAGCTGCCCTTGTCAAACAGGACTCGAGTCTTAAAGCAATAGGAAGTGAAATAATGTTTAAATGTGTACAGGATGTGGTTTGGACTAAGTAAGGGGTTATTTTAATGACAACTTTTACCAGCATAACTACATCAGACTAAATTTTCTACACATCAGATTTACCGTGTTCCCCCAAATTCCTGTTAAAACTATGAAAACTTATACAGAGTGTGTAATAATGTTATTGATACCTTAGCTGTAACTATAAACATTGAATACATGAGGAAATGTATGACTTTTACAGCTAATACAATCACATATGTAAGAACCATCTTCCCACTAATAATTTTTAATTTGTGAAACCTAGATAATTTTCAACTTCACTGTAATGTGCTACAAAGTATTTGCTCATTTTCTCTAGAGGATAACTAATAATGAGGCACTCACTGTTTTACAATCAGTATACACAAAACACTTAATGAATATTTAACAAGCACTTACATTTTCACACTGCATCTTTCTGGATCTCATGTGGGAAACATTGAGTCCATCAATAACAATATCAAACGGAAGTCGATTTTCCACAAATCTTTGAAAGGCCTCAAATTCCTGAAATAAATACATAAACAAATAAACACAGGGGAATAATATGTTGAGTTTAATAGAAAGAAATTCCATTCAATTTTTATTAAAAAAGGAAACAAAGCCCAAATGTCTCACTTTTCCTTTGCTGGCTACACTTCACATCATTACTTGCTTATTTCCTAAAACAACCACACCAGAAAAACCCACCCCATCTTTTAAGCCATAAGTCTTACATTGGATAAATCCAATAAAACCATTACAACCAAAAATTACATTACTACTGAAAACCAAAACTTTAACAGTTACCCAGATTTTCAAAATTACAATCTGAACTGTACACTTCTATAAAGACACATGCTATAGTCATTGTCATACAGCAGCTGCTGAACAAAGCAAGTTTACAATCCAGAAGACAGTTTCACTACCACTAGCTCTTAACGTATCTAAATGTAAAATAATGATCATATTTAGGTTCTCTGGAAGAATTATGGAATCTGTGAATGCCAGTCAATATTTAAATAAACATCAATTTAGAAAGACAGTACTCCATTTGTGAGGAACATGTGGCTTTAAGGCTAAAGCCATGAACTTTCTTACTAGGTCAAAAATGTAATGCACTGATTGAGCAAAACATCCAGTTTTTCCCTCATAACGAAACCTATGAAGTTTAGGTTTGGGAGTCCATAAGAGAAGAACACACTACAAGGCTATAATTAAATCTTCAGGAATTTCTACCTTGATTTTTGAGGAAAGATTTAGTAGGCTTTTTTGCAGACACTTGGATAAAATTTCTACTTTTTGCTTCTGACTGTTTTTAATAAGAACAAGAACCCTGCATTATCCTGATGGGCAGTGACCTAGTTGCATAAATTACCTTTCTAGTGACAAGTAAGATTTATTTATCACTGACAGAGCTTTCACAGTCCAGGCTATAAATTAACTTTCACAGGAACTCAAAACAATTAATATTTCATGCCTTCTGCAAAGGATTCAAGAAGTACTCTTCTAATCTTGCCTTCTTCCACATAGCAATATGGCAACATATGTCTAAATAAAAACCACTGTCTCAGCACCCAAAACCATATATAGCATATACAATTCTTCCTTGGAAAAAGAAATTAAAGAAAGAATCCATTTTTCCAGAAAATACAACGCTATCAGGAAGTAGCGAATGATCACTTCAAATTTAGTCAGAATGCTTATGGCAAATTATACTAGGAAAAGGGTTACTTGCACTAAGAGCACAAACCAAGCAAGATAAGATGGCTCACTCAGCTGTTAAAATTTCTGGAATAATTTCCAGGTGAAGAGAGGTGTACCAGTCAAAAGCACACTGGTAAGAAAACAGACAACACAGGGCTCAGCCTAGCACCCTAGGAATCAATCACCTTTTATGTGATTTTTCCTTTCTCCACACCTTAAATAAATGTTCCTATTGATAAAGCATAAAAAGCTGGACAAGGAAATTATCATTTTAAACAAAAATAAATTGTTGGTACCTGTGAAGTATTTTCCCCACCCCCCACCCTAATATCAATGTATTTTCCATAGATGAATAAAAATTCTCTTTGCCATCTGACAGGGACACAAAGACAGAAGGAAGTCACTAGGAAAGGCAGCAGCAGGGATAGCAGGTAGAAATGAGTGCAAAACCAAACAACATGGATTCCTGACTTCTGGGCTTACACCATCCATGGACCTCCCCATGGTTCCACATCTGGCAAGTCAGCACTGCAATACTGGATGGCTGTCTGAAATGCGGGAGAGATGAAAAGAAGCAAAACACATGCAGCCCAAATGAAGGTAAGATAGAAAAGCTCTGAGACAAAGATGACTGAAAATAGAAAAGACAAAAAGTGGAAGCAGGTGAAATGTGGTAAACACTCCAATACAGCATTATTTTCTCAATGCTAACAAATAGCAATATTATTTGAAGTAACATAGTTACAGTCAAGACATTTTTAAGAAGCAAACTGTACAAGTAATCTTTATAGGCTCAGTTCAATACAAAACAAGCACTTTGCAGAGCATTTTTCAAGTGGTTTTTTATTTCAAGTGATAATGGCTATAGAGCACCTCCTAAAAAGGTGGTTTTCCCTGATGGGCAGAGTAGACTGTTTTTGTTCAGGGAATACTGCAGCATGAGTCAGGGAAGTAGCAGAGGAGTTTAGTAGGTCTGCACTCTCCTCTGCCCACTATTTGCTTAGATCCCTCTCCTCTCCCAGAAAGGCAGACGATGCAGGGCTGCTAGAAGGGTCCTTCCTGCTGAGAGGCAGCAGGATAAGCTCAGCACTCCTCAGAAAGCCATCTCCTGGCTCTCTGGGATTTACTCCTGGAGCTGGGGAGATGCTGCAGCTCTTTCAGTGTCGTTCGTTTGGCCACTGCACGTTTCCACACCATCTCCTCCTGTCCATGTCCCCTAAGTGCTCAACAGATGCCTGACAGACAGCATGCCCTGCCAGCCTCCCAGATCAGCTCAACTGTTTTGCATCTCTATGAGTAAACTGTGCAAAACAAGGAGAGAAAGTTTGCTGGTGGCAAGGAGACTTATTCAGGCAGGGAAATGAGGAGTTAATAGCAAAGTGCAGGAGACAAATGGCCAACTTTAATTCTTGTCACCACATACAGAAGACTTCAATAAAAAGCCTCAGACAGACTAAAAATCCCAAGGGTCAGTTCATTTTCTCCTCACCACCCATATTTCCCCACCACCACATGAGAGTGTGCTCTTTCCTTTTCCAGGAAAAAAATACATCAATAATGACAGAGAAGGTCTCCTCCCCCGAGAGACAGTTTTTGAGCTGCATATTTCTCATCCTCTCTGAACACAGGGAAGGAAAAGAGCAAAGCCTGGAAATAAGCAGCAGGCTACCTCATCCAGATGCAACACAAACACCCAAAGACTTTCACTGTAGGAGTGCACTGAGTCTGTCTGAGCTGGAGTTAATGTTCCCCACAGCAGCCCTCACAGTGCTATGTGATGCACTGGTAGCTAGAAAGGTGTGGATAATACACCAGTGTTCTGGCTACTGCTGAGCAGTGCTCCCACAATATTAAGGCTGTGTTGCCAATATTCCCCCTCATTAGTAGGCTGGTGGTGGGCAAAATCTTGGGAGGGGACATAACCAAGACAGCTGACTCAACCTGACCAAAGGGATACCCCATCCATATGACATCTCCTCAGAACAACATCCAAGAGAAAGGAGAGGACTCGGGGAGGGTGTTTATTATTATGACCTTTGTTTTCTGGAGCAACTGCTATGCATACTGATGCTCTACTTCTCAGGGAGTGGCTGGACATCACTTGTCAATGGGAAGTAGAGAATATTTTATTTTTCTTTGCTTCTCCATACAGCCTTTGCTTTTGCTTTAATAAACTGTCTCTATCCTGATTCACAAGTGTTTTTCCATCTCATTTTATACCTCTACTGGCCTTATCCTTTTGAGAGGAGTGATAGAACAGCTTGGTGGGCATCTGGTGTCCAACCAAGGCCAACCCACTACAAAGAGAGAAAGTAGACAATTCAAAGAATGCTGCTCTTTTAAGGATTGGGATTTGTCTGGATTTTATGCAGACCTTACTTCAGCCACAGTAGTAAACAGATGATTCATCCACAGTTCCCTAAAGATATCTCCCCCATTAGCTAACTGTTAGAAAAAACTAAAGGCTTTCTTTCTAAGCAGTAAATGAAGGAGACCATAGCTGCAGTTAGGGTACAACCAATCAAGAGAACCCAGACATGATGGCCATCAGTGCAGTACAAGGATGACATGAAGGCTACAGAATCATAGAATATGCTGAGTTGGAAGGGATCCACGAGGATCCTTGAGTCCAACTGTTAGTCCTGCACAGGACCATCCCCAAGAGTCCGGTTGGTTTAGGCAAAAAAAGAGCAAGCTATTCACAAAGGCTTAGCCTACCAAATGGAGACTGCAACATGTGAGCTACACACACCCCACAGGTGCGTATGCCACAGGTGCATTTACATGGAAACATCCTGCTCAACAGGACAAGGGGCGCTTCTGATGAATTCCTTCAACTAGCCAACAAATAACAAAGCACATCTCTCTCTCTCCAACCCCCCCTCTCCCCTCCAGGTAAAAGCACCAAAACAAATACAGCAAACTTTACACTGATTTCTAACTTGTTCTGACTGGGTTTCATTTCACAAAGTTTTTATGGAAAAGTCCATTTTCCTTATGGACTCGAAAACATGATTCAAACTGAAGGAACGAAACTAAAAACATATTTTGTGTTGCTTATTGACATGACCCTCCTTAAGGCTCAGGTTCTGCAGAGAAGTGCTGCAATACAGCAGGGCTGTTACCTCACTGCAAGACTTCCCCCCACATGCACAGCACAGCATAGCGCTCGGAGTGTTTCCAGTGATATCCATGAACAATAGAAAAGGGAATTTTAAAAAACTCACCTGATTTCATTCATTGCCTTACTGGGAAAACAGGGGAATACCAACTATGCAACCTTTAAAAATTATTCACTGCACCTTCTATTCAAAGATCTTTTGTTCACAAATGGATACACACTGACTAAATCAACTGAAAGAAAAAGCCAGCTGTAACTAAATCCATGATGGGATTTATCTTGATGCAAAGAATTTAAGAATTTTAAAATAATTTATTGTTTAATCACTAGGGTGTGGGTGGCTCAAGTCCATTCATATCTTGGCAAAAGCACAAAGAGTTGCATTCTTTTGTATTACACACAGCTGGATGGCTCATGCGCTATTTCACCATCACCTTACACTGGTATGTACCGGTGCTGCCCCAGAGAGGGGTGTTTCCACCTTCTCTCTTTCCTCAGCCATTCATTCCTGGCTTTGTTCCCTCACCTACCTATGCACACACATTGTTAGCACATGGAGAAAGACTCAAGTGTATGAACTCAGCCTCAGAGTTTTTAGTCTGCACCAGTCCCCCTGCTGAGGTTACAACACAGAGGACTGTCCTGGCACGAAAGTGCAGCCAGGGAATGGAATGAGATTGGTAGTAGGTGAGACTACTGGGATCACCTTTTCCCACAGGTAGCCCTGACTACACTATCTGACTAAATTATGAAATGACGTTTTATGAAATGTAACTCTCAGCCTGGAATACTACAGCAAAGCAAGAGAGGTTGGTTGTAAAAAAATAGAACTACAGGAATTATTGTTTGAAAAAGCAAGCAAGAAAAAAAGACTAGTTTTGCTACCTTAAATAATTAATTTAAAGGGTTTTTTTAAGTAAGTGTACCTTCAGACTTCAAAAGTCTGGTTTACACAGTGAGAAGTATTTGAAAAAGCAGCAGTAATAAATATGAAAATAGTACTTTTTGTACATTTATAGATTTATAGAACAGAAATATACATTTTTCTTCCCATAGCAGTGTACATACAGATTACAAGCTTCAAAACCACAACAAAAATGAGGGAAAGAATTCATTATTAGTATTTACAGATACTATGTTTAACATGATATCAGAAACAAACATTTCAAAGCAAAGAAAATATAGCTAAACAAGCATGTCCTTTGGTAAGAGCAATGAGAGTAATCCACATAAGTATTTTGAGATAATTTTAATGTCTGTAACAGTTCTAAGTGTATGACAAGTTTAAGATCACAGAAAAATTAAAGCTCATTTTTCTTCTCAAATCTAAACAAGAAATATGTTGGCAACTAGAAACAAAAATCATGGCATTGGTCAAATTCTTGAACCATCCAAAATGCCTACTGTCTAAATGTCAAAACCCAAAATAATCTAACACACAAAGGAGATACATGAGCAAATTCACAGAGCACTTACGAATACAAGAAAGGCTATTATGTTCCTGCCAGTGCACAGAGTTCAGAAGAATTAAAAGAATTTTAAAAAACACACTAAAACATATCCAAATCACTGCAGAAAAGGCTGTTTGTCACTTTCTCTAAACAATAATGTTTTTGCTCACTTCAAGAATGGTGGAGAGACACTAGTTAAATTAAAAACCTCAAAATTACAATATTCAACATATATTTTTTCCAGAAGAAGTCACAATACTTTCAGCTTTGTACAGCAGAAAAAGCAGTGCTTCCTCTCTTGCTAAATGACAATATCCTCAAGTGCAAGGAAAGAGCAAATTATGATTAACAGAGTATTATACTGCACTTAATTATAATGTAACTACCCCTATTATCAAACAGGGTATATTTTAGAGAAGTGAAAACATTCCATTTTTAACAGTTTCATAAAATAAAATGTTATGAGGATTGCTTTGTTTTCAGCAATGTTTCTTGGTATCAGAAGAAAAACACAGGAATGAACATTAAGTGTGAGAAATAAAATTCAGCTGTCCAGCTGAAATCCAGCCAGTTCTTTTTTTTTTAAGGCATCTTGGCAGAGCACTCTTAAATCTATTTGTTGCTATGCCTGAAGGATTTGAATATTTCTCCTACAGTTTCAAAGCTTGGAAACCCCCTTCAAACCCTTCTAAACAGGACAGCTTTTGTCAGTACTGTGTATGGTATCTCTATGTACTCTGCATTGCACGCAATTTGTTTGGCCTCTGTTACACAAGCCTCTTGTTTACAAATAACCCCCGAGTCAGGGACTCCTGTGGCTGTAGCTTTCAGAGGCACCGTCAGGAACAGGGAGGTGCCTGCAGGCACTCGCTGCCAGGTGCATGTGGGCAGTGCTGCCTGTTCACAGCTGTGCCCACAGCGGGCACTGCCAGCACAGGACTCGGCTAACATCCATGGGAATAGAGGTAGAGGAGGTAAATGGCACACTTATCCCAGGCTGTGGCACGTACTGTGCCACTTTCCGACCAGGACTGACATATACCCAAAGCCTCCTCTGGGTCACTTAGGCCTTTGGGGCAATTTATGGAGTTGGAAGGAGAACCAAAGTTTTACAGGAAAAAAAAAAAAGTATCAATCTAAAAGGTAAGAGTTAGAACTTTATGTTCAAGGTTCCTTGGAAATAGCATTGCCTCATGCACTTGAAAAAGAACACTGAGATGAATGGGCTACTTCCTCTTTGACATCCCCCTATGTTCTAGAAGAATATGTAAAATCCCTGCTTAGCCCAGATCTAGTGTGGGAATTCACATGACCACAAACCCATCTCTTCCTGCCTTCTTGCCAGCACATACATTTCTCCCATGAGCTTCCTTCCCACTGCAAAACAGCCCTTTCAGGCTTATTAGAGGTATGTAGGAGCCACAAAGGGAATGAAATTACAGCATTTGCGTAAACAGCCAGGAGCAGCTGCGACATGAAAGTCATCACAGCAAAAGTTGATTCTGCCTCTCAGCATACCAATTATATCCTCTCAGGCTCAATGGCATAGCTCCCAATTAAATGCAGCCAGAGTAAACACGCATCTGACAGAAAATATCACATAGAAATTTGGTACGAAAAGTGGCAGTCTTATAACTGTTTCCTTTCTATAGTAGCCAGCAAGGTTACAGCTCGCTGTATTAGATCATCATATGACAACCCAACAGATCTTGCAGAAGTTATGCATAAGGATCTGAACTGATGCCTATTTTTAATGGGTAACATTTCCTTATCATAGATAATCATGCAAGCCATCTTTCCAACATATTAGTAAATAGTGTTCAGTACCATTCTGATGTACAAACCTATGTTATTTGATTTTCTTTCCTAAAACTAATTACAAAAAAGATTTATTTTTTTTTAATCACCACACAACAAACTACTTTTGGGGGATCCTCAACAAACCAAGTCTTTGCTCCTCACTTTCTACTCTGATCACATGTATTCTTAAGTGACAGAAATAAAATAAAGCAGCGATGCTGTTGCAAAAGTAAGACAAAAGACTATTCCTCAGTAAAGAAAAACACAGATTCCAAATGCATTTAGATATTCAATTTGAAATGCTGTTGGAAGAAAATATTTTGAGCTTGAAACAACTCAAAATATTTCCCTGATTAATCATTTTACTGCAGGAAATACAGATCCACTAAAGAAAAGTAGTTAGGAGAAAAGAAGGAATACAATGCTAAAGTTCTCTATTTGAATTACAGCCACTACAAAAAAAGTAACTGACTGGAAAATGAAATCCCCCCCCCCCCCACCACCTTCTCAGATGTATTTGCTTACATCCCTATTTCAGCCTCGTCACCTAGTTCCCCTCTGGAAGCCCCTGGCTGCAGAGGAGGTCACACAGTCTGACATACCTAAAATGGGCAGCATATTTTCATCACCACACCTCTGCTTTCATAGCACAAAGGCAACTAAAAAGTCCCAAATTTATTTCTGGAAACATCTGATACATCATGACACTATTTTGCCACTACCCCACATCCATGCTCAAAATTCACTGAGGAAGCAGATTTCAAGCTGTACATGCACCACTAAACACACCAAGTTCATCTTCATTCAGGCACTGCCTGTTGATACAGAACTGGCATAAGATCAACTTGAAACTAACAAGTAGGTGGCCCCAGAGTGATAAATGATGGAATTTCAGTTATCACACAGACTAACAGAATCTACCAATATCAGAATTTAATATAGCGTATTGAGTCTTTGTTTCATTAGATTGTATTCATTTAATCAATCAGGCTCTCACACAGAGGGAACATAACTTCTACCACTCTTCAGGTTGTGTGTGAGGGTCTGGTCTACCCGAGAACTTCCTAAATCTCTCCACCTTCAACTGGTACTGCCAATCTAGTTCTGTCTACTTGACACATTTGAAATTTTCAAGCCACACTGCGTTCAATAAAACACAGCCTTTTGTTTGTTTTATGATATTACAGAACACCGGTACCTATTAAATACTTAAGATTACTGCTACATTTTCAAGGAGAATTTTATTATCCTGTACAATTCACAGCCAGATCAGATCAAAAGTCCTGAACTGAAAATAAAATCTGTGTGGAAATTAGATGTCTGGACAATAGGCTGCATGTATTACAAACACCCCAAGACAGTTTCATGTTTCTGTAACTGATAAATATGTTTAATGTCTGTGCCTGCAGAAAGCCTGAAGAATAAACCTGGTCTCCTCTTCCAGATTTTCAAAGCTAGTGAAGAACTGAGGTGCCAGCTGCAGCAAACCCCCAATCAATACTCAAAGATAAAGCAAACCTGCCCCGAGATGTGGTGTGGGCTCCATCTAGTGGGCCTCAGTCTTGTTCCGTATCCACTACCACCAAATCTGTTATCTCCACACAAAATGTGTCAGAAATAGAATCGTATAATCATTAAGGTTGGAAAAACCTCCAAAATCATGAAGTCCAACCTGTGACTGATCACCACTAGGCCACAGCACTCAGTGCTCCATCCAGTCATTTCTTGAACACCTCCAGGGATGGTGATTCTACCACCTCCCTGGGCAACCCACTACATGTTTTACCAACCTTTCAGTTAAGAAATTCTTCCTCATGTCCAATCTCAACCTCCGCTGGGACAGTTTCATGTCATATCCTCTTACCCTGTTGCCATTTGCCTGGGAGAAGAGACCAATTCCCACCTGGCTGCAGCCTCCTTTCAGGTACTTGTAGAGACCAGACCTTTTCTCCCAGCTGAACAACCCCAGATCCCTCAGTTGCTCCTCCTATGACTTACTCTCCAGCTCCACTGTCCTTCTCTGGACATGCTCCAGCACCTCAATGTCCTTCTCATGGTGAGGGACCCAGAACTGGATGCAGGATTAGAGATGTAGCCTCACCAGTGCTGAGTACAGAGGAACAATCACTGCCCTGGTCCTGGAGGCCACACTATTTCTGATACAGGCCAGGATGCCATTGGCATTCTTGGGCACGTGGGCACACGCTGGCTCATGTCCAGCTGCTGTCAAGCATCACCCCCAGGTCCTTTTCCGCTGGGCAGCTTTCCATACACTTTGTCCCCATCCTGTAGCACTGCCTGGGGTTATTGTGACAAAAGTCCAGGACCTGAAATTTTCCCTTGTTGAACCTCATAGAGTTGGCCTTGACCCACTGATCCCATCTATCCAGAACCATCTGCAGAGACTTTCTGCCTTCCAGCCCATAAACACTCCCACCCATCTTGGGGCTGTCTGCAAACTTGGTGAGGGTGCATTCAATGCCCTTCATGCAGATCATCAGCCAAGGTATTAAACAGGACTGGCCCCAGCTCTGAGCCCTGGGGAACCCCAGTGGTGACCAACTGGATGTTGCTCCTTTCACCACCAGTCTCCAGGCCCGGCCATCCAGCCAGTTTTTCACCCAGGGGGAGCATATCTGTCCATGGGCTACCGGCTTCCCCAGGAGAATGCTGTGGGAGGCAGGGTCAAAAGCTTTACTGAAGTCATGGAACTGCAATAGACTGTAGTGTCTGAAACTGAGCTCCCCCATATGTTGACCATGATCTTTGCAAAACTTGATACTCCTAATGTATACTGTAATTATAAATGTGAAAGTATATCCTTAAAATTGAGGTGTAGTTGATAGGTTGGTGGGTTGTAAAAGGTGACAGAACAGAACTATAACCAGTTATTTTACTTTTTCGCAAGCTCAAGATGTCTTATTTTGTTCTATTCTCTGAGTTTTATTCCACGTTTAAAATTTAGCTTTTGGAAGATTAAAAGATTTTAATTTTTTAATGTAAACCCCCCACACATTTTAATTATTTCAGTATCATTAACAGCTGGCTGAAAATAAAAGAACAAATAAAATATTAAAGATGTTGAGATTTAGATGCAAATTATAAACACAACTGGAAAAGACACACAGGATATTTCATGGCCTATCTAATGACCTACCAATGTTTAAAGCAAAGAAATAATTTCTGGTGTTCTCAAAGTGCCTAAACATTACTTTTATATTACCCTTCTAGGCAATGAACCCGACAGTGTAAGAGACCTACCTTTGGACTTGTCTTCCTAAAAGTGTCAGTCCCATGTATCACGTCCCTTATTATTCTCTCGCTGAGATTGCTGTACTCCTCTTCGGTGAGGTTACTGTCCTCCAGCTGATGCTTGCAAACTGGGCATTGTCCACTGCAATAACAGTGAAACAAGAAAATAAAAGGAAAAAGGTTTTTAAATAAGAAATTTAACTATTACTAACTTATCAAGTGTCTGTATATGAGCACAATTCTTTAAAACATCCCCAACACAGTACAATCATCAGAAAATCAGTTGTACTCTTTCTGCAATGCATCCAAATCCTACTGAAGTCACTAGCTCTTATATTCTTTTTATTTTCTTGAAATCATTTTAATTTTATTCAAATACTTATCCAAGTAGGCTACCTCAAACCTGTTTAGTTCAAAATAAAGTGTTATTACAGTTCTAACAAAGTAACTACTATGGAACCACTTGCCATCATTTTGTTCACAGATTCTTAATCCATGATAAAATGTGAGGTAATCCAAGTTAGTTTAGCCCTCAAAGACTTTAACTTTATGGACAGTAAGATGGAAAACGGACTTAGCTCTCAGTCAAGACAACTGCCTTTAGAATTTTAAAACTCTTAAAGACTGGAAAAGGTTGTCTAAAACTGATGAATTATTATAACAGAGTACAGTACCACACACATTCTTACATAATAATAATCTATTTTACAGCAAGCAACTCTTAGAAGAGTGAGCTATGCTGTTCTTTCAAGGGCTTCAAAAACTGTGTGCTCTACATGTGCTTTTATTTCACAGTATGCAACATAGAGAATTTTTTAAACCACCTAAAACCCCTATAATCCATTGGAGACATTCTCATAATTAACATACTTATAATTGCCAAATTGCTACAAAAGCATAAAAAAGGTTGAAAAATAGCAGTTTACAGACATTAAGAAAACTGCACTGTAATAGAAACACGCACCCAAATATACCTGTGAAAACCTAAGAACCATTTTGTCTTCACTGAAAATGAGATAGGAAGGGAGAAACCTTTCATCTCTACAAATTAACTGCAGTGTGCAAATAGTATCAATATTCATGAAGATAACACTTTACACACCAAAGCTGCTGTGCTACAGATCATGTTAAACAACAGTATTACAAAGCCAAAAAAAGGAAAGTCTTTAAATCCTAAACAGGGGACAAATAAGCCACACAGTAAAATGGCACCTCTTATTTTTTACTGTGTTTTTTTGTCTTGGCTCTGCTAAGCATAACTCTTTTCCAAATGTGCATGTTGGGTCTTGTTTAATCTACAAGAATGAGTTGGAAACTGAAGTTTGTGAAATCATGTCACAACAAAGGTTCATATTTTCATGGACTGAAATACTTTTGTATATAAGGAAAGCATTTTTTCATATTTTTGAAGGAAGAGTTCAATATAGGCTAATGAAGACAACACCTCACTTACAACTAAAATGTTGCATTTACCTGTCTTTAATGTTGGTCAGGTTTCCTCTCCACTTCCCTCCTGGTATACTAATATATTCAGAGGGAAAGATAAATAAAAACGTTAGGTTCTTATTTAACAATATCTGAATTACATGTCAGAATAATTATATTTTGGTTAACATTTAGAAATAAAAAACCAAACAATTATCTACCCTGCAAAGGAATTATATAAAAATACATATTAATTTAATAATGCCTGGAAATATTATATAAAGAACAAGCATTTAACAACATGCAAAGAACTAACATCATCAATCTCAGCAGTTTATGCTGTCCCCAAATTTTAAGAACCACACAAAACAATCAGTGTGCACTGAAAACTATTAAGTTACTGCCCTACACATTCATAAGCCATTACAATAGCAGTAGTGCATTCCCACTGCCACATTTTCCATCCAGGAAGACTAAATGGCTCTGTAGGTCACATCAATCAAAGCCAACAGTTAAAAACTCACAGATGGGCTCACATCCAACCTCATGACAAAGATGGAATGGGCTCAGGTGAACCCCACTGTACATGTGCACTGTAACTAGTTGTAACCTGCAGTCTGACAATCACTACTCACAACAACAAACCGTGCAACCAACTAAATACTGTGCTGGAACATAGAGCCTCCTATTAAGGTACAGAATACCAGGAGATGAACAAAGTCAATACATTTCATTTTCAATGTACCTAGTGGGATTTGTTGCCTCTTTCCTTTAACAAAGGAAACTATCTACCTTTCAACTAGCTTACTACTTCTACACTCCAATAAATCACAGGGAAAGCCCTCATACACCTGTCAGTGAGATGTTGAGGGGTCTCAAGAGTTGACTTGTGGGATAATTTGAATCTCTCCTCACGAACTGCATCTTGCTGTTGAAACTTTATTTACCTTTCAAACCATAGCTTTATACTCCGCATAAATGTTTTGTGAGGGTATATTTGGTTCTCTCTCAAATATAAGAGGATACCAAAGAGCTGTTTTTGTAACTCAGCACCTTTCATACCCCTGCTGAAGTTAAAAAATGACTGCAGGACATCCAAGGTTGGGACCACATCTTTAGCCAACATTTCATGGTACAGTTCAAAGGCGAGTTTCATTTCTTGGTGACGACTGGCTGCTTTGATGCAAGACTCATAGCACGTCCGTGAGGGAATCATAATCTTTTTTACTTCTTCCAAGAGAGTCAAGGCCATTCTCCATTGATCTGAATCACTCAACCCCTTGATTAGAAGGTTGTAAGCCCCACTTTCTAAAATCTTAAACCTGACTTTCATTATGTCATACACATCACGGATTTCTGCAACCTGTCCCTGCTGGACACACAGTGTCAGGTATTTGACCAACACGTTGTATGCAATGTCACCATTACGCTTTGCCAGGTGGGTCAGCAAGGACTTGGCCACATCAATGGGGCTGTTGCACCTGATCATACTGTTCAGCATCACCTCTTCAAATATCTCAGGTAATTGGAAATCTTCCCTTAGTTTGTTCCATTCCTCAGCCTGCAAAGGTTTTTCTGGAGGTTGTACATTGCTAAACGTATTCCTTGACAGACCATGACTCATAGACCATTTCCTTGCAGCTCCAACAGAGGAAGAAATGTGAAATTTCTCTTCAGGTACTTCTTTAGTCTCCTCACCCCATCCTTTTCCTTCTTTGCAATCAATTTTAGACCTTTTCTTGGCAGGTAAGACATCATTTTCTTTGGGGTCCACTGGTAATGCAGTGCTGGAAGATGTCATAAAACTGAAAAAATTATTTTTTTCCCTATTAGGGATGCTGAAAGAAGCAGCAAACAGTTGTCGGCATCTTGAAACAGGCCACACCATGTGACATTTCCACAGCAAAGTCTGAAAACCCTGCTGACTAGTTCGAGAAAAGAGTGCCATCACAAGATGAAATTATCTCACTACTAGCTCACTGTATCTGATGAAGTTATAAAATGAAAAATAGTTTGCATGTGGCTGTTTATTAATAAAAGCCCAAGGGCTGTCAAGCTGTATAAGCTTCTGTTTCCAAGTGCTTGTTCTGTGAGTCCTTTTTGTCTCTTATGCAAGACAAAAAACAGTAAAATCTTCTTTCACAAAAATCAATCTCTTAGACTGTGAGGACAATCATCCAAAATGAGGATATCTTTCTTTCTAGAGATGTTTTGCATATCATGATTCCTGTTTCTTGCTAACAGTAATGATGTGTACCGTCTATGTTGTACACAGAAAGGCAACGCTGATGCAGCTACATAAAAAGCACAGGGTTTTTCTTCCTGCCTTTGTCCAAGTTAAGTCAGGAGATTTCCTAAAAATAAAAACAACACCATGACATCATGACCTGCTCCGTGGTTTACTGCAATATTTATGTCTGCATGCTAGCAAACATGAAACTCAAGGTAGCTCGACGATTTCAGGTGAGAAATCCCAATCCTGATCCTTCAGACAGTCCCAGGATGGGGTTTCCACATTACTTCCCTGACATTTTTCACCCGGTGAAAAACTTCCGTTTAACTTGTTTTCCCAATCCCAAATCTTTGGTAACGCCGCTGCCAAAGAGGCAGAACAACACCGCGGGCGGTAATTATACTGAAATCCGAGGTACATGTTAGATTATATATGTAAATACCGGGAGGTCCGCAGGCTGGTCCGCCTCACGGGGAGACTCCGCAAGGTCCCGCGTCCCCCACTCGGTGCCCCGCGGACCAGGTCCGGCCGTACCGCAGAACCCCCAGCTTTTGGGAAAGTCACTCCCGCTCGGCCCTCTCTGCCTCATGCCCTCTCTGCCTCAGGCCCTCTCCGCCTCATGCCCTCTTTCCCTCATCCCTCCGAGAGGGGCCCACCTGGCGGAGCGTGACCCACAGCACCGCAGGCCAGCTTCTCATTGGCCCGGAAGCGCGTGGCGAGCCCGCGCCCGCGCGTGGAGCCAATCGCGTCTCACCGGGCGGGCCACACGTGATCCGCGCGCCCCGTGAGGAGGGACGGGACTGCTCCGCCATGTCTGGTGTGGGCAAGGAGCTTCGAAGGGCAGGGGGTGCGTCGCGCAGGGCAGCGCGCATGCGCGGGGAGCCGGTCGGCGGCAGGGGTGGTGCCGATGGACTGGGAACGGAGGCTGCGGGCCCGCCTGGCCGCGCGCCGCGCGCGTGAGTGCCCCGGGATCGGGAGCGGGCGCGGGGAGCGCCCCTGGGTGCCCGCAGTCACCGGCGGGGCGGGGGCACGGCCGGCGGGCCGAGCGTCGAGCTCTCCCGTGCTGCCCTAGTTCGCCGTGTCCGGGCTGCCGCAGGAGCCGGGCGGGTCCCGGAGTCGCCCTGCGGAGAAACAGCCTCCTGTGGTTTAGGGGTCCGTGAGCGGGAGCGGGGAGGAACTGTGAGGGCTGCGCTGCCCGGCACACCCCTCCAGCGGCAGCCGTGGCTGGGAGCGGATCGCTCGCGGGGGAGCGCAGCCGCAGCCCCGAGCGGCCCGGAAAGGCGATGTGAGGCTGCGGCTCGCACCTCGCAGCGTCTCAAACAGTGCTGCCCCTGAAGCGGGAGCGCTGCTGCTCTGTCAGGCGTCCGTATGTAGCTGCAATGACTGCATACCTTGCAGTGAATCGGGCGTGTGCCGTCATTGAAAGAGATGCTGTGTATGTACTCAAAATACTTACGGGACATACTCTTATGTAAATGGGATTGGTCTGTGCTCCACTCATTTCCACCTCGTATTTGTGTTACTAAACAGCACAACCAGATAAGCCTTAGTATTAACTCTGTTTTTCAAGCCCCTCGTTACGTTAGAACTCTGGAGTACAGCATGAACATTCTTTTCTGTGTCAATCAGCCAAAAAGAGTGAACAAGAGCTAAAGGATGAAGAAATGGAATTGTTCACAAAATATTACATGGAATGGAAAGGAGGGAAAAAAAGCGACAATATATCATATGCAAACATACCACGATTTTACTACAGGGTAAGTGAAGTATCCAGATAAACTTTTAACAAGAGGCTATTCTGTGTTATAAAAAAAAGTTATGCTAGCTCACAGGGACCCTGCAGCTTCAGAGGGTAGAGTAGATTGAAGTCTGAGTCATGTGAATTGCTTAGTCTAATTTTTTGTTTTGTACAATTATGAATTTCAGCAGTTTTAAATAATTACTGAACATCTTATAAGAGTCACTGAAATGTTTTGCTAATCAGGCCGCTTGGTAAAGATAGGTAGTTCTCTTTCAGAGGCACTTAACGTTCTAACTAAATTTTGACATACCAGTGTTACACACATATATATCTTCTGGTTCCTGTTTAGTCATGATGGGATGCTGCCTCATGAACATGGTGGGTCATTGGTCTTGCAGACTAGAGATAGATCTGTTGCTTGCATCATCCATCAGAAATGCTTGGTCCAGCAGCCTAGTTGTGAGATGAATCAGATGGGGATGGCAGCATATGTTGACATCTTGGTATTGCTGGCACTTGTCAACTTGACCACTCATCTGCTGTTAAACCTCTCGTGGTCACGTATTCCTTAGCGTCTCATGTTTCTGCCAATTAAGTTCTCCAGTACCTATGTTTCACTTGATGGATAAGTGTGCAACTCTCTAAGTTCCAGTGATGCTGTACTGTTTGGCACGTAAATACTGGCAGAACTTTCACACTAGGTGTTCTTTCATCTTATCTGTTGGCCAAAACAAGACATTCACACTTTGGAGAGTCAGGAATACCACAAAATAGAATGTGCTTCTTCTCCAGGGTAAAACACAGCAGTAATTGTCTTTTATGTGTGAGCCCTCATATCTAGAGAGCATGAGAAAATGAGGTACTTCTCTGTCTGTCCTGTTAAAGATGTCCTCCTTTAAGTAAGTGCTTCATTATTGAAATGGTTTGAGACACTGTGCAAGTGATATCCTTTGTACTAGAAGCAAGTTTGGTAGACTGGCTATTTTCTGTCAAGTAAACAACTTCAATCACAGAGCGTGACTCAAAGCTACCTAAGAGTAATTGCTGGATGTGTAGTTTTTGAATGGTACTGTGCAAAAAATTAAAATGCCACAACATTTCCAGCTGCCAGCTGAAGATGAAATCTTGCTTCAGAAATTAAGAGAAGAATCTAGAGCTGTGTTTCTGCAAAGAAAAAGTAGAGAACTGTTGGATAATGAAGAGCTGCAGGTAGGAAAATAATTTCTGTATGTCTTGCAATGGCTTCTGAATGGATCTAGATTATCTCCTGTCAGAGTTTGGTGATCTCCTGTCTGCCCACAGAACCTTGTGGTAAGATGCTTTGTATTTGGGCACACAGTACTTGGTAAAGCTGAAGTGCTGCCTAGCCTTGGGCTGGTAATGCCAGTGTGAAGCTTGCTTGTTATGATGTATTGGAGGAGTAAATTGATGGCTTCTAGTGTTCCAGCATTTTGCAATGATTTCCCTGGTGGGCCCAGATGATGAAATAAGTTCTGTTTATGTGTCACTGAGAGAGACTCCTAAGATGGTTGATTTTATTGCACTGCAAAGACAAAAGGGGTGTGACCCTGGAGATGTTAGTGAGGGAGAGAGAGTGTGCATGTATTTAGTAGCATGTAAGGGAGTGGAAGTAGCACACACTTTTCTGGCTGAACTGACCATGTGTCCTGATTAACTGAGAGAACCTTGCATCAAGTCCACAGTTTTGCTGAGTTTCTTAATCACTGTATCTTAAGCACATTGACATCTCTAAAGGGCTATCTTCTTAATCAAATATAAATACCTTTCAAGAATCTGTGGTTTCTACTGGACAAACATCAGACATCACCAATGATTGGGGACGAAGCAATGATTAATTATGAAAACTTCTTGAAAGTTGGTGAAAAAGCTGGACCAAAATGCAAGTAAGGCTTTCTTCTCTTGTATGTACTAATTTTGACTGAACCTAAATGCTACTGTAACTTCCAGTTGCTAAAATAGATAGGAACAGTTTAATGGTGAGAAAAAAATCATATCCATGTAGTTACTGATGAACTGGGTACTTGACATCCTTGCAAAGGTGTACTCTGTGTCTCTGAGGTGACTTGTAATAGAGGTGTCTAAAAGAATGGTAATGGATCCTTTTGAAGAAGACATTTTTATCAGCATGAACATTTTTAGGTGTTAGTGCTCAGTAAACAGCAAGTTATGTAAATGAACTAGAAATCATGTTTCCAGTGATACTGCCTATCCTTCCCTAATATCTTCTGAGGCAGAATTTCCTACCAGATGTGCACAGCATGGAGTGAGTGAATGGTCCTTCTTTCTGCTCCTGTTGGAAATGGCTGTTGTGCATGTAGCTCTGTGATGAGCTTTGGGCAGAAGCAAATTATTTGTCAGTACTGGCAGTTTCTTTTATGTGCATATTGTTGTAGAAGATTGGAAGCTACCAAACATATCATACTAAAGAAAAATTGAATGAAAGCTCTCAAAAGTTCTACATCACTGAAGAGTCTCATGAGCAGAAAAGGTAGCTGCTTTTTATTGAGTTTACTGTTGTTACTTGGTAGGATTCCACCTGATGAATGTAATGTAGAATATTAACACATTCTGTGTTAAAACATTATTTTACAGGATCTGTAAATTTCAAATACTGTTACTGGATCTGTCAATGCAGTGTAATTAGATGCATAGAAGTAGCTTTGTGTTTATGTTTTACAGGCAGTTCTTTACAGCGAAGATCTTTGCTAAATTGCTCCATAATGATCCTTATGGGAGAATATCTATCATGCAGTTTTTCAATTATGTCATGCGAAAAGGTTAGTGGATGCTTCTTCTGTGTCAGAAGTTGTTTCATTTTAAGGCTATTTTCATCTTTATTAGTTACTTGAAGTTCCCTTCAACAGCAGTGAGATCTGCCCTTAACTGCAAATGCTGTTTTTCTTGAGGCTTGGGATTTTCTTTTTCTTGTTACTAGAAGGTGGGAGTCCATCATACCTCTGAAATACACCTCTCCCTGGCCACAGAATGCTTGATCTGTTTGTTACATATATTGTCATTCTAATTTCCTTTATTCAAGTAATACTATGAAGTGCAAAACAATACTGTTCCATGGCAGGTGCGATCTTAACCACTGTGTTCAGGCAGTTAGCTTTCTTTGCTGTTTGTCCTTCTACACAGTGGTGCTGTCTATGGTTTGTTTGTCAAATATATCTGTATGTTTCTGTGCTTGTCACTTACCATAGTTTCAGCTATTTTTTATTATAAATATCCATGTTAGGTGACAAATACACTTTTTAAAAATATTTAGCAGAAAGGAAGATTGTCATTATCTTTTGCCCTTGCTACTGTGTTCCTAGATCTCCTAAAGCCTTCAGGAGAGGAGAACAGCACCTTTCTCTGAGCAGCTCAGCCTGCTTAACTTAAAATCTTGTGGTGCAGGGGATGAGAAATGTGTTGAGCAGGAAGCATGATATGCAGGTGTGCACAATATGCAAGAAATGAGTAATAGACCCATTTTCAACAACAAACCCAAAAGCTGCAGGATAGGAGACTTGTGGCAAAGTCTGTTAGAATTGTATGCTTTTTGAAAAGGCCCACCCAGATGGACACAACAGAGGTTCTTTCAGAGCTTTGTTTCACCCAGAAGTTGAGTCTTGTCTTAGGATGATGCTTTTTTTCTAAACAAACAAACAAAATAATAATTTTTGAAAAAAACTCCCACCACCAAATCACTTCATGTGTGATGCATTTACCTTTAAACTTAAGCCAACAATGAAACAGCCTCACTCTATAATGTCTGCTATCTAAGTGACACTTAGCCCACCACAAGAAACATTTACCTTGAAGAGTGAATGTTATAAAGCACAGCTCATATTGCATAAGAGGAACTCTTGAACTGTTTCTGCAGAAAATGGGAGTTAAATTTAATGTTGAGTATGTGAATAATAGTTTTTATTAATCTAATCTATACTCCATCACTGTTACAATGCTTAAACAATGGCCTCAAGCACTGTAGGTTGTACAATTAATGTGCCTTCTCATTACAAAAATAGATGCTTGTTTGATTCCAATTCTCATTTTGTAACTCAGAAGTGAGGGCCTGACCTTTGGCTGTAGCTGCAGTGTCTGCTGCTATGGAAGGGGTTGTAGCAATCTATCTGTATATGACGTTGTGCAGGTGTTTAATGCAGTGAAAATGCACTGCTACATGTTTCTTAGTCAGTGAGGGAGAACGAATCCATATGATTCCATATAAGCAACGGTGTGTGCTTGCAGCCTGGAAAGCCTGGGCTGCATCAAAAGAGGCGTGGCCAGCAGGTCACGGGAGATGATTCTCCCCCTCTGCTCTGAGACTCTTGAGACCCCACCTGGAGTCAGCACAGGAAAGATGTGAGCCTCTCCTATGACCACAGGCTGAGAGAGCTGGATTGTCCAGCCTGGAGAAGAGAAGGCTCTGGAGGAGCCCTCATTGTGGACTTTCAGTACTTACAGGGAGCATATAAAATGGAGAGAGAGTGACTTCTTACCCAAGCAGATAGTGATAGGACAAGGGGAAACAATTTTATATTAAAAGAGGAGACATTTACAGTAGATGCTAGGAATAAATACTTTACTCAGGGGGTGGTGAGGCACTGGAACAGATTGTCTGGAGAAGTTGTGGATGCACCATCCCTGGAAGTGTTCAAGGCCAGGTTGGATGGGGCTTTAAGCAGTCTCATCTAGTGGGTGGCATCCCTGCCTGTGGCGGGGGGAGGTTGGAACTAGGTGATCTTTAAAGTTGCTTCTAATCCCAGCCAATCTATAAAATGTGGAGTCTGCTCAGCCATTTTTCACATCTAGTTATTATAAGGCAGTCGTGGCAACAGTGTATATTTATATTATAAATAGTATATATTTATGAAGTGTATGGTTATAGTAAATTGTGAACGACTCTTACAAATTTAGAGACTGAAACAGTGTTTCTAAGCAATACATGACATGGCTTTGCTTAAAGCTTAGAAAAATGAGAAGAGGCACTTCAAATCCAACTGTGCCTGGGACCTCTAGAATAACTTCAAATTTTGGCAAGAACTCAAAAGCCCCGTAGGTTTCTTGCACTGTAATTCTGTTTTCTGTTTCACAGTATGGCTTCATCAGACAAGAATAGGTCTCAGTTTATATGATGTGGCAGGACAAGGCTACCTCAGAGAATCAGTAAGTAAATTCTTGATTAACTTAATGTCTCTCTTTAATCAAATGACAGAGCATGCAAAAGATCCCATTTTTTTTCTAGTCTGGTCTTGTAAAAGTTTATAACATAGATTCAGGGTGGGCACATTTGTTTGGATAAATTGCAATTCATGTATTCAAGAGATGTGGTGAGAATGGTGCTAGCCTTTTAAACTTATGGGTAATTTTCTGAAAAACGGATTGTACCTACAAAGATTTCATGTCATTAGCACTTTACTAGATTTAGTAGGATATGGTAAAAATCACAAATTATTCTTCAGTGAATTATTCTCCTGTTCTAAAAGGAGGTAATGTAAAATAACTAAAAATGTCCTAGTTACCAGTCAACTTAAAGAAGAAAGACTTACTGAAGAACATTCAGCAATGAGATAATCCAATCAGGAGTTACGCTCCTGATATTTGAAAAAGGTGCAGTTGAATGCATTTATATTTACATACAAATACAATGTACTTTGTTAAATTCTGCTTTATTAATAGATTGTTTCAGCCCTGGAATCACATGTGCATGTATATGATCTGGGATTTCTTGCACAGAGACAGCAGCTTTTTTTTTAACCTTCTTTCATGCTCTTTTCTGCACTGTATTTTTAATGAAATACACTTGAAAGCCAGGGAGGAATATAGCAAACATGGAACAATAATAATGTTTAATGCTTGTTGTCTTTTCTTTCTTAATTCTGCAGGATTTAGAAAACTATATTTTGGAACTTATCCCTACTTTGCCACAACTGGATGGGTTAGAAAAATCTTTTTACTCCTTCTATGTCTGCACAGCAGTTAGAAAGTTCTTCTTCTTTCTGGATCCTCTCAGAACAGGTAGGTCTCTTAAAATGTTTCCACTGAAGCTACTTGTATTTTCAAAGCTTTGTATAGTTGTCCTGGTAGGCTTTTGTTCAGCATTGAAGATTAATCTCCACTGAAGACCATGACTCCGTATTGTGGGTCTAGTAATCTACTTTTACAGTTAATGAATTTCTGTGAGATACCTATCAGTCGAGGTACTATAGAGTTATCTCATAGAAACTGACAAATAAGATCTGGTTTCATCATAATGAGCCATTAGCAGTAGCTGATTTTGTAAGTGTTAGAGTGAATAGAAAACACAGCCACGAACAACAGAACTGCTTGTTAGAACATCCACAGAGCTCCGGAAAAGCTCAGGAATGGTTAGAGTGGTGTGCTTTTCCTGTGATTGAATCTGTATGCCACATGTAGACCCACTAGGAAAAGTCTGCATTTAGTTCTGATAATGCTTGTTACAAGTGTAGCTCCCTCCTATGCTCTCGATTTAAGTCACAAACTGGATCTGTTTTCAAGGTCCAGCTGTGCCCCTTGTCAAGGTCAGAATTGTGTGTGTGCAGCAGCCTCTGACAGAGGCAATTACAAATGTTTGGAGAGGGTGGGTGGGGAGTTACAACACCATTATTTTGCACAGCTGTTAGCACAGTATCTGTGCACCAGTCAGAGCTGCACCAGCAGAAGTGCATTCTGCTACCTTAGCTTTGTGTCACAGCTGTAGTTTTGAAGATATAAGAATATCATGTCACTTAGGAGACTATAATTTCATCAAATGTTTTAAGCGTGCTTTCTTTGCATTCTTCTTTTACATTTTGAGTTGGTGTTAAACACTCACGTTTATTTTAATCTAGTTTTCTGGCATTTAAGGCTTCAGGATAACTCCTGCCAGTATCAGGCTAGTTTTGTCTAGTCTTTTTAAAAGGTATTTTGTTTTATCTCTGAAATTAAAGCCTTATCTTTGATGTTCAATCTGGGTTTTGTTTAGCTTCTATTTCTTAAAAAGGCATCTTTTTTTGCTCCAAGTACTCCTTTCTTAAGTAGAACCACCTAAATGAGAATAGTCAAATGGATATGTTGGCTGTGCAGTTGTTAAAATATATTTTCCTTTCTCGCTGCAGGGAAGATAAAGATACAGGATATTTTAGCTTGCAGCTTCCTGGATGATTTACTGGAGGTAAAGGTCTCTAACATATACTGTTGTATTTTAATTTACTCTTGCCAAATTCTAACTATATGTTTCACTTAGTTACGGGATGAAGAACTTTCTAAAGAAAGTCAGGAAACAAACTGGTTTTCTGCTCCTTCTGCATTAAGAGTTTATGGTAGGTTCCTTTATATGTCAACACTTTTCTTCTCCTCTTTCTTCTCTGACTTAGTCACATTACTACTGCTATTTTTCCTCTGCTTTTGTCATGTTAAATCCTCCTGCTAAATTGTCTTTTCAAATCCTGTATCCACCCTTTCAGTTGATCTTTCTGACTTTCTTTACAATTTCCGTTCTCCACTGTTGCTCTTAATTGTGGTTTTATGATCTGTCACCTTGTTGCACAAGGTACAAGATTCCTCTTTACCTTCTTTCCTGGCTCTATTCATGCCTTTGCATCATGTTTAGCTCTTTTTAATGCTTACAGCATATTTGTATAAAATAAGATGCTCTTGTCCTTCTGCTCCTCTCTCAGTATCCACAGCTATTAACTTAGATTAGAACTGCTAACTCCTCATTATGGGAACCCCCTTCCTCTCCCTCCATGTTCTGTGCTTATTTCTGATGCTTTATGAATATTACTGTGGATCTAGTAAATTCTTACTTAACTGTGCTAATTTTATTGTGGAAATTAGAAAATTTAGCATTTAAATGATTTTTTTTTCTCTGTTGAAACAGTTCTTTTCTGATAGAGGTATATTATGATTTGCTTTTTTTAATCTCCTTCCTAGGTCAGTACTTAAACCTTGATAAAGATCACAATGGCATGCTCAGCAAAGAAGAACTGTCCCGATATGGAACAGGGACTCTGACCAATATATTTTTGGATCGTGTCTTTCAGGAATGCTTAACTTATGATGGTGAAATGGTAATTATATATTTTCCCTTTGTCCACAGCATAACATCTTTGGCTTATTGAGTTGAGAAATGTCTAATCTTTAAAACAAAGAGTAGCTCAAGGTAAAGTAACTCTTGTTTATCGTTGTGCACACAAATGACCATGCAACATATTAGAAAGTTAATTTTCTTAGGAGCAAGGTGATCACAATGTGGTGTAAAAATAAATTGGTTGTTTGAAAGAGCAGAGGTGACAGAGAATCCAGACAGCCTAGGATAAGGCCGCTTGTAGATTCAATTACAAAAGTGCACGTTGAAGAACTGTATAGATGCAGCAATACTTTTTAGATAAATTTAATGCTTTAAAGTGAACCAAAGACAAGTGGCACACTTGAGATTAGTGCAAGTTAGCTAAGCTGTTAACTGCTTCATGAAGACAACTGTGTTTTTCATTGTGAGCTTTCCATAGCTGTGAAAAATGAGAAGTCTAACTAATTTAAAGTAATACCTTAAATCTGTATTTTTTGAAGCTTACCTAATGTTCAGCCACAATTCTTGTCTGCATTCAGATAACTGGAGTGAAAAGTGATGTTAAAAATGCACTATACAGGCCTTTCGCCACCTGGGCAGTTTTTTTGTTAGAATCACATAATCATTGAGGTCATGAGGGATCCTCTTAGTTGTCCTGCTCTGGACCTGCAACAGGAGGTTCATCTCTCTTGTATGGGGGAGGCCAGAGCAGGACCCAGGAGCACAGCCTGGATGTAGTGTAAGCAGTGCTGAGTAGAGAAGGATCACCTTCCTCAACTTGCCACCAAAGCGTTCCTGATGCAGCTGAGGGTGCTGTCAGCAGCCTTTGCTGCAAGGGCCTGTTGCAAAGCTGCTTTCTGACCTGTCAGCCCCCAATTGTACAGGCACATGGGGTTATTCCTCCCCAGATGCAGGATTTTGCATCCCTCTATTGAATTTGAAGTTCCTATTAACCCATTTTTCCAGGCTGTCAAGCTCTCTCTGAATGACAGCATAACTCTGTGGTGGTATAGGTAAACATGGTACTTATACACACAGGGCTGTATGGTTTCTGTTCTTGTCACAACTGTATCTTGACTGGGAAACCAAGAATCCATACTAATGAAAAAGAAGAGTGTGATACTTATTTGGAATGTTAACTAATGTTTCTAGCACATAATTTGCCCAACCACTGACTCTGCTCTAAGGATTATGTACTAGGTGGCCATATAGTTCACTATTTGGTAACAGTAGGCTTACTGCCACTAGACATTTAATTTATGATTATGAAAATATTTTACATGTTTTCTTTTCACTAGTTGGGTATGTTCAGCAGTTTAAAGATATATTCAACATTGTTTAAAAGCATATATATGGCATGTTTCATTTGGATTTATGCTTGGAATGCTATTTTGCCTCTAAAATGGCAGAATTTCCCATTATCAGCAGTCATTAAAAAGTAACTTTTCTGTGCACATTAGTGGTAGCGGCCATTTTCTGTTTCATGTTGTCTTTTTCAGAAAATAAACTGATCCCCTACAATGAAATAGCTGCCAATTATAGAGTTCCTGCTTGCAAAATCAATTTAGAAAGAAGACTGTAATAAACATGATTGTATCTACTTCTAGGACTATAAAACCTACCTGGACTTTGTGCTTGCATTAGAAAACCGAAAGGAGCCTGCAGCTCTGCAATATATTTTCAAACTGCTTGATATAGAGAACAAAGGACACCTGAATGTCTTTTCCCTTAATTATTTCTTTAGGGTAAGTCTTTTTATACAAGTAGGCCATTTTCTGTGTTTATAGTGTTACAGCCTATGTGCTTCTGCATGCAGATCTGCAGGAAATCACTTTAAATTACCAATAGCCACAGGCTGGCCAGTAACGACTTCTAAGAAGATTTTTTTTTTTTAAAGACAAAATTGGAAAGATTTCAAAAGGTATTTTCAGTAGTTTATCTGCAGTTGAAATTAACTGTTTTGATTTTGAGTAGGAATAATATTTTCTATTGATTTGTTGGTTTTTTTTAATTTAAAATTGTCCTAAAATTGCATGATGATGATCTATTAAAATCTTTCATGATAGTTCTAATTGATTACTGCCCATGGTTTAAATTTCAACTGTAATCTTAAAGTTCAATAAAAAAAAAGAAGATAATGAAATTTACTGATAGGCCTACACAGCTGTGGGATTTTTCATTCAGTGCTATGCTTGCCAAAAGCTTCTTGCATTTTTCATAGTTTGCATTTCTACCTGTTGTTTCCAAGCTTAATTTTTTTTTAGTTACTGTTAAAATGAACTTACAATTGTAAAATCTTCTTCCAAACTGTGGTTTGTGTGATGGGGTTTTTGTTGTTTTGGGGTTTTTTTTCTTCTCACTAGTGGTGATTTTGGTTTGGAAAGGGAGCAGGTGTTTTGTTGTTTCATCTTGTTTTTCTCATAGATACCTGAGAGATCTTGGGAAGGGAAGTGCTCTGCAGTAAAATACTGGTTTTGCTGTGGACAGTTTTCAGCTGAGTTATGAGCTTGATGCTTTATTCATGTTCAGGGTTCCCTCAGCAGTATTTGTTCAGACACAGGGACAAGCACTCCAAATTTCATTATATGGATCTTTGTATTATAACCGTGAAAGTAAATAATGTCATTGCACTTAGCTGTATGCTTAAAGGATGAGGAATGAGGTACATACTTCACTGAGCCAGTAAAGCATTCAGGCCTGCTCAAGGCATGATCTTACATACACCTTACTCCCATAACTCAAAATATTGTAACAAGTCTCCTTTTGGACATGGAATGTTCTAAGTTTTCCTTGAAATCAGAACAGTTCCTCTTGACCCTGTGAATGATTGCTTTTCTGCTAAGATTGTGTGAATAGGTCTGCACCTACAGTGCAGCAAAGCTGTGCTGACAAGGCTGTGCAGCTTGTGCTAGTGAAACAGTTTTGTTCATAGCTGTTACTTGCAGATTTGGTGACGCAGGTGTTTAAATAGCACCACATTAAAATAATTAATTTGTCTTTCTGTTGATTGGTCATTTTCCTTCTCTCTTTCCCTAGCCTATATTTCATACTGTGTCAGAAATGTAACCTTATGGTTCAAGTGTATTAATATTTACAGTTTTGAGTGTTGAGGGATAATATGTGAATTACTCAAACGCTGGTCATAATGAAAGTGAGATTCATATCACACTAATTAAGAACTGTGAACCTAGAGATATATGTCATTGATAATGCCTTAACTCAGCCCTGCCTCACATGGGGAAGAAAAATTACTGCAAGCTGTACCATGAATGCTTTGTTAGAGGGCAATACAGCTTAAGATGCAGAAGCATTTAATAACTTTAGTACAGTGTCAGTATTATACTGCACTAGCCAATCCTAATTTCTCTTTTTTCTAGGCTATTCAGGAACAAATGAAGATTCATGGACAAGAACCAGTTTCTTTTCAGGATGTCAAGGTTAGCTTTACTAAATGGAGAATGGTGTAAAATCTTTCTATAAGCATTTCATGATTTAATTACTTTGTGTCATAATTTCTAGGTTGCTGTATAGTTACTTGGAGAGTAGTAGAAATGAGCTGACTTGTCCTACTCATAGGTTTGAAAATGCCTTTCTAGTCAGCAGTTGCTCTGTAAAATAACTGATATGTTCTAGAAGTTTCCTTAGTAATAGACAAATTACCTGTTAAATACGTGTTGCTGTTTCTTACACTTGAAGGTACTTGGTAAGTCCATTTTACAGTTCTGAGGATCATTCCTTGGAGGATGGGAGCAGACTGGTGACTTAAACAGCCTATAAAACTGATTACTGCCTACTGTATGCTTAGCAGTTTTAGTACTTTTAAAAAAAAACTACAAGAGCTTCTACAAAACTTACCTCATACAAGTGAACTGAGCTTCATTTTGCCACTTTGAGGCTGAAGCCTCTGCAGAAAAGCAAAGTCTTACTTGAGATGTGGGAGCTAAGGACATGCTCTGAACTGTAGCTGATCAGTCAGTGTGCTTTGTATCTTAAATGCTTTGGAGCTTAACAACTGCTTTTTGTAAATTGGTGTGGGTGGCACTAGTTACCCAAAGATCATTCTGTATATGCTATGAAATAGCCATTATTCTGCTTATTAATGTGTGGGGGCTTTTCTCCCAATTTTGACTTGTCTTTCATAGGATGAAATCTTTGATATGGTGAAGCCTAAGGACCCTTACAAAATCTCCCTTCAAGACTTGATCAATAGCAGTCAAGGAGACACTGTTACCAGCATTCTAATTGATCTGAATGGATTCTGGACCTACGAGAACAGAGAGGTCCTTGTGGCAAGCGATAATGACAACACTGCTGATGTTGATGATACGTGACTTTGAATGGGAGCAGACTGTATCCATAGAGATCTCAATCTGATGGGCCAACTGTTGGAAGCTGGAAACATTCACTATCTGAATCAATTCCTCTTCCATTTTACTTCTCTCCCTTCTTCCTTTGCCCCCACATATGATACAAAATGTGGTACATACACAAATCACAGAACTAATTTCTGAAACCAAAAAAGCAAGTGTTTAAGAGGCAAAAATTACTTTTTTTTAAAAATAAATATTTTTGACTTTTTTTTATGTGTACCAAGCTCTATTCTTATTTAAATACCTTATTCTAAGTGTGAATTTACCCTGAAAGTAAGAATGTGGTTCTCGGTATCTTCAGCACTGGCCTCTATCAGCCATCCCAAGCTTCCCACTCCATTCTAAATGGCTTCCTCTGATGGCAGCACTGTTGAGCACTCTGTTGTGAAGGCAAAAATTTTCAGTAAGAAGTGAAGAATTTAGGCCTTTTTCTTCTATGCATGACCAGCTTTAAGTGTGTAACAGGAAGGATAAGTAAATTATTGAACTGGATAGTTACCTAATTTTAAGAGGTTCATTAACAGAAATAAAACTGCACTAGCTTTAGATCTAGTTAAAGCTATTCAAGACACCTGTACAGAGGCTTTCACCAAGTCAACCTCCTGTGCAAGTATTTTATGTAATCTGTCTCAATTGTACAACTGAGCTACAGCAGGAGTTAAAGCTGTGAAACCCTCTTAAATCCTTAAGAAAGCCACAGAAATGTTTCGACTTTCAGACAGAATTACAATAGCTCCAGGCCAGAAATGTTTGCAATCCTGCATTATTTATTAGTTTGAGGTAGTGCTGAACCCAGAGTAGTGAGGGTAAAATGATATTTTGAATTCTGGTGCCTGAGTCTTCAACCAGGATGTGTGACTTCATAGAGATGAAAACAGTAAATAGGCACACGCACCTGTATACAGGCATAATGTTTCAAAGACCACACAGTTTTAAAGGAAAATCCATAGCCAACTTCCAGTTCAAAAATTATATTAAATATAAAATAACCAATTAATGCATGTACAGAAAAATTAAACCAATATGAAAGTAACCACTTTCATACCATTTGCAAAATGAAAAGGATTAAGGTAAGGCACAGTGAGTAATACAGTATTTATACCAAGAAGGCAGTGAGAGCATTTGTTATGCAACAAATAGTAAGGAAGGAGGTAAAAAAAACCAACTGACTAATTTATTGGAAGAAAAGCAAAGTATCCTTCAGCTGTCAAGATATTACTCAAGCTATCCAAGGTTTTCTTTATTTGATGCTATAAGAGCTCCTAACAAGCAGGTTTTCTGTGTACTCCGCAGGTGTTGAATCAAGCTCTCCCTTGCAGATGTTTAGGGCTAAGGAGTGATTTTACACTGTGGTCAGCACCTTCTGTCTTACAATTCAGAAAATGCAAAGAATGGAGTATCAAAACAGATGGACTAGAGCTGATGATTGAATCCTCATCCTTAGATTTTCTGTAGTGCTGGAGAGCTACAGACAGATGAGAAGAAGAGTTTGTGCTCTACAGGACATCAATTTGGGAAAGAGTCATCTGAAATATGTAACTAATTCCAGAAACTGAAGAGCCAAGTTACGTGGCCTGTGGTGTTACATCAAACTCCTTAATTGGCAGTGGGAGCAAGGCCAGGGACATGTCATGATATGCAACAACCCAATTTCACTGAGGATTAGTTTTAAACTTTTTGTTTTAGAAATCTCAAGGACAGAGGTAATGTTCTGTATGATAACTAGTGCAGGTTCTCTGCTCCTTTACCTACAACAGTTGTCCACAGAAGATGACTGGGGCAATGACATCTGATTGTTGCAAAGTAAACCTTTCACCTTTTACAAGCTACAGGTGCAAAAGTCATTAAATAGCCTTAATTGGTATTAGATGTGGAGTTACCTGCACTTCATTTAGACAAAAATAAAAATTTCTGTTGTTGCAAGTGCAGTATCACAACACATTGCATTTATTTAAGGGCAGGAAAGAGTCAGGAGTTTGGTTTTGTTGTTTCTAGTTATTTATGTATTCTGTGCTAACAAGATGCAAACCATCTGCAGTGGCACATCCCTTACTGGCAATTTAACATTCAACACATAGTTTGTTTAGATTACTCAAGTTCAGACTTGGGTAATCGATGTCTAAAAAAGTTCATAGTTCTAGACTGGTACTACACAGAATGTCCAATGCACCTAATACACTAAGACTTTAGTTTCTTTCCCAGGACCACTGAGAGCATGCATTCAAGCACATGGGTCTCTTAATTCTTGGGCTTGGAGTGCGAACATCCTACACCAGGATGTGACTTCATAAAGATGAAAACAGTAAATAGGCACACGCACCAGTGTACAGGCATAATGTTTGAAAGAGTGTTAGTTCTGAACTTTGCTACAGCACTGAATGGAGCAGCTGAGCACTGTTAGCCTCAAAGAGTGCTGATACTTGTTAGTAAGTTTTTAAGGGTGCTTATAGCCTCCTGGAAAGGTGGGGGTTTTTTACTTAAAAAAAAGTCAGTGGACCCTTTAATCTAATTAACATTAAATTGAACATTTTTCTCTTGTGTTAACAACAGAAAAAAATACATGCATAAAAACAGTGACAATAAATAGGGGGAATACGACTCTATTATAATTACTTTTGAGTTACAGGATATTAATTCCTATTAATCTATTCATAGAGAGCTGAGTTGCAAACTGTGCAAATCAGGTTTTTAGAAGTAGGAAACAGCACTGCCTCTGCAATCCACAGGTGTTAGAGACACAGCAATTGAAAGAAAAGACATTACTACTTGCTTTACACAAAAATTAGCTCACACATTCAATTTTAGACCAAATGTTTGTAGTGCAATTTTCATTTTAACTGAAGTGCCAATTTGGCAGAATGCCTCAGCCTTTATTAGGCAGACGGACTGAACAGACATTGCCTAGCTCTCTCCTGATCAATAAGAATGGTAGGAGTTTTATTTCACTAAACAAGCATAATCCTGTTTTTCCTGTTTATAGGCAGATTGTGACACCTGACAGTTCTTACTTCCTACATTATACAGAGCTTTACACTTAAGGAGGGACAGGAACTGCATCTTGTTTATTTTCTGCAATGGGTGGGCAATCTCCCTCATTTTCAAAGTTTACATTCACAAACGAAGAGCATGCTGTTGCTCCAGGCTGGTCTGTCTGGACAGGAGCTTCAGCTTGTGACTTGTTCTGCTGTTCCTGATGCTGTCTTTCTGCTTCTTCTGACATCTTGTTTTCCTGTTCCTCCTCTTCCTCCTAGAAAGAGAGAACCAGATTCATATGCTACTATTTATCACTTACTTAGATTAACTTGAAATCTTTCCATAAGAGCAAACCAGTTGCTATTACAAACTAAGGACATTTGCTCCACTAGAAAACAGTCACTAGTTGATCATAAGATGAGGTACATTCCAGAACCTCCAAAATCACCAAAAGTGAAGGATTAAACTGCATTAAACAAAGACAGAAAAAAATGCACAGATCTTGATAAGCTGTTTTAATTAACAGCAATAGTGATAGGTCTACCTTCTCTAAAGCTTTTTCAGCTCTCAATTAAAAAAAAAAGTTATAAAGCTTTAAATATGTTTTCCATCTCTTCTAAAGGGAGTTTCTCTTTCTGAAGATCATTAAGGGTTAGGGTTTTTTCCTAAAGCACTGGCTACCTATCAGTATTGTCCTGTTATGCTTTAGAACAAATGGCATCTTCGTGTTCAATTTACCCTTGACATGGTGTTGAACAAGTTTTAGAGCTGGAAAGTGTATTGCTAGCAGCCACTTTACAGTGTTCAGCAACTGTCCATCCAACTTTCTCACAGTGTTGACTTGAAAATGCATTGTACAAGAGAAACAGAGCAAAGGTCAGGGCCCACCCGTTTCTAAGACTGATGAGCTGGAGAGAAAAGGCTGATGGATAAGAAAGTGTTCATCATGCATCAAGTGAAAATTGAGGAGGCAAGCTGAAATTGAGAGTCTAAAGCTTAATTTTAATGCTAGAATACAAATTTTATTTTTTAGAATACCAGGGAAGACAAGTTGGGAGAAAAGGAGTGCAAGAACCCTAGCTCACACACATACCTCTCTCTTCATTCTGTAGTACTCATCAATGGCATACTGGTATTTTGGTGTGCTTATTCCCAGAACAGATGCAATCTTTTCCCCCAGGAAATCACACACTAAAAAATAAAGAGAGGTTTACGTAGGATTAGTATCTAAAAGAAAATTCTTAAGTGCAGTTTTATTATAAAAATTATAACCATGTTTCTTGAAAGGTTTTCTGTAGTCCTACTTCACCCACAAAACAAAAATCTGTGAGGTTAATCTCCTCTTAGGTAATTATTAGCTGAATATACTAATAATTGCTCTTTAGGGTAAAGAATGAACAAAAGTAGAATATGAAATCCAATGAAAATATATATGGTTGTAGTGTTTGAGTTCTGCTAGTTTCAGCTTTGGATCTAAGTTTGTTTTGCTAGTAATCAGTTAAAGGATAAGCCTTGAGCTGAACTTTAACTGAAAATTAACATTAGACAAAAGTACAAGGGTACCAACTGTACTGGCAGTTCAATCTAGTGGTACTAGCAAACTAGACAGTATTTATTGATATAACCATACATCAAGTCAGTTTTAACAATGTTCTGTGCTGCATACTAATGGATCAATAAAATATTTATGTTTCCGCTGTCTTAATTTTCAAGCTGTAGGCTACATTCAGTGCTACTTTGCCAAAACAGGGCACAATCAAAAGACAGCTTGTGTCAGTCAGTTTCTTTACCACGGTGATGGCTACAGATAACACTGGTTGAGTAAAGGCAAGCAAGAAGTCAAATATTCTGCACTTCAAATTGTAAATCTGCCCCAAGGATGCAAATGAGTTAGTCATCTTCAGGGAAAAAAAAGTTAGAAGTCAGTCATTGACTGCTTCAATGAACATTCACAGTAACTAATTTTATAGATATCCTGGCATCCTGAGTGCTGTGCAAAAGACCAGTTCAAATTACAGATGTAAGAGCCAAAACTGAAGTGCAAAGAAGAAAGGACTGATCTTCAAATTCATAAAGGACTTCTAAAAAAAGGAAAGCAATATCTACCCTTGCATACGAAGAACAGATGCGTCAAGGAATATAATTACACTGTACATTAGAGAAAAAGTGTTTCTAAAAATAAGGATAGGTTAACTAATACAACAGACTGCCAAAAAAATTAAAAATATTCAAAATTATGTGTACAATGACAAACTTCTTAATATTTGAGGAAAAAACTCCAATGAAGATACTTTACATCTTGGAAAGAACAGAGACTATGACAAACATTTTTAAAACTTGGCAAAATTTTAAGAGGTCCATGAGTCAAATAAATGTTTGTGCAGTGAGTTTAAGACCCTTGACAGTAGTCCTGTTTATTCTGTAACCTCAGAAGTTCATTGTAGGGCACTTAACTAGATGTGTCATTGGGATACTTTCTAATTGTCTACAGAAGAACTGTCAGTTTGGTCACTCCAGCCAGCATTCTTTTCAGGGACCATCTCACAAAATGGTTCCATACAAAATCTAATAGAAAACCAATATATTCCCTTGCCAACATCAATCTATCTCCATATGAAGAAAAAGGGGGAAAAGTGTTGATCAAAAGAGTATTTTCTGTTCATTCTTCCATGCCAGAGTTGTTTACTGAAAGTAAAAAAACCAAAAGTGCCTAAGGCAGGAGAGTACATCTCCCCAGATTAAATACAGCTTAATTCATACTTCTGAAAAAACAATAAAAAAACCCAAAGATGATTTACAGTCTGTCAACATGACTTTGTGACTTTCAATATTCCCTTTGTGGTTTTCCCAAGAATTAAATAAAACAATACCTGATAAAGTTGATGTGGCAACTCGCAGCATGTGAAACCACAAGTAGGGTCCCCATGTGAGTGTTGTCTGCAGGAACAAGAGTAGTGTGAGTATGTACAGCTGTATGATCATGGCACAAAATAACACATGAAAAAACTCAAACTGCTTGAGAAGAAAGACTTGCAGTGTTTTCTGTTTTCCAGCTACTACAACATTTTTGCTTTAAAATAAGTGTAGACCAAACAAGGGAAGCAAAGTAGCACCATAAGATATAAAAATAACCATAGTTTACCTCTGGGAAAATTTCTTTCACTGCTTTTTTTCCTGCTTCCAGATTTGGGAAATGACAAGCAGCCAACTCAATCCCTGACTGGAAAAAGCTTTCCACAATGTTCTGAATTCCATCAGGCCATGAGAAGTGAGTTAACAAAGTAGTCCCTCTCTACAATAATGAGTGAACTGCAAAAGACTGTTTAAAATCAAACCAAACCTTCAAACGTTTGAGGAAGAGGCTACTTTAACACATTTACAACCAAATAGGAATTACCCCTCGAAATTACACCTGAAAAACAAAACCAGGAGCCCTGAGTGAGGGGGAGAGCTACCACAGCTCTGAGGGAGCAATGGAGAGGCTACCAAGCAAAGTGCCTGGGATGATGTGAACCACGAATAAAATGAATAAAACAGGGCTCAGCTGGGGCCACCTCAAGCATTTCATGACAAGTTTCTCTGAAAAGCCTGCACACCAGGGCACACAGCATGGGACATAAACATGAGGAGTTGGAGATCTGAGTGCCGCTGCAGGGGTAGGACCTCGTCAGGATCCCAGAGATGTGATGAATGGACTCAGTGCTGCTGTGGAGGGATACAGACTCTTTAGGAAGGGCTGGCCAGGAAGACAAAGAAAAGGAATGGCCCTTTGCATGACTGGAGTGTATTCACAGCTACAGCAAAAATACTGCAGCCTCCACAAAAGCTGATATATAGATATATACATCGTAAATTAAAGATTTAGAATTAAATTAATTATAAAATAATGGGCATGCTTTTCATCAAGGGAAGAGACTGTATTTGTTTTAAAAAACAAACAAAACCAGTTAATAAAAAAGAAAAGGGAAAAGCAGATTCCAAGCTAATGGGGAAAAAAATTGTAGGTTTTCCCTTTTGTGAAAGGGCAAATTCAACTTTCATAAGTGAACTAAAACATATTTATAGTTAACAGGCTGTTGTATTCAGGCGAGCCCTTTGATACGCATTTCCCCCCGACAGATCTCTATAGAAGTACTTTCCTTCTGGAAAGTAGCAATTAAAAGTGTCAGCTTTTATTAAGTAAAACACATTAGCTTTACTCAGCTACATAACTACTTACTACTTGCCGCTAAGAACTGTTTGGTAGTAACCTTCTTCTATGATCTTATTTAACAGATACTGTACAGGAACAACCAATATTATTGTAAATAATACAGCTACAGAAACTACCTGGTATAGCCTCAGTATGCATGTACTAGACTTTGGTGCTTTCCAAGCATAGTCTCTAAAAATCAGTGCAGCAAGAAATTGTCTGTCAAGCTAGAAACTCAAGTTGGGCAGGCTGACAAAAAGCCAGATGCTATATATTTTTGGCAGTGGATATGGAAAATGTCCTGCCAAGGTAAAAGTGTAAGCAAAACCAGCTGCTATCCTGCTCACACAAAAGCACCTCTAGCTCATTGATTATGTGCCCAGTTGGCAGACTGGCTAACGAGGATTTTGTCCAGTTGAAGAAGTTAAAAAAAGTGCTGGAAAAGCTTGTTGCCACAGGTGCAAATAATGGCACTGACAGGGCTCTGTACAGTCCTTCATGATGAGGTGACAGGGTTAAAAAGCATTCATGCAGGGCACAGGACAAACAAGGGCCTGCTGTGTGCTGTAGGAAAGAAGCTACAAGAGCCTCCATAATATTTCAGAGTGAAACGACAAGCCGAACTTCAATGTGACAGAAGTAACTCAGACCCAGAACATTCTAACAAGTTTGTGGTAACACAAAGGTGGATAACAGCTGAGGCTCAGCAAACACAGAGGTTCTATTTCTACTCTTCCCCCACCACAGCTAAAAATCAGTTTGGTACATTGGAAACACTTCTAAGTTCAGCTTAGTAGGAACCTCTGCTTTTCGGCAAAGCCCAACCAGACACTTCCTCATCCCTAACAAGCAGGGCTTTGCCAGACTCCTCAATTAAAAAAGTAATTTCTTTCCAGTGTCTCAAAGGGCAGTATAAAATCACGAGAGAGGCTATTTCACAAGAAATCAACAGGAGAAAGAAGGTGGTTTGGAGAGTAAACCACCAGGAACAACGAGGAACAAGGGAATGCCTCCAAGGATCACTTGCTTTTTCCACCCATTCCCCCTTTACCTCTTCAGGGTAAATTTAGGTGCCTTCCCAGAGCACCCTGGAGACAGAAGCAGAAATGGCAGATGTGAGGCAAGAACTGGTACTGGGGAAACTGGAACCATCTGAGTGACATGAATAGGGCTGTTAAGCAATGGCTCAGTACAAATTCATTCAACTAATCCTTGGCTCTGAAGCAGCTTTAATACACTGAGCTGGAAACTGGAAAACCATACCCAAGTCAGGTCCTACAGACCTGTAGAACCACATACCCAGATACTATATGTCAGCTTCCTTTGGCCAGCCAGAGAAGCCTTAATCTTCAGTCTTTAATCAACTCAAGGATGCAGCAGTATTGGATTTCTTTACAGGTAACAAGGGACAGTATGAAACACATACACTGGTTATCATATTACTGCTGCAGTCTTTTTAGTAGATGTTTCTACAATGTTTAATTATATTATTAGCTATCCTGACTTTATTTTGTTGTTAAAATGGAATACACAATGGTTTTGACAACTGATTTTTCAATTACAAAAAATCTTAATGTATAATTTTAATTTAAATAGGAATGAACATAATGGATTCAATCATTGATAAAAACAAGGGGCCTCTGGTTCAACAGCAGAACATGATTTTGTCTCCTAGTACGGGGCTGCTGAAAGGAGCACACATGTTCCCTCGAATTTCTGAGTGCACCATGTTCCTAAACAATCCACATACGTATTCAAATTTGGCAGATTTCAGCCCTAATAACACTTAAACTTTCCAAGGTATGTAGGGTTTCTTTTTGTCAGAGAAATTGGCAACATGAGAAAAATAATAATTTTCTGATTTAGGAAAACCAAATCCTGTATGTAACAATTAATATGTATCACAAAATAGATACTTTTTCATTGTTTGTTGTGCCAAGATAAATTTTAAATTAGTTTAATCAATGACTACTCAATGCTATAAGAAGTTCTTTCATGTAAGACCATGTAAAACTGTGGCATCCACAAGCTAGTGAAAACAAGATCAGGAACACACATACCATCCTCCATCAAGAGCTTCTACCATATTATGAGCAATTATTACTTGGTCAGTGACTATTTTTCTTCTTCATCCTCAAATTCTAAAAGAAAATCAGAGTTTGATGGTCCTCAAGAGAGGAATTTTTGCTATTTGAAGTTAAGACCCTTTTAACTACAGGGTATCAAGATAACCTTCCTACAAGGATGTGCTTCAATCTTTCTGAGCATTGAAGGTTAATAAAATTAAGACTCTCCTGGAGCTTTGTTGCAGATGTCCTCTTGGGATGGATTCTAAAGTTGTCACACCAACAGTCATGTTGCTCACAGTTCCTCTGTGAAGACTTACACTCACCTTCTGCCTACCCATCTAAGAAGTGAATGCACCAAGTGTCCCTCCAGGGATAAAAAGAAGAATTATCTTCTTAATTAACACAAAATAAAGTTTTGGTGGACAAAAACAAAAGAAAATATACATATAGAGTGCAAACATCTATATTTTAGGACAAAATAATCAAAAATTCATTTATGCTATTAAAGCATTTGAATTTCAGTGTGAGAACATTCAGATAATACTGAATGCTATTATCTAAAAAAGAATATCCTGTGTTATGGATTAAAAAATAGAAAACACAATAGAATGGACACTCCAGTCCAACTGGGGTGAATGCTGACCTATAGAAGAACCAGAAGTTGTTTCAAAGAAAATTTAAAACCCAGTTCTTTCTGAGATTTTGTTTTGTTATGAGTAATAGGAATCCACCACACCAAATGTTCTGGTTACCAGGATATATACATACTACTTTGCTTAGTAAGAAACACATTGGCATTGCCTGCTTAGTTCTAAAATGAAATTAAACCAAAGTACTTACTGAAGATATTTCTTCACAACAAAAATATTTGTTTCCCTTAAACTCATTCAAAAACTGCCAGGATGCTAATACCAGCAGAGCTTTGAAATTTCACGATGGAAAGTTTCTATTCAAAATATCAAATGTGCTTTTTCTAAAAATAAATTGGTCCAGAAACAGTTATTACTTGCAACATACTTTTTTGTATCCCAACTGAGATAACAAGTTTTAGACATGCTGGTCTCAGCAAACAGACCATTTAATTGCTTTTATAGAAATCCTACCAAAAAAAACCCACCCCAACATTTTAAAAGCAACTGTTGGCTAAAACATCAAAGCTCAGCTTGGACTAACATTTCTTCAATTGTCTGGCTCAGCTGGGATATACAAACCATGCAGGAGATAAAGTAAACCTCACTTAATGGCAACCCCTGCTCTAATCAAGTTCATTCTGTCCGAGGTAAAAAGCAATACATAATAAGGCATGCAATAAACTACTCCACAATAAACTACTCTGGATTGGGGGTCCTTTTATTAAAAAGTATATTCAAAATTAAGGATTTAATCAACTATAAAAGGAGAATAATGCAATCCTAACTCCACCATACAATATACTTTTTGGTATTCAGAAAAGAACTCTGTATTAGGAAAGGAGGGGAACAATCATGCAGCATTCCTGGCTGTTGTGCACTCTTGAGGGCTCTTTAGTTTAGTGTCCATTTGCACAGCAGCATGCATGTGTCTACCCTCACAACACCTACACCAAGGCTTGTGAGCCATCCATCACTGCTTCACCATGGAACTCTTCTACTGTCAGGAAATGGCACAAAAAATTACACACATTTTGTTCCCTGATTGTTATAGCTGGGAACAAAAATCTCCCAGACATCCACAGACATCTGACATGACTGCCTAGCGGGAAACAGACCTCACTCTGAAGATACCTGAACATTACCATAATAGTCAGTAAGTTTCACAGTTCCTGCATTTATTTGAGAAGATCCTTAAGGAGGAAAAAACCACCCTTTTACCCAGCAAGGCAGCTTAACATCCTACTCATTGTTTGTGATTACAATTTAGTTCTTTCCCAACCATATACTTTGTGTGTATTTAATACTGATAATATCCCACCTGCTATCAGGCTGATGTTATTTTTTGTTGTAAACAATAACTGCCTACCAAGAAAGAGAGCAATGCCATCAATCCATACAAAATGCAGTGCAACATCTTCACTTGTGGAACTCCCAATCCCACCTGAATTCCCACAGTCTCACCGGAGCTTAGTCCTCAACCCTTTTTTCTTCTTCAAGATAAATTAATCTTACACAAGGGAAGAGAGGTATTGCTTGACAGTCAAAGCAAACCTCTTATGGTCCACCAATTCTTCAGAAAAGCACTAGCAGAAAGTCAAAATCTTCAGTTCCTTAAGCTCTCCCAGGATGAATACACATATTAATAAATACAGGGCCTACTACTGTAGAGTAAATAGAAAGCTTCAACCACATCATTTCCTAATTATGGATTCCCAAACAATGGTGCAGGAGTCATTTCAACAGCAAAGTCAAGCAGAAAGCAGGGCACTGTTTTCTGTGCATGCAAGGACTCTCCTCTGAAGTGTGGGAACGAGCAGCTCTACTCCAGTGCCTGCCTCCAGTGTGCAACCAGGCAGCACAAGCTGCTGCTCATAGCCATGATCCTGGCTGCCTGAGCACACACCAGCAAATCTGGCAGGACCCAGCCAGCCTGGGAGCCTCCACCTCAGGACAGGCACCCAAGTGCAGAGGGCCAAGAAGAGAACTCCACCAGAGGGCAAGGAATAGGACTGCAGAATCCATTTATTGGGGCAAGGGTTGTGGCAGAAGCAGAGGTGGTTGGGACACCAGTTTCTGGGGTTGTCACCAAAGAAACATGAGACTGGGCATGTGGAGAGATGAGGAGCAGGATGTGGATCTTCTCTGGGACCAACTGCCAGAGGGTGGGGAGCTGCTGCCGCTGGTGTTGGCTGTAAGCTTTGCAATCACACTATCACTACCAAACAGTTTATCAGACAGGCCAACAGAATGAAACAGATTATATATTTCATTTTACCTCTCAGTAGATCCAGAATCATTGACAAAAAGGAAAATGCATTTTAGCAGCTACAATGCACACTACTGGCTTTAAGTGTTGAGACTTCACTTGAATCTGGACCAATAAAAGCAAACTTCATTCACAGGCTGAGCAACATCTCAACAGCTTACAACACACATGAACTTACATTACTTACATGGGCTAGGCAGGTCCTTTAAAATCTGTTTTTTATAAATAATGAATTACACCAGTCTTCCCTTATTTCTGCATGTCATCTGTTTATTTCCCTCCTATACTCTTTTAATTATATCAAATTGTTGTTATGGTAACCCAAAATTACAGGTTTAACTCTCCACTGTCAACAAACATAAGGAAAAAAAATTCTCCCTTCCAATTTTTTTTTAAACAACAGTACAAATCAAGGAGATACAAGGCAAATATTATTAGAAAGAGAAATGCTGAAGAGGACAAACTAGAACTGCAAAGAAATTAAACCCACTTCTAATTAATAAGGCTACTTAAGTGGAGGAGAACTCTAGGACAAAATTTCCCTGTAATACTTTTCACATATTTCTTAGTCCATTAAGCCAATCAAATTATTACATTTATAATACTAAAGACTGTATCAGATTTGTGACACAAAAAATTAATTATAAAATGTTTACAGCTGCCCAGCAAACCAGAAGTAGCAATTTATCAAGTAAAATACCTACAGGATCTACAGGTGGCAACAGATCTTTTTTCTCCTGTTCATCTTCCTCTTCATCTGTGCTATATTCTTCCATTGTTTCTCCACTTGCAAAATGAATAACCCTCCTTGGAATTTTCTTTTTCTTTCCTAGGACACCCAGCTCCACATTCTCAAAGCCGCTATCTCCCTTTGAAAGTTGCTATAAAGGAAAAAAAAAATCATTATCTCAAGTACAAGCTTCTGGAACTGGAAAGTTCCCCCTTAACAAACTTCATGAGATATTTAAAATATTTTAGATTAATTACCATTTACAGTGGACATATATAAGAGCTTGCCTGTAGGTAAAAGACTGAAACATTCTTGTTTGCAGATATGTAAAAACTGATTTCTTCTCTAAAAGTAACAAAAAGATTTCTTCTGGGGGAGCCATGTTTCATTAAATAATTTGATCACATAAATTTTACTAGTTAAAAGTATTGTTGGATTTGGAATTAATATCTAATGAAATTAATCAAGTAGTTCATAGGCTGTAGCCACCTCTTTGCAAGTTCAGACAGACACCTCTAACACAAAAGAGAACTGAATAACAAGGCAGCCAGGCTCAAGCTTTAAAAAGATGCACCAAGGAATCTGCCCCTGTGGGCTTTCATCAGCAACCATGATTAGTACAAGGGACCAGGGTAAAAGGACAACTCTCAGTTTTGTGGCTAAGAACATGCAAAGTGTGAAGTACAATGTCTGGCTGTGTTCTCCAGCTGCTGAATGTTACAATGCAGTCTTTGGGTCACAAGCATTAAGAATATATACTTCTAGTTCAAAGGCCAGTCAATAAATCTTTAGGCTAGTCACTCCTGCAGGCAGAGAATTTTAGTAAGGTTTTGTATTGCAGCTATCAAAACAGAGCCCTCATATTGGTAGAGCTTTTAGATGCTACTGCATCAAATCCACAAAACTGTGCTGAAAACACTTGTCATGTAGAGAAGGCCACAGAGGTTAGGAAATGCCAACCACATGTTTTTAATGTACCATGAAGGTTTTTAAAAATGCATGAGCTCATGTAATTTGAAACTGTGTAATAAGGAATGACATGCTAGTGTGTGCAGAATCCAGGTTGCACAAAATGTATTCCAATTTCCAACTTCTTCCTTATACAAACTTAATGATCTCCACAGAGCACGATTCAAAATTATAAATAAAAATACATGTTTTATCACACAGTTGTAAGACATCCCTTAATTGCTGCAAGTGCCAGCATCCTCATCTCTCATGCTGGATTACACAACACAGCTTTGCAAGGCAGGCAGGCTTAGGTTAGCCCGGAAAGACAATGGGCATGGGAGAGAGAGGCAGCAGAGGGTCCTGGGGAGCAGAACTGCTTCCTTCATTCCAGCCACGGATGCTTCTCATGCCCATAAAGCAGAGGGAGGGAAGGTAGGGATCACGTGCTGAGCTCTACAGTGTGGAGAGGGAGCACACCCATTCATCATCTCTGAGCCCTGTACCACTGCCTCTCAAAACTGCAAGTCATCTCAGCTCCCTCCAGCATTTCTTTAGCCATGGTGGCACATTTCAGGCATTTTCCACCAGGAGCAGAGCAGAATCCAGCAGCAAGTTTTCAATGGGGTAATTCAGCTGAAACAGGATTGTATTTTCAGGCAGAATCACATTTTCATGTAGAAAGACAAAACAGACTATCTGGGGCCCAGTGCAATCTCTGCTATCAGTCTTGCGAACAGAGCAAAGCTACAAAAGCACAAATGCTGAAAACAGTGAAGCAACCTGAGCACAGGGTGTGCTCCTTGCTGTCATTATAAAAGTGCCACTTCCCGTGACTCGGTTCTGTATCTTTTTGTGCAAAAAGCACCACAGAATCAGCTTTTCATGAACATTCCACACTCCTTTATTGGCATCATACAATGACACTGTTTTTATATTTAGTCACAGTACTAAAGAGCACTGTTTCTTGCAAACACAACATCATTAATATCACTGTGATTAATAACAGCAAGTAATGTAAGTCCCTCCCTAGAGTTCCTCTAAAAGCACAGTCTCTTCATCTGATTTTGGCTCATTTAGTGCAAATGCTTCAAATATTTTAACTTTTAAAAAACGTTGTTTAATATTTCAAATTTAAAAAGCAAGCTTTAGTTCCCCAAACACCCATCCCACACTCACACTACCAACAGTAAGCAGCTCCACGCAGCTGGTACTGGTACAACATTTCAGACAAATGCAGTAGTTCAGGACAGTAAGGATTCACCAAGGAACAGTGAATCTGGTTCCTTTAGTAATCTGGCTCAAAGTCCTACATTATCAAATGAAATAATGTATGTCATCAGTTGTCTTGGTTATTACGTAGTTAACAAACCTGAGTGTGGGGTTTATCATCACTGGTCTTTTAAGTTTTACCTGCACAGCATCAATAAAAGCCAACTCTCCCAGGTACGAGCAGAAAGGTCAGCACCAATAAATTTTATCTCTCCAAAACTGTGGTAATGCAGATCTATTCTAGAGTGATCAGCTAGATTCACTTTATAGCTCAAATGTTAAGAGTGTTTCTTGTTTGAGAATTTATACTTCTGACCTTCCTTTACAAATTTGATCTTCTTCTCCAATTTAGGAAGTTTTTACAAGGATCTTTCTTCTAGTGCATGGCTTTAGTCAGGTTTCAAACCTCATTTTTTTTTCCACAGGCTCTTCCTTCTCAAACATATTATATGGTCTTGAACGACTCAGCATTTGTGGCCACGTCACAGAAGTATTTACTTTGGCTTCTATGCCAGCAACTATTACACACCAAGGCCGGTCACCCTTGTGCTTTTGCCACACTAGCTAACACTCTTAAGGTATTCAGTAAACACTGTAAGGCAACTTCCCCTTTCTTTTAAACTCTTGGAGTTTTTCTTGGGTTTATGGCACACATACAAACCTTGCCTGTGTGGCAGTCAGGATCTGAAACCCATGTTCCTTGTTTACCCTCTTTATACCCACTCTATCTCAGCCTTTGTCCATAAATAGGGAGAGAGCAGGGAATCTTCTGACAGTGCTGATACAATATCCAGCACAACAGAATTTTAATCCGCATATAAAGTGCCAAAATAAATAAACTACAATTAAGGATAAGGTGTGCCTGGACACCTGCAGGCAAGCTGGGAGAGTTGACACAAGTAGTATTACGTGATGCAATAACATAAAGTTTCGTGAAGTAGATGAAGCAGAAAAGTAAAAAGTAATAGTGAGACCAGGCTATTCACTTTGGCACCTTTTAACCTGTCAAATGCAGGAAACCTTGTAAGAGCTTGTGACCCAAAGCACCAAAGTGTGTGATGTCCACTCTCTGTGTGAAAGATGAGCAATTCAATACGCACAGATCTACTGACCTGATATTGCCAGTCACTAAAAGACTGGTAATCGCTAATGAAAAATATTTCTACCATGCCATCTTGGCTGTCTTACTCTACTTTCTTTTTTTTTTTTTTTTTCCT